>CP139509.1:367235790-367835790 GCA_021014915.2 Artemisia tridentata subsp. tridentata | reverse complement strand
TTTACACGTTTTCGTCCATTTTTACACGTTTTCGTCCGTATTCACACATTTTCGTCCGTTTTTACACGTTTTTGTCCGTTTTTACACGTTTTCGTCTGTTTTTACACGTTTTTGTCAGTATTTACACGTTTACGTCCGTTTTTACATGTTTTCGTCCGTATTTACACGTTTTTGTCAGTATTTACACGTTTTCATCTGTTTTTACACATTTTTGTCAGTATTTACACATTTTCGTCCGTTTTTACACGTTTTCATCCGTTTTTACACGTTTTTGTCAGTATTTACACGTTTTTGTCTATTTTTACATGTTTTCATCCGTTTTTACATGTTTTTGTCCATTTTTACATGTTTTCGTCAGTTTTTACATGCTTTCGTTCGTATTTACACATTTTTGTCAGTATTTACATGCTTTCATCAGTTTTTACATGTTTTTGTCAGTATTTACACATTTTTGTCAGTTTTTACATGTAAATACGGACAAAAACGTGTAAATATTGACAAAAATGTGTAAATACAGACGAAAGCATGTAAAAACTAACAAAAATGTGTAAAAATGGACAAAAACGTGTAAAAACATATGAAAACGTGTAAAAACGGACAAAAACGTGTAAATACTGACAAAAACATGTAAAAATGAACGAAAACGTGTAAATACGGATGAAAACGTGTAAAAACGGACGAAAACATGTAAATACTGACAAAAACGTTTAAAAACGGATGAAAACACGTAAAAACAGACGAAAACATGTAAATACTGACAAAAATGTGTAAAAACGGATGAAAATGTGTAAAAACGGACGAAAACGTGTAAATACTGACAAAAACGTGTAAAACCGGATGAAAACGTGTAAATACCGACAAAAACGGACGAAAACGTGTAAATACTGACAAAAAAGTGTAAAAAAGGACGAAAACGTGTAAAAATGGACGAAAACGTTTAAAAATGGACGAAAACATGTAAAAACGGACGAAAACGTGTAAATACTGACGAAAACGTGTAAAAACGGATGAAAACGTGTAAAAACGGACAAAAACGTGTAAAAACGGACGAAAACGTGTAAAAACGGACGAAAACGTGTAAATACTGATGAAAACGTGTAAATACGGACGAAAACGTAAAAAGGACTAACGGCCGTTAGTCTAAAGGACTCAATGTGACAAAATCGACAAACCATAGTGACCATTTATGTAATTTACTCGTTTGCAAAAGAAGGGACAGGGGCTTTTTAGTCATTTTATTCGAAATTGGACTGGACCGGTAAATAAATGCAAACCACAGTGACTGAACCAGTAAAAAAAAAAGTAAAGTGACTGAAAGTGCAAAAAAGAGCAAACCACAGTGACCATTTATGTAATTAACTCTTCAATTTTAGTATTTTCGATAATAATTTTTCAAGAAAAGAAAATTACCCAGGAAATATACATATAACCATTTAATTTTCTTGAAAACTAGGATCCAAATTTCCATAGTTTCACTACATCAGTTGATCTGCTAGTAGTGAAAGTACAAAATATGGTAATTGTCGAACAATAATCGCGAAACAATTTCCGACTCCTAGATATTTATGGGAATCACATTCTCCAAAAACAATTATGCTTTAAGTCTCAAGGTCTCACTTATAACTTAATTAAGTCGTCTAATTTAGAAACTTGTAAATTCACATAGATCCATTACATTCAGTTGATCTGCTAGTAATAAAAATATGCAATTTACCTTGTCATTAATATCTATGTCAAGGTCTCACTTACGCTAGATATTAACTTCAAGTGTCTCTTATAATTAGATAGTATGGACTTAAATTTTTAGGGTATATATTTTGATGTGATAATCAAAATATGTACGAAGAAGCATGCACACATCTTCGTATCATAAGTTTTCAAAAAAAAAAATTAGTTACCAATTAACTAAGAGTTAAATCAGCAAAGTTTTAATTGAGGTATTGGGTTCACTAATCAAAGAATTATCTCGAATTATCGCCCACTATATCCTACTACTGCATGAGTCATAAAGACCCAAGTTATTCGGATAATTACCACAAAAGTGGCGCGTAGAATTGAGGTCAATTCACCTTTAAGATGATTTTGCACAAAATAATAGTGGTACTTGGTAAGTCCAATTTGACGCACAAGCAAGCGGAGAGACAGAGTGGAGTCTCTATAAGGTCACAATTTAATGCGAAACCAACTTTATACCCACCTTATAATTTGTCAACATTGGGTCCGCCGTTCAACTATTGGTGCAAAAAATCATCAATCAAATTAAAAGTTTATGATTCTAAGTCTTATAAAATTATGTTGTAAATTATTAAATTGCCAGTCTCGCCTGGGAGCAAATTATTGTGCGAAGCAAACCACTATCGGCACATAAGACTTGGCAATAAATAATTTACCACATCAAGGTTTCATAGTTATTAGGTCCATTTATTTTTATACAAAAATTACCCTCTTTTTGCTTACAATTCAAAGACAATTTAAACAAAAAAGGACAAGTAATTTAAACAAAAAATAAATAAACACAAATAACGCATATAATCTTAACTATTAAATTATATAGCCACATGCAAACCTTTTGATAAATCCTATTAATAATCTATATGTGAATTATTATGTATATAATTAATAAAACTCCTATTGGTTTTCGAGCTCATTGTACCCAATGGACCGCAGACACCAACAATTGGCCGCGTAAGCTTTAATAATTATATACCACGTTGCACATAACTGATTCATTAATTTAATATATTAGGTCTTCCCTAATTTTAGATTTATCTAAAACATGTAGCACATAAAACAAAACCCTAATCCATGAATTCCTTGCATGAAGAATTATGGATTATCCAGAAACGTAACCCTTTATTTAAATAAACACATAAAACACAACATGTCCTAATTTAGGGTTACAAAACTAACTTTTTAATAAAAAAAGGGTCGAACCCCCCCCCCCCAAATTATGGTACGATTTATATTTTATGTTCTAAACCTAAAACAAATCGATTAACATGTAAATCTAAATCAAGATTTGATTTTTATTATGCGTTTCAGTAATTACAATTACATGTTAAATTGGCTCGTGATGCCACTGTTGGAATTTAAATAACTTGACAATCAAATAAATAAATAAACACATCAAAGAGCATGTAGCGGAAGCAAGATCGAATATTTAACACATATAAAGTATTACCGAATAATAAATGGTTACATACCTTTTGATCCTAGTCAAACAAGGATCGATCTTCTCTTTACTTCTCTTGTACTAATAAAAGGATTAACGTGGAACCCCTTACCCTTTTGTTCCACAATCCAAGATAAATAACTAAAGTAAGTTATATCCGAGATCTTGTACACACGTACTATAACCGATCAAAGGTTGATGCTAGTGAATGAATACAATTATTAAACCAAAACTATTTTGTTCAATAAACCTTGAATCTATTATTCAAGAAGGAAGCAATAATAAAATCATTCTTCTACATCATGTACAATACATATGTCAAAGATAAATATCATGTGGTACTATTAATATGCATAGTATAAAGTGCATATCTTTCACTATATGCATATGTCAAAGATACTGAACATTGCATATCTTTACATATACCATATTGTAAGACATATGTTTGGAAACTGAATAAAGTCGATTGACCTTTTTTAGTGTTATTATCATTCGTGCCTTTTGAGGGCTTGAGGGTTTTTATAGGCTCCAAACTTGCTCTCCAAGTTTGAGTCTAACACCTCCTCAAGTTCCAAAACTATACACTCAACCCCCTCCTTTATTTACTAACAGTCATTAGTCAATTCCGTTAATTACTTTAACGTCCGTTAGTTATCATTTTGTGTCCAAATAATCTTTTATATAATAAAACAAAACCCCTAGGGGAGACTTTTACATTTCAAAAAGATCAAATCATACCTTATTTAGAAATAATCAAATTATTATTATTATTATTTTCTTAAATATTAAATAAGAAAAGCCTAAATACTTCTAAATTTATCCATATTCTACAAAAAAGAATGTGATTTGTAATCATTCAATAAAAACTAACAAAAATATATGTGTCAAAATATAAAAAAAAAAACTTGAAAACGGTGGAGCAAGTTTTTCAAAAATTTGGGCTGAAACTTTAAATTCAGTATCATTCCCACTAAATATTTGAAGTCCCAACATTCTCAAATTCCTCCTCCATCAATCAAACTCGATCTCTTATCATTCATTCACGCACAATCATTGACGCAAGAACATCTCCTCCAAATCTAATTAATATTAAAACCCACTACATTCGTAAATAACCCTAATTCAATACTTCAATCAAAGTACAATGGTTTTGAAGGTCCTGTTATAATAATTAAAACCCGAAATTAAAAATAATAATTTATTTAAATGATTAGAAAAAACCCCGCGCGTGCGCGGGCATTATATCATTTTGTGTCCAAATAGTTAAAATATATAACAATTATACATATTAATTATTCCTTTGATCATTCATACGTAAAGTGTGCAATCCCTCAGTCCTGTGTTCGATTCTAGTTATACACGATTTAATATTTTTCCAAAACTCTAACATTTCTAAATAAACAAACATCTCGAATAGGTCTTTTTTTGCAGCTATAAAAAATGTACTAATATATCTTTGAAACCTGTTTTCTGAAGAAGAAGCTAAGTTCAATCATATCTAGACAGATAGAGTGGTGTAAGAACCCAAGTAACACTATGTGAACTTAATATTTTGTCTTTCTAGCATCTTGATGGGACCTTTTCGCAATTTTTTATATAATTCTATAGTACTGTTTCAAAGTATTATACATGGTTACAACTAAAAGGACTGCTAGAGGCCGAAGCACTAATTTGAATTTACTCGAACTGGTGCCCAGCTTGTGATTATGTTGTCAGCAAGCCAAATAATATTGAAAATTTCATGACTAACATTTTAAAAACATACAGAGAATCTATAAAAATTGGAACCCCAAACAAGACGATCAGCAATAGCTATATATTATTGGTTTCGTTGTCTTTCTACTCTTGCTGATAACTCCAAAGAGGCCACATGACTGCTATTCTTGTGAGCTTAATGCTTTTGAGAACCTCAAAGAATTAAAAACTACTTCCAAGCTCAATAATACAGCATAAAAGAAACAATAATTCTTATAACGAAAGCATAAATCATTTCCTGCTATATACTTCATCTAAAGTCGATACATATAATTTGCTGAAATGCTTATTAAACGATAAAGCTAGAGAATTTCTAACACTACACCACGAGATATTCTATGTTTCAATTGGATGTGTGCAGAAATTCTTGCTAAACTCTCTCGCCGAAATATTTCACGGGCATTAGGGTTTCGCTTATTAACCTGCTTAGTAGGATCGACCACAATCTTCTTCAAAGCAACACTATTTTCATAAAAATACAAAGCCAGTTCAAGGTCACTGATGCGTCCATAATACCCTCCTATCTGCACCTCCTCCAGGTGTCGATGGATATGCGGAACCTCATGCCTTATTAGCCTTGATGTAACTACAGGCGTTCTCCAGATCAGCTGCAACATTGTCCAAACAACATGAGTAATTTGCAGATAAAAGTTAATCTCAAGTTTATTATATTTGGTGCATACATTTCTGGAAGAACTCGACAACTTGTAAGAATTTATCTGCAAAGTTAATCTTAAGTTTATCTTCTTTAATAGAGAGACAGATTAAGTACCTGAATTTCGAACTTTTGCAAATTTGGGCATGCTTTTACCAACTGAGTCAACCCGAGGAGACTATCATCGTACCACGCTCCTACTATCATCGATAGTTTCTTTACATTAGGCAGCTCAGGGAAAGAAAGAAGGTGCATATAATGCTGGAAGAAAATGAAAATATTGTCAGAAAAAAAATGTTATTTTGGATGAAAGAAACAAGCAATGGAAACTTAAACTAACCTTAGGGCGGAAGATTCTCAATTCAAGAACATAAAGGTAAAGGATACAAGAAGATATCTGTCGAAAGCGTTTGAACCCTTGGATTATTGTTCAGTTTCAAAGTTGTTTCAATACCCAAGTACTGAAAACAAGCAAGGTTTGTTTCACATATCTTAATCGATTCAAGTTTATTACAGAATTTTATCTCGAGTTTAGTTAGCGCAAGGGTTGGCCCACTTATCTTAACATTCACCGTGTGGCCTGAGTTATATATGTAAAGATGTTCAAGAACTCGACAACTTGTAAGAATTTTTCCTATAGCTTCATCACTGACATTAACACACTTAAATATAAGAGATTTAAGAAGATTTATCTCCGTCACTTTTGCAGAAGGCATTTGGGGAACATTCAAAGATTTTCTCTTTAATGCCCGAGGTTTTGTATCCAGGACTTTATGGGGGAAAACAAAGTTTCTCACAGAATCGCTGAAAGTCTCCTGATCATTCTCCATTAAGTTCAATTCCAACTTTTGGACCTTTTTCGACATAGTGAACTCGATCCATTTAGTTAACGCGCCCTTATAATGTTTGTCTAAATCGTAACATATTTTAAGTTCTTCAAGAATTCCTCTCTTGTGGTGCAACATCACACGGTTAATCCAACAGATATACCGGTTCCTCTCTTGATTACGCAGACTTGGTTGTGCTACTATCTTAAGCATTCTTTCATAGTCTTCAAAATCTAAACGAACACTTCTACACCACATGTACCTCCAACTTCTTGAAAGCAGGCTGGTTACACCTGCATCCTTAAGAGGCAATAATGACAAGATAGAAACAAGAATATCTTCCGGCATTCTGCTCAGAAAATCATCAGGACTGTAATCATGCTGATCGCCCTTTATATACAAAAAACAACACAAGATATGGATCAGCTTTAATAATATATATACATGATACAAAAAAATGTCAAATCCATCCACATAATTTCAATTGATATATATATATATATATATATATATATATATATATATATATATATATATATATATATATATATATATATATATATATATATATATATATATATATAAGCACTTAAATAATAATAAAAAAAAAAAAAAAAAAAACTTCAACAAATAATTAAGCTCAACTTGGCACTAGGATTTTGCTTATGATGTGCTTTTGTTTTGTTATTTACAGAAGCCTCAATGCTATTGTTTTGTTATTTACAGAAGCCTCAATGTTATTGTTTTGTTATATAACAATGCTACTGATTGCTACATCATTTGGAAGATAATTCTTACACTAAATAACCCTGACATACAAAAACTGTAACATTAGTATAAATTTGATCACTAATCGTTAAATTACTTGGACAATAATTCTTGCAAGAAATAATCATAACATAAAAAAATAACCACATGTTATCTATCACAAATAACTAGGGAAAAAGAAACAGATTGGACAAATGACTAAGACAAGTATTCAGTTTACGAAACACAGATGCTAAATCAATTCACACACAAATCCCTTAAAAACATAAGCAGTTGTATCAAAGATCAAGATCGACTGAATCAAAAAGATAAAACCATAATCAGTTCATAGCATTTATAAGAAACTACCACCTGCTTGTTTAGAGCCAGACATCTCGCGCAATGCAGGTTCGGTTCCTTGCACGAGACATGGATGATTGCAAACTTTTCATAATTGTTCCGCACTGATTGCTGTGACGTTGATGTATCAGTGTCATTATCCTGCGACTCATAAGAATAAGAGAAAATTAATGAATTTAAGCAGTGTGTATTAGCAACATTGTTATCTACACATAAACCCATTGTTACCCCAAAAGTTGAATAGCATTAGTTTAGTAACCTCGGAGAATCTAACTTATATACAAGATATTTAGGACGTTGAAATAATTTCTACTACTAATCCTCACCTATTATTGAATAAGTGTTTCATATCTATACTACTTGGCAAATAGGTAAAAAATAAATAAATAAATGCATATTATATGGAACTGGAAGAGCTCTTCCTACCTTCTTTAGAGACTTTCTGGGCCATGGGTGAGTACTTTCTCCAAGTATCTTCATTTCGGTTATGTGTCGAGATTCAGAATTATGATCATCAACATCTATGGTCATTGACGACATCCTACCCTTTAAGAATATCACTCAGGAATGGGGTTAAACGTAACTTATTTAATATATTAGAGTGCAAAACCTTAAGCAAATGATTTACAGTATATATAGTGTTTTACTACTTGACCGTTACCCAACGATTATATTTTAAATCTTGAAAATTTGAAATGGAAAAACGACCGTTAGACAACGGTTACTTTTGGTCATAAATGTATTTTTCAGATATTGGAGTATCAAGTATAATTTACCAATTATGAAATGAATATCGTAGGTTTGTTACATTAAGGGGGTGTTTGAGTAAGCTTATGCATGGTTTTCTTCTTATCTGCTTAGCTTATTTCCTTCCCAAAAATGATATACGCCTTTTGACATAAGCTTAACAAAATACCTTCAAAATGTTTAATAGCGTATTGTATAATACATCCTTTTTATTTAATAATTCAGTGGCTTATTATTTCAAATTTTGCATATATATTTCAAATTTTAGTAAACTACACTTGGGGGGTGTTTGGGTAAAGCTTGTTTTAAGTGATTTATACCCAAATACACCTTATAGTTTACCAAAAGCTGAGATTTGTTTACCATTCTAGAAATGTTGTTTCATAAAGTGAATAACATGACAGCTTCAGTCTGAAAAGACAGGTTCATGTTCCATATGCAAACTCACTCATAAGTAAATAGACAAAAATTGAAACCTTATATTTTTTACTCCGTAAATAGTTAAAAAGACGCAAACATTGATTCCAGAGACACCAGTTACATAATTTTTACAGTAGAAAAAGAACCAATAAATAGATGATCAAATGAAATACCGTAGGAGTGAAATACTTTGTTTGTATATTACAATCACTGTGATAAGAATCTTAAACAATACTTGACCTCCACAGATAATAACTATGAGAGAATGCAGCATCCTCCTAACACCTGCAAAACAAATAATATAAAATTAAGATAGTAAATTAATCATGTTGAAGAACCATGGAGAATATGATCTTGTTCGCTTCATATGCAAGAGAGTGACAGCTACAATATACCTTTTAAACTTGCGAATTTGCAAGGCCACTGCTACGTATATCCAATCCTTCAACTGACTCCATGAAGAAAAAAGGATATATCCGCAACGACGGTTGAGAAATAAAGTACCACACAATCCCCAAAATCCAGCAGCAAATCCAACACCCATCCCCAACTGATATGGTCTCCAAAAATCGTCTCCATCTTTTTCATCATCTTTTTTCCCATCAACGGTAACAGCAGGCCGGTGTAAGCCTGATACGACCCGTTTTAGACGAGTTTACAGCCGGCGCAAAGTCTAGGGACCAAATTGAAGACTTTGAAGACTTTACAGATTATAAGTTTGTTTGTTTAATTTTTTATATTGTTGGGGGGGGGGGGGGTTGATAATTAATTATGTTTAGTCGTATTAAGGGGGAGAGGGCCGATTAGGGCAAGGATTCAGACTTTTGGTGCATCTTTTTCTTTTCTGGAGGGAGACCCCTGCTTCTCGGATTGTAGGAACTATCATAACTCACTACTACATAATTGGGTTTAGAGACCCTTTCATTAAGACACTTTCTAAAAAAAAAACGGTCTCAATTAATGTTTTTAGTCTAGCCAAAAATATCAAGACCGGTATTAAATAAAAAACCCGGTTTTGATATAAACAACTCGAGACCGGTTTTTAAATAAAAACACGTCTCTTTTAGGCCTAATGTGGACCGGTTTTAATTTTGAAACCCGGCCTCTATGTATTGTTTACAAGCAGACATGTTTTAAGGAAAAAAAGGGGTCTTGATTCCCCAAATTTTCAGCGGGACTTTTTCCCCTTTTATTCTTTTCAAATATTTTCAAATAATTTAAAAGTCAACCTTTATCTATCTCTTTTCAAATATTTTCAATGAATTTTCAGCATGTTCCTTTATCTATCTCTTTTTTTAAACATCCACACTCACAGCCGTCATACCACTATGGCACAGCTCTGCCACCGCCACTTGTGCCACTGCCCATAAGATGCAATCTGGTGTGTTTGTACTTTGTAGTTATTGGTTTAATTAAACGATTGTATCTTTTGTGCAGGATTTCAGATTGTTACATACATGCTAGAGGTATTACTTTTCAGTTGTAGATATCAAGACTCTACTGGAATTTGGGGTACTACTATACCAGAGGGCTGTGTCCAGGTATTTGTTCATAAGGAGTTTAATAAAAGTCACGCTTTGCTGCAGATTTATATTTCCTTTTTACATGATTACATAAATTATAGGAAAGCGAAAATAGTATATCACTTCTTCTTCCAGTTGAATACTTGCTCACTTCATTATATGTTTCTTATTATATGATTGTAATGTTTATATTTTGCATCTAGTGGGTGACAGCAGGAATAGAGGTTATGTGAGAAACTTATAGTTAGTTAGGTGGCAGATTCATGTGATTCAAGCTTGCACATAAAGTGTTCGATGAAATGCTTAATTTTGTTTTTATGTTTTTAAGAAACAATCTGGTGTGTTTGTACTTTGTAGTTATTGGTTTAATTAAACCTTGAGTCTTAAGTCTGTTCGGTTCTTTTTACAGTCAAAGAGGTTTAAGATTTAGTAGCTTTGTGTTGTGTGTTAGTGACTTGTTTAATTTATCTTGGTGTTCTTGTGGGTTTTTTTTAGTAGTTCTTGATATTGACTAACACTTACAAAGAAATATAATCTTAAAGCTAAGCGTATTGTTATGCTCTGTGTAGATTGTCGTTGTAATGCCTAAATGGTTGTGTAGTATGATGCTTATTTATGTTTTCGTGTATGGAGTAATTTTGAGTTTGTATTATAAGTTGATGATAACTACAAGCAAAACATATGTTCATTAATTCTGAAGTTAACAAAGTGGCCTGTTCATTAATTCTGAAGTTAACAAAGTGGTCAGGTAGTTTTTCAATTAATTGTATGATTGTTTGATTTGATTAATGATTAAAATGGAAAAAGTCCGACATGATTGCAATTATACGCATTTTATATCTTTGTTTTTCAAAAGTATTGAAGAGAAACAAATACTACGAGCATCTTTTAGGTCCTATATACACGTTTTTTTTTTTTTTTTTTTTTTTTTTTTTTTTTTTCTTTTCTTTTTTTACTATGACTGCATGGAAGTACATTATGTTGGGGGTGTGTCAAGAATTGCAACTACATAAATGTGTATAAACTTCATTGAATACATCTTTTTGCCATTATATCCTTTACATTACTTTATTATAACTGCCTTTTTCCCGTTAACCTGAGCAGCTATCAATGCCGTCAAAACTAAAAACAACACTGTGTTGAATGGGAAAATGATAAGGGTAACCTGGTCTGGTCGTGACCCATTGTTGAGAAGAAGTGGCTTTGGAAACGTGTTTATCAAGGTATCTATGGACGGTCTTATTAGCATATGGCTATTAATTAGAGTATATGAAGTGTTGCATGTTTTGAATTTAATTAATTTGTATCTGGGCTTGGTTGCAGAATTTGAAGAGTCAATTGATAATGTCCAACTTCAAGAACTTTTCAAAAGTTTCGGTAATATTATGTCTTGTAAAGTGGTTACTTTTGAGGATGGTGTGAGCAGAGGGTGTGGCTTTGTCCAATTTGACTCAGAAGATTGTGCAAATGCTGCTATTGAGAATCTTAATGGCAAAAACGTTGGAGGCAAGCAAATGTATGTAATATCAATCAACATTTTATATTGATTTTGAAAATGTTTGCTTCATTAGACGTACGAATGTGTGTTGTTGGTTACATTGATATTTTTACTATTTTTTTTACAGATACGTTGGAAAGTTCATGAAAAAGAGTGTGCGTGTAGGTTCCATTCCAGCACTACTACATGTTATATTAGGAGTTGGGTTGCTACCGAAGTGTTTATCTGATTATTGTTCTTCTATGTGATATTATTTCGTTATTATTTAGCTTCAACTGTCTTTGCTTCTTTTTTATACCAGGATGATTTAGATGAAATGTAGAAACCTAGCCTATACTTCTAATAACATACTTTTACATGTAATAATACTCGAGTGTTTATAGATTGCATTGCTTATTCAAAATGATTACGGGGCTGTTTGGGATAGCTTATTGTAACTGCTGGAAAGTGTTGTTATGCGGTCACTTACGGAAACTTAAGCTTATAAAGGGAGTGTTTCGGATTGCTATTAAAGTTGCGTATAAGGGATGTTTGGGATTGGCAATAAGAAATCTTAAACAACCCTTATGAGCCACTTCAATAAGTAATCCCAAACACTCCGTTTATAAGCTCAAGTTTATGTAAGCGGTCCCATAACAATCACTTTATTAGCAGTTACAATAAGCTATCCCGAACAGCCTAAATTTTTATTTCTAAAAATAATAAAGAGACCGGTTTTTGAAGTAGGAAACCGGTCTACATTTATCTTATCGAGACCTGTCTTTAAACCGGTCTCTATTTGATTTCACATGGAGAGCCCCTGATGTGCGTGGTTTTGTAACCTTACAACAGGTTTTACCTCTCGAGGGATCCCAAGAGGCTTACAACCCCACCAGGCAGTGTACCTGACCGATGTAGTATAGTGTAGTGGTAAGTACGGGGGGATTGATCGTTCTCCACAGGGAATAGTGTTCGTTAGGTATGAAAGGCTACTCTAATTAGGTCTAAGGGTTGAGGAAGATTCTTTTTATGTTTTTATATTTTTATGAAAGCAAGTAAAATCTCGGGTTTGAAGGAGTGGGCGGAATTAGTTGCTAGTCAACTAACCCAAATGACTACGAATGCAAATAAAATAAAATAACAAAAATGAAATGTGGTGAGAAACTTATGTGTAGAGAAATGTGTTTACTTAGATTTCCTTACTCCCTAACTATCTTTTACCGGTTAATTAGTGTGTATTAGTCGCGTGGATGACGGGTGTATTCCTTAATACCATTCGTGGGGTGGCGTACTTACTTCCCCAAACTCTACAAGCTCCTACTTCACTCCTATGTCGAGCCGGCTAGGAAGCTCCTAACATGGGATCACTAGAATTCACTTGTGCATTAAATACAACCATAAAAACCTTTAGTACGCGTTTGGTTCATGTTTCTTAAGACGTTCAAGCAAGTTACCGAATAGGAAGT
The DNA here is from genome assembly GCA_021014915.2 of Artemisia tridentata subsp. tridentata. Taxonomy (NCBI): domain Eukaryota; kingdom Viridiplantae; phylum Streptophyta; class Magnoliopsida; order Asterales; family Asteraceae; genus Artemisia; species Artemisia tridentata. Next base: position 367,822,641 of record CP139509.1, on the reverse strand, counting down.
TAGCCAGTTTTCTTAAGCCTAACATAGATAAACAATCATCCAATACAACTAACAACACACTAACAACCAATAATCAATAGCTAAGTTTCATTAGATCTAAGCAAACACAAGATAAAATTAGCCTAACATGTTAAACAAAAGACAAGCATAAGATAGAGTCAAACAACACATAGACATATTGAATGATTAATTGATAACTTATCTTTCAATGAAACATGGAAGATCTCAAGGCAAAAAGCCCTGAAAAAGTAGCTAAAATCGTCTTAGGGTTTTATCCCAAAATTCCACACACTAAGCTCCCTCTAATGACAAAAGATTAGAAAACTATATATAGATTTTTGGATCTGACGGCGTCACCTTATGCATTGTGACGCCGTCACCTCGCCGCTTTTAGGGTTCCCGGATGACCTTCTTGACGCCGTCCCTCTTTAGCTCTTCAAAAATCCATTCTGGCTTATCAAGGCTTGACGCCGTCTAACCCTGAACGTGACGCCGTCCCCTTATGATTTAAGCCGTGACGCCCTTGATTTAGTTAAAGCGTGACGCCGTCAGAATTCTCATACTAACTCACTGGCCCGTCATGAGTAAATTTCACATCCAACTTTTCTTGCCAAGGCATGACGCCGTCCCATGTTAATTGTGACGCCGTCAAGAGTAACTTTTAGCCGATTCTTGAGACTTTGTCGTTTTCTTCACTTTAATGCTCCAAAAACGTCCAAAATACCTCCTTTTCCAGATTTCTCCTCAAAAGTACCTAAAATGACAAAAGGAACGATTTAGGGCAATATTTGATCAAATAAATACGATTTCGGGCTTAAATGACCCCTTAAAAGCGGTACACTTTTCGCCTCATCAAATACCCTTACACTTGAGATTTGCTTGTCCTCAAGCAAATGCGCTTTTATTCTAATCAAAATACAAGTTAGGGGTCATTTAATGCTAACATAAAAGTAATTACAACAAATAATCGTTCCACTTCAATCATAATAAGCACGGAGATTATAAACTAGCACCTCACAAGTAGTGTTTAGATACTCACATCTCTCAAGTGTCATCAAAATAAATCTCATAAATGAAAACGGATAATATCTCTCACTACCTGTCATAGCAAATAGATTACCATAGGCTTGGGAAAGGATCGAAAACCTCCTCCACTAGGCGTAAGCACCTAAGATAAACTATCAAAGAGGGCTTTTAAATGGGTTATAACGTTAGGTGTAGGGAAAAGGAAAACACGGTTTTGTTGGATACGGGATATTTTACTGGTGGCGAGTTAAAGATCTTGATCAATTACATGTACTATACAATGTTGCCAAGCCAAGACTAGACTCAATTTTAAGCTAGAAACAAAATAACAAAAACATAAAGATAAACATAAAATGAAACGGGATGGTAGTCCGTATGTTTTTTCTATTTTTCATTTTCTCATTTTTTTGTATTTTTCTTGATTTTTTTTTTTTTTTTTTTTTTTTTTTTTTTTTTTTTTTTTTGCATACACTCTTGCCCTACCATCCAAAATAATACATCATAGGGGCATTGCATTCCCCTTACACTTGAATTTTTACATAACTTTACAAATACTAATCTAATGACTCGAATTAAGATAATTGAAAAACTTGGAGTACTTTTAAAACATTTAGCACATATGGGGGTAATAAATGATGTTCTTCCCCATTACTTCATTACACTAGTACTTTACCCATGAGTCCCAATCGTCCCAAAACAATATATACAAGGATATGACTCGACTTAGCAACCATGTAATCAACTAGATAATTAACTTGGGTTTAAACAAATGTTGTCACAATAATGCACTAAAAATGAGTGCATACAAGGTAGGCTAAGGCGATTTGGGTGTACATTTTAGTGGGGTGTAACAAATTCTTCCTTTAAGTAAAATGCTTAAAGGTCGAAACGAAAAGATAGGCTCTGAGGGGTGTACTAGGGGTATCGTGTACTAAAAATGAGTACAACGCAAAGGGTGTGGGAGAATTATTTGACCAATGTAGCCAACGTAATTATAACAAAAACACAGGTGTAAAACAATGGGTTAATCCTAATGCCTCTTATCATGTAGTAAATCTAACTACACGAATGTAGTCTCACTTGTGGCCTTGGAATGGTCCTAACGCAAGTTCTAGAATCTAAGTGCTACCGGTACACACATCATAGCATAAATGCTTTTCCTACCAATTCTAGGGGCGAACCTCACATATTTGGGGTGGAAAATTTTTTAGTGGTACGGTTTTTTGTGCTAGTCATATAACTCCTATCCGTGAGACGCTCATTAAGATCAAAGTTTCACTCCTATATGTTGTAAAAAATTTTAAATTTGGCACTAAAATTACCCTAATCAAGTATTTCTCTCAGTTTTATTACACATCTACTATTAAACAAACAAAAATCAAGCGCAATTGTATTCTCTAAAATCGTACTTTTACCCTCCCCTTACACTTAAGATGAACATTGTCCCCAATGTTCAAATAACAAGATGTAAAAGCATAAAGTAAAAGAATGAAATCAAATACTCCCCTGATTCGCTCGGTGGATAATGAAATTACACGGTTAAATCTTCCTCCAAAGAGAATGTTGAAGCTCCATGACTAATGCATCGCCATAAGCTTGATTCCAAAAACATCTCCTTGTCCAAAATAACCTGTTAAACCTGAGAAAACAAACACGAAAACCTGCATAACATCGGCGGGATAAAATCTATATATAAGGATATAATGCTTGTGGAATGATAATTTTGCAGATTCCTGGAGATTATAAGTTGGAGATTTAATAAAAACTTTTTATGAAAACAAAACTTTCAAAAATTTCTGGAAATTAAATCTGACGCCGTCAGGTTATAACCCCTGACGCCGTCAGAAATGACCTGACAAAAATTTTCATTTTAAGTTTCCGGAAAATTTTTGGAAAAACCTTTACCTTACTTCCTGGAAATCCTGCAAAACATCATTATGACTCGATACAAGCATTTGACTCAAACGAATACTAATATGTATGTTCATTTATTATTATTACGATTCATGTTCATTTGTGTTCTAATAAACCGATTTAGATTTCCCTTACACTTATCTTTTGCAAAATACCTTTATATGTAGTTAAGACGAAGTTAAAAACAAAATAAAGCATTTTCACAAATTAGTTTTTAACATGAATCAATAATAATAAAAATTAAACACATATACGGAAAATAAAATCAAACAAACAAATAAATAAACACACAAAGCAAATAAAACAAATAAAGCTTGGGTTGCCTCCCAAGAAGCGCTTTTCTTTATTAACGAGTCTTGTAGCTAGACTCAAAGTCACGTACATTACGTGACTCCATCATCGGTCACGGTTCCTAGGCCATTCTCCTTCCCGGTTTTATATTCCGGTCCTAATTTCAAACAATCCTTGTAGAAACCGAATATCCTTTCCATAACATAGTCTACTCCTTTATTTCTATCCTCATCATTCCTATCAATTGGTTTAATAGTGACAATGTTGACAAAGTGGACGTGTTTGGATGAAGAGGGGTCTTTTACTTGGGGTCCGCTATTTGTGTTCCTAGCGTCCTTATGTGGAGGTGATAACACTTGGTTATTGAGAGCTTTCAACAAGTTGTCAATTTTATTGGTCATCTCCGTTTGTTGTTGATTGAATTCGGTCTCGAATCTAGCTATCCGAGCTTCTTGAGATGCCATAAATTGGGAAATCAATCCTTCAAAGTTATTGGTACTACCATTGCCGGAAGGATTGTTGTTGAAAGTACGGTTCGAGTTGGAACCGCTTGATTGGAAACGATTAGGTGGGTTGGAAGAATTGGTTTGTTGAGAGTTTTGGTTTTGTCTCCACCTAAGGTTCGGGTGATTTTTCCATGAGGGGTTGTATGAATCACCGTAATGGTTTGGCTCGGGTTTGAAAGTGTACCACTTGTCTCCCGCTCCGTCGGTACGCGAGGATGCGTAGTCCACAAAAGCTTGTTCGGGGAGTTCCATGCAATCACGAGTGTCGTGGGGACCACTACATAATTCACATGAAGAAGTGATTTTGTTCACTTGGCTTGAAGATTTAGGAGCCTCGTAGGATTTCATGAGAAACTTGACTTGGTCTTCAAGTTCTATGATCCTACGGTCAGAAGTGCTTGAATTGTTAGAAGGCAAAGATATTGCCTTGACCGTTTTATTCAAATCACGGGGATCACTCCAACTTTCGTTGTCATAAAGAGCAAGATCCTCTAGGAGAGCCCATGACTGTTCCGCACTTAGATCACGTAGCTTGCCACCGGCCGATTGGTCAATGGTTTGCCTCGTGGAGAGATTGATATGGTCATAGAAGATTTGGACTTGGAGCCAAAGTTCTATGCCATGGTGAGGGACTTTTTGGAGTAAGTCCTTGAATCGAGTCCATGCCTCGTAGAGAGTTTCGCCTTGACGTTGTTGGAACATCAAGATATCATTCCTTAGCTTGGTAGTTCTTCCCGGTGGGAAAAAATGAGCAAGGAAACGAGTGGTGAGATCATCCCAAGAGGTAATGGATCCTGCGGGTTGACGTTCTAGCCACTGACTAGCTTGGTCCCGCAAAGAGAATTGGAAGAGACGCAATCGGGTCATCTCTCGAGTGGCAACATCAAGGTCTATAGAATCAACGATTTTAAGAAAGTCCTTGAGATGTTGATTAGGATCTTCAGAACGAAGTCCATGGAATGCGCATCCACTTTGCACCAACCGGATGGTGTCGGATCGCAAGGGTGTGATATTGGCTCCTTGAGTGAGCTCAATGGTGTTTCGATAGCCATGGTGGCTAGGACGGGAATACTCTCCTAAAGTACGGGCTCTAGGAGGTGGTTTGTGTTGTTGTGGTGGTGGGTTGTGGGGGTTAAGGATATTACCATCTTCCATGATGTCGGACGGTAATGGTTACGAACAAAGACACGAAGAAAATAGATAGACTAAAGAAAACCTAGAAAAATAAAATAAAAATCTCACTAGAAAGGAACCTAGTGAGTAGACCTAATAGAAATAAAAATTCAACCTAAACAATAACTATTCCCCGGCAACGGCGCCAAAAACTTGATGTGCGTGGTTTTGTAACCTTACAACAGGTTTTACCTCTCGAGGGATCCCAAGAGGCTTACAACCCCACCAGGCAGTGTACCTGACCGATGTAGTATAGTGTAGTGGTAAGTACGGGGGGATTGATCGTTCTCCACAGGGAATAGTGTTCGTTAGGTATGAAAGGCTACTCTAATTAGGTCTAAGGGTTGAGGAAGATTCTTTTTATGTTTTTATATTTTTATGAAAGCAAGTAAAATCTCGGGTTTGAAGGAGTGGGCGGAATTAGTTGCTAGTCAACTAACCCAAATGACTACGAATGCAAATAAAATAAAATAACAAAAATGAAATGTGGTGAGAAACTTATGTGTAGAGAAATGTGTTTACTTAGATTTCCTTACTCCCTAACTATCTTTTACCGGTTAATTAGTGTGTATTAGTCGCGTGGATGACGGGTGTATTCCTTAATACCATTCGTGGGGTGGCGTACTTACTTCCCCAAACTCTACAAGCTCCTACTTCACTCCTATGTCGAGCCGGCTAGGAAGCTCCTAACATGGGATCACTAGAATTCGCTTGTGCATTAAATACAACCATAAAAACCTTTAGTACGCGTTTGGTTCATGTTTCTTAAGACGTTCAAGCAAGTTACCGAATAGGAAGTTAGCCAGTTTTCTTAAGCCTAACATAGATAAACAATCATCCAATACAACTAACAACACACTAACAACCAATAATCAATAGCTAAGTTTCATTAGATCTAAGCAAACACAAGATAAAATTAGCCTAACATGTTAAACAAAAGACAAGCATAAGATAGAATCAAACAACACATAGACATATTGAATGATTAATTGATAACTTATCTTTCAATGAAACATGGAAGATCTCAAGGCAAAAAGCCCTGAAAAAGTAGCTAAAATCGTCTTAGGGTTTTATCCCAAAATTCCACACACTAAGCTCCCTCTAATGACAAAAGATTAGAAAACTATATATAGATTTTTGGATCTGACGGCGTCACCTTATGCATTGTGACGCCGTCACCTCGCCGCTTTTAGGGTTCCCGGATGACCTTCTTGACGCCGTCCCTCTTTAGCTCTTCAAAAATCCATTCTGACTTATCAAGGCTTGACGCCGTCTAACCCTGAACGTGACGCCGTCCCCTTATGATTTAAGCCGTGACGCCCTTGATTTAGTTAAAGCGTGACGCCGTCAGAATTCTCATACTAACTCACTGGCCCGTCATGAGTAAATTTCACATCCAACTTTTCTTGCCAAGGCATGACGCCGTCCCATGTTAATTGTGACGCCGTCAAGAGTAACTTTTAGCCGATTCTTGAGACTTTGTCGTTTTCTTCACTTTAATGCTCCAAAAACGTCCAAAATACCTCCTTTTCCAGATTTCTCCTCAAAAGTACCTAAAATGACAAAAGGAACGATTTAGGGCAATATTTGATCAAATAAATACGATTTCGGGCTTAAATGACCCCTTAAAAGCGGTACACTTTTCGCCTCATCAGCCCCCCTCATAGAGACCATATCAAAAACCGGTCTCGAGGAGTCTGTGAACATGTCTCGAAAGGCTTTTGTGTAGTAGTGACTGGTTACCTTTGATTACATTTATTTGATTGCCAATTTGATCCTATCAAATTGGTATCAGAGAGGTCGTTCTTGTGTCTGTGGATTGTTGATTCGAGATGTCGAAAAAAGTGGCCGAGGTCGATGCTGATTTGGCTCAATTCAAAGCCGAAGTGGCGGCTAATCAGGAAGATAATAAACAGTTTGTTGAAGAAACTAGGCAGCGATTCGATATCATACAGGAGGCGATCAACAAGAATAGGGCTGATTCAGATAAACAGTTTGCTGAAGTGTTACAATTGTTGAAGGCGCTACAACCGCCTACTAACACCGCTGCCCTACCGCTACCAACCCGTGGTTTTTCCACTCAAACACCGCCAAACACACGTTTTAACACCCAACCCTTGCTGACCAGCGGCTATGCCGCCTATACACCACCCACCAGCGGGATTGTTTTCCCGACAGCTCCACTGGTCAACTCTGCTGCGCCACCGTCAGCGGCCTATACTAGTTTTTCGGGACTCCGTTTCGACTCGCAAGGATTCCCAATTCCACCATGGGAGACTTATGGTAACTACAATCAGCGACCACCGGTAAGTAACGAGAGAATATTCCAAAACTTTTCAGATGTTTCGGGGGGTATATCGAGTGGGGTATTTACGGGACCAATTCCACCAATAACGCAAGGCATAAGTTACGACCGGGGATGGGGGCAGGGAAACGACTTTCGTTTACGGAAGTTGAAGATGCCCCTTTTTGATGGTGATGATGTGTTTGGATGGGTGTATTGGGTTGAAAGATTTTTTGATGTGCAAAAGGTGAATGCTACTGGGGAAAGATTAAGGGTGGCGGTGTTGTGTTTAGAGGGGCCCGCATTGGCATGGTTCCGATGGACTGACAATAGAACACCTTTCTGGGGCTGGGAGGAGTTGAAAATGTAGTTGTTACATCGTTTTCAGCCCTTACAGGAGGGAAGTTTGTATGAGCAGCTCCTTAACATTAACCAGGAAGGATCTGCTCGGGAGTATGTGGCCTTATTTGAGAAAATGGCAGCCCAGTTAGTAGGGATACAGGAAGAAATACTGGAGGGAACCTTTATCTAGGGTTTGAAATCAGATTTGAGGACTGCGGTTAAAACCCAACAACCGAAAGGGGTTACTGAAGCTATTCAACTTACTTTGCTAATTGATGAAAACAGGTCAGGGGGTGAATGGGGCAAGTCTTCTATTTTCCGACAGGGTAGTCGGACGGGAGGGGGCGTACCGCGACCAACCGCGCCTCTTACCGGGGGCACGAATTCGAAATCTGTTGCAGGGGCAGCTGGTAAACAGCCCTTCAAACGTATGTCAGAGGCTGAATTTGTAGATAAAAAGGCTAAGGGGCTATGTTTTCGTTGCGACGGCAAGTTCGCACCGGGTCACAAATGTCCGGAGATATCTTTACAGGTTATGGTGATCTATGATGGGGAAACCGAGGAGGTGGAAGATGAGCATGAGATAGCAACGGATGAACAGGTTCAGTTGGAAATGGTTGAAGTGTCGACCAAATCTGTGTGTGGTTTCACAGTTCCACATACCTTGAAACTCCGAGGTAAGTTGGGCAAAAGAGAGGTGGTGGTACTAATTAACAGTGGGGCGACCCACAATTTCTTATCCGTGCAGTTGGTATCCCTTTTGGGGTTAAGGGTTGATGGAACACGCAAGACCAGGGTTCGACTGGGAAATGGGAAATTTGACAGGAGTTTGGGGCTTTGTCGTTCAGTGGTATTACGTCTGCCGGGTCTACGGGTGGTGGAGGATTTTTATCCCTTGGAATTGGGAAGTACTGATGTGATATTAGGTGTTAAGTGGCTACAGAACTTGGGAGACATCCATGTTAACTGGAAAACCCTCACCATGTCGTTTGAGGGACTAGAGGGCAAAGTGGTATTGCAGGGAGAGCGTGGGCTGACACGTACCGAGACGTCATTACGAGCTATGGTCCGTGACATGGAGGGAGTTAGTGAGAGTTTCCTAGTTGGGTTGATGGTTATGTAGATAGGCTCACAACAAGATCAGTCCACCCCGGCGGAATTGGATTTGGTCTTGAAGCACTTCTCAGAGATGTTTGAGATGCCTAAGGGAGGATCACGAGCATGCCATTGTGCTTAAGGGAGGAGCCGAACCAATAAACGTTCGTCCATATCGCTACCCCCAGTTACAGAAGGACGAGATCGAAAGGTTAGTCAGGGAAATGGTGGATGCAGGCATTATTCGGCACGAGTCCTTTTTCGAGTCCTGTCTTGTTGGTCAAAAAGAAGGATGGGAGTTGGTGGTTTTGTGTGGATTATCGTGCCTTGAATAAGGCGACGGTGCTTGATAAGTTTTCCATACCGGTGGTTGATGAGTTGCACGGGGCAGCGATTTTCAGCAATCTAGACCTCAAGTTGGGTTATCCTCAGATTCGAATTAGACCGGAGGACGTTCCAAAGATGGCATTTCGAACTCACGAGGGCCACTATGAGTTCTTGGTTATGCCTTTTGGCCTAACGAATGCACCATCCACTTTTCAGTCCCTCATGAACAGGGTTTTTTCGCCCTTATTTGAGGAAATTTCTGCTTGTTTTTATTTATTTATTTATTTATTTATTTTTTTTATGACATTCTTGTGTACAGCAGGTCATTGGAGGAGCAATTCGAGCACTTACGGCTAGTGTTTGAAAAGCTAAGGGAGGAAGGGCTGTATTGTAATCGAAAGAAATGTTCTTTTGGGCATACTCAGGTGGAATATTTGGGTCATATTGTATCTAAAGAATGAGTGATGGCTGATCCGACGAAGGTGATGGCAATGCTAACCTGGCCGATTCCCAAAAACATCCATGAACTGTGGGGATTCCTTGGGTTAACGGGGTACTATCGGAAATTCGTTTAGGGGTACCGAAAAATTGCTAAGCCCCTAACTGATTTGTTAAAAATAGATAGTTTTGTCTGGTCGGACGAGGCGACGGGGGCTTTCAAACAGTTACAACAGGTGATGACACAAGTTCCTGTGCTCGCTCTACCTGATTTTTCTAAGGAGTTTTACAGTAGAGATGGATGCTTCGGGACACGGGGTGGGGGCGGTATTGATACAGGAAGGGCGCCCCACTGCTTATTTCAGCCAAGTGTTGGGTACTCGGGCTCAGCTCAAATCTGTCTATGAACGTGAGTTAATGGCTATCGTGATGGCAGTATAGAAGTGGAGGCCTTATTTATTGGGGAGGAAGTTCACAGTTATTACTGATCAGAAGAGTTTGAAATTTCTGTTCGAACAGCAAGTTATTGAGGGGGATCTCAGAGGTGGGTTTCTAAATTATCTGGTTATGATTTTGAGATTGTGTATCGACCGGGGAAGGAAAAAGGAGTCGCGGATGCTTTGTCACGTCGGGGAGAGGAGGTGGCGATTGCGCAGTTAACCGTCTCTATTAGCACGGTACATTCGGGTCTCGAGGATGAGCTACGAAAGGATTTGTATCTTACAAGCTTGCGTAATCGGATCGAGGCTAAGGAGGATGGTTTGCAGGGATATTCGGTGGTAAATGATGTCATCTTATTCAATCGTCGTGTGGTGATACCACGGGATTCTCCGTGGGTGTGAAAATTGTTTCAGGAATATCATGCGGGATCGGTTGGAGGACACGGGGGTACTCAGAAAACCTACCAGCGACTAGCCAGTGAGTTTTATTGGGCGGGTATGAAAGCGGATGTAGCGAAAAGGGTAGCGGAATGTGATGTTTTTCAGCGCAATAAGTTTTCAAATTTGGCTCCAGCGGGTTTGTTACAACCCTTGAACCTGCCCGAGCGAATTTGGGAAGATATTACCATGGATTTTGTGGAAGGGTTACCGCGATCGGAGGGATTTTCGATCGTGTTTGTGGTGGTGGACCGACTCAGCAAATCAGCCTACTTCATTCCTCTTAAACATCCGTTTACAGCAGCTAGTGTGGCAGGAGCATTTATTCGAGAGGTTGTTCTCTTGCATGGTATTCCACGGTCCATTTTGTCGGACTGCGACAAGGTTTCTTGAGTTTATTTTGGTGGGAGATTTTTAAACAGCAGGGTACGGTCCTGAAGAGGAGTACCACGTATCACCCGCAAATTGAAGGGCAAACTAAGGTCGTGAATCACAACTTGGAGATCTATTTGCGTTGTTTTACTTCTCAGCGGCCGAAGGCGTGGGTTAAATCGTTACCGTGGGCGGAATACTGGTATAACACCTCTTACCACTCGTTGCTACGGACTACTCCGTTTTGTGTGTTGTATTGTCGGGATCCACCTACTTTGCTTCGCTATGACCATGGGTCCGCGGTTACTTTTGAGGTAGATCGGTGATCGCGCCCGAACAGTCAACTCAAATTCACCAGGTAAATGGTCAACAAGAGTCAAACAGCTTAAGGGCACGATGCAATTTACCAGAGGAGTTTAGTGTATCCCCGGGTCGTTAAAGTCCCAGCGAGGTGTGAAATCTGTAGTAAAACGGATTTGTGATCGGGTGATAATTGAACGAAAAAGGGTTGATTTGATTTACACTAGGGAAACGTGAAATAAAGCTAGAAATATGAAAATTACTTATTTAAAAAGTTAAATAGATAAATTCTATTAAATAGAAGCTATCACTATTTTTCTATTTCGTTTAATCTAATATACGCTAAAAACGCGAGTCGGGAACTAATTAAAACGCGAGTTTTAAGAAATAAAAAGCCTACGAATATGAAAATTATATTTTTACAATCCTAATAATAAAAGAAAATTATTGGAAAATTAAAATTATTTTTTTAACTTTTATATTATTTATTATTAATTAAAAACTATTTAAAATAATTAAAATTATAATAAATAGAATATGAACAGTAAAAATTACAAAACTTTTTATATAAATACTAAGTAGTGTTATAAAGCTAGGAAAAATATAAAAGTGGTACTGAGCTTAACAAATAAGCAGAAAATAAGCAGATAAGCTTTAATTAGGCTTATTTGGAAACTGGGTACTATAAATAAAACAAAAGAAAACTAAAACACTAAGTATACAATAGCCCAGATGGTGCACGTGCTTGGTCTGTTTTTTGACCAAGTTTGACCAAGAGGTCAGGAGTTCGAATCTGGCAAGCACAAAACACAAAACTATTTTATTTTTTATATTTTCTGTTACAAACACCTACTAACAACAAAAAGTAACAACTTTTGAAAAGACCAAACTTTTGAAACTTAATAATAAGCTCAGATTGAGCTTATTATTCCAACAGTTAAGGCTTTTAAGGCTTAACTTGGATTATTCAAATGCAAAAGCTTCTAACAAGCTATAAACTGGAAACAAAAAGTGAAATAAGATACAAACAGATTAAATGGACTTAAAATAAGCCAAAGAAAAGAGAAAACAAAAGAAAATAAGCAGATAAGCAAAAATAAGCAATTCCAAATCCAACTGAGAACCAAACAGCCTGCAAGTATTTTGGAGGGCAGTTTGAGCTAGTCAAATAAGCTTGGATTGCCAAATAAAAACTGGAACAAGATAGAGGGGTGGCTGGGCTTTCCAAAAAGCTCAAGCACACCAAGTGGGGTCCACTTACAAGCTTGTTGAGAGCCTGTGAAAGTGGGTGAGTACTGAGTACTTAGTGAACAAGCAGAAATGGGACAAAAGATAAGCTCAAAGAAAGCTTATCAAATAAGATACAAAGCTGAAATTAAACTCTGGGACCTTGAGATATCTTGCTTGGCTTCCCAAAAAGCCAAAGAACAAGGTGTGGGTCCCACCAATAAGCTCAGTAAGAACTCATGAAGTTGGGACAGTTGAGTAAGTCTGCTGATGTGCAGCAGTGCACAGGGCAGAAATGGCCAAATTCAAGGCCTGAACAAGCTACTATAAGCTATCCTATAAATCTTGAAAAAATTACCAAAGATATATAAGCTAGGGAACTTGGATAATCCTGAATTACAGCTACTAAGGGCTTAATATGAGAGCTATAGAAAATCTTAAAATTCTACAAAAACTGAAAAAAAACAATTTATAACACTGCTATGCTAAATGTTGACTGGGTTGGACAATACTGAGAATGAGGCTTATGGATTTCTATTGCAGACTAAAAATGGAGTAAGGAGAACCTGAGAATGCAAAAAGGAGCTCAGAAATAAGCCTAGCTTATTTGAGCTTATCTAGGCAGTTTGACTGCCTAGCCTTCAATATCCAAGCTCAAAACCTGTTAAACAACTCAAAACAGCAAAGAAAGACTTGAGACAGCTCAAATAAGCTATGATTAACTTAATCTCAACTGACCCAAGTGCACATAAACAGTAAATATGATTTTTGACCCGTTTGACCAGTTGAACCAAACACCCCTTTGTCTTGACTGTTTTGAGAATTAAACTAGATATCACTGAATTGACTTGAATTTCTGACTTATCAAGGACCAAATGACTTCAACAAGCTCAGAAAAGTAACTTTCATATTGAAATAAGCTCTAAATAGGATTTTGACTTTACTTTGACTATTTGACTGTTTTGAATTAACTAAGTGAAAATGAGACTTAGGCTTATAGGGACTAGAAAAACAACTGAATATGACTTAAATTAGAACAAATAAGCAAACAGAAATAAAATAAGCTAGAATAAGCACTGCTACAGTGCTGGTTGACCAACGTTGACTATTATTGACTTTTGGAATTAAGGACCCAGAAACTTAGAATATGTTTGAAACAGCTTTAATAAGCTCAAAAGAGCTTATTTAATCAAAAGAACAGCTTAAAACTTAAAAACTTTAAGAAGATCAAAATGGCGGGAAATTTAGTTATCACATGAAAGCTTAAATTGATCTAATTAATTGATTGTTTTACAACTGAAACGACTTAAATTATTCAAAAACAACAAAACCCAGATGAAAAATTACAACTAAATTAAACTACGACATGAAAATAAAAACTACACTACACTAACACCTACTAACCATTTCTCTGTGTGAGAAAGGTGTTTTATATTACAAATATCTTCTCAAAAGTTTCCATGATAAATCCCAGCTCTCCATGTGGCTTGATTACATCTCATTCGACCACTTGTGTATTGGCGCCAAAAAGTCTTATAGTTAACGTGAATCAATTTCAGAGCAATTAAAGAATTTTGTTTAGATGTGGATGTGGAGGGGAGTTGTTAGTGACTTGGGTGATGAGGTGGAAAGGTGGAGAGGTGGAGGACAGGTGGTGGTGGTTTTGGAGGTGGTATTGGCGGGGATGGTTGTGAGAGGGAATAGACGGTCAAACTAATGTTTGACCCTGGATATTATTTAAGGTGATGGTGGATCGGGTTGTGTTTTGATTGGGCTTGGGCTTGGTTTATGGGTTGGCTGGGTTGGGTAGTGATAATAAGTGGGTTGGGTTTTTATTATAAGGGGTTAAGGGTTTAGTATGGATCCGGTTTGTTTGTAGTATACAATGAGCCCAAGGACCATTTTTGTATTTTCTGCATACTTGAAGGGTCAAACCTGCACTTTTCCAAAGTTAACACAAAGGACCATATATGCCATATTATAATAGTACAAGGGTTTTATTTGATAAATTTTTATTTTAAAACACCCGAGGACTAAATTTGACATTTTTCAAATTTAAGGGACCAAAGTTGTAATTTTACAATTTTAAACTTTAAAGGACTATATTTAACAACTTTTGAATCCCAAGGACCTTTAATGATATTTTTCATGTTTTGAATTACCAGGGACTATTTTTGCCAATTTGTGAAAGTTTAGGGACTGAAACTGTAAATTATGCAGTTTTGTACGTTTTTCATCAGTTTTCAACCCTTTTGCACTTGAAACACATAAAAACACAATTTAATGATATTTCCTGTATTTTGAAGCATATTTGAGTGTTTTCAGATGTTTTTCCAGTCTAAATGTGAACAAAATGATGAGTATTTAGACACTCATCAATCGGCATTTGCTGGAACGGGATGAGCTGTTGGCGGAACTGAAGGGTTCGTTATTGCGAGCCTAGCAGTTAATGAAACAGAGAGCGGATGGTCATAGGCGGGATGTGGTTTTTAAAGTTGGGGATCAGGTTTATCTGTGCGTCCCTACAGGCAACTTACGGTGACGGGAAAACGTAACGAGAAGTTGTCCCCAAGGTACTATGGTCCGTATCGTGTGCTAGAGAGGGTTGGGAAAGTTGCTTATAAGCTCCAGTTACCGGAGGAGGCTCGGATACATCCAGTTTTTCATGTGTCGCAGCTCAAGAGGTCTCTTGGTGATGGGGTGATGGTGTCCACTTTACCGATTGGTGTTGCTGATTCGGATAAGGGATTGGTGTTTGCACCAGCTGCTATTTTGGATGTGCATGTGAAGGAGGGGCGTCGGGAGGTGTTGGTTGCGTGGCAGGGTATGCCACTAGCAGAGGCGACTTAGGAAGGGTTTGAGGTTATGATACAACAGTTTCCTTCTTTCCACCTTGATGACAAAGTGGGTGTTTGGGGGGGGGGGAGTGATGATACGACCCATTTTAGAAGAGTTTACAGCCAGCGCAAAGTCAAGGGACTAAATTGAAGACTTTGAAGACTTTACAGATTATCAGTTTGTTTGTTTAATTTTTTATATTGTTGAGGGGGGTTTTGATAATTAATTATGTTTAGTCGTATTAAGGGGAGGGGCCGATTAGGGCAAGGATTCAGAATTTTGGTGCATCTTTTTCTTTTCTGGAGGGAGACCCCTGCTTCTCGGATTGTAGGAACTATCGTAAGTGGTTACCTTTGATTACATTTATTTGATTGCCAATTTGATCCTATCAAAGCCCACCACATGTTTGTATAAGTGGAGGTCCACAAAGTAGAGGGTTACCTCTGTAGTAAGAAGAATGAAGCCTTGGAGTTGAGTCCCAGTTGGTATTTTTCTTGACAAGTTATTATATGAGACGTCCAGATAACTTAAACCATCTATCAGTGACATACTCGAGGGAATATTCCCAGAAAATTCATTTCTCGACAAGTTAAGAGAACCAAGATACTTGAACTGGCCCATATCTTTTGGAATTTCTCCATGCAGTTTGTTGAAGGAGACATTTAACGAGACCAGTTCAATGAAATTAGTAATCTCAGAGGGAAGATTTCCAGAAAAGTTGTTGCTTGAAAGATCAATGCTAATCAGTAGCCCAAGAATGGTTTTACCAAATATGCGTTTGGTTCCTTTCCATGTGCAACCCATGCATTGTCAACAAATTCGACCCATCCATTAATTCCTAGGAGCGTGTGTCCATGGGGAGAATTTCTTCTTGGAAAGCATACAAATGGCTAGTCATATCTTTCCAGAACTTGTCTGTAGCCATAGCAGTGAAGTTACCAAAGCACCCTGGAATGTCTCCCGATAGTCCATTATGAGACAGGTCAATGTATTGAAGATTATACAACCAGCATATATGGGAAGGTAGCCTACCAGAGAATCTATTGGCTCCTAAAACAAAAACATATAACTCTACAAGTTTTTGCCCTATCCATTCTGGAATGGCGCCAGATAACTTATTTTCCCTAACATCCAAAAATCTAAAACTTGTACAGTTGCTCAGTGACACTGGCAATTCACTAGAAAATGAATTAGAGTGCAAATACAATGCCTTAAGCTTTGATAATGAACCCAAAGAAGAAGGAATTTTTCCAGACAGGTTGTTATTTGATAATTTAAGAACAAGAATTGGGTTTTGGAAACAATCAGGCAGGCTGCCTGAAAATGAATTGTTGGAGAGTTTAAGGAAAGTCAATCGCCAATTAAAATGACACAAGAAAGAGAGGTTTCCAGAAAACCTATTTCGAGAGAGGTTTAACGATGTTAAATTAAAAGGAATTGACATGCTTCCTTCAAAGTGATTGTTACTCAAATCCATTCCTGGGAAGCCATCAAAAGTATAACTTATGCCTGGATGTACCTTACCTTTCATTTCATTTGAAGAGAGGTTCATAAATTCCAATCCACTTGGTAGGTCCCAGAACCACATAAGGATGTTATCCGATATTCCAGCGCTAGAAATATCAAGATGTGAGTAAGATTTTTGAGTTTTGAGCCACATTGGAAAAGTAGGACCCAATTGCAGGATTGCAATTTTATAGTATCTAATTGGATTGGGATTGAGCTCAATTCTAATGATAAAGAGTGTATAGGGATAAGGATGTATAGTTAGCTATAAGATGATGATTAGCAATTTACCTCAAATAGGCCATGTATTCTCCTTATATATACTCTCTCATTTGTATGTAATAATCATTCATTCAATAATACAATCCATAATCTTACATGGTATCAGTCGCTAAAACTGATCCTTCTCTCACCAACCCTACAGAATCGTTCCCATTAAAAACTGTGTTCCTTTGTCGATCGTTGGTACGAGTGTGATTACCAGCCGACTTATTGTTTTTATCAACCGTTGGTATTGTGTGATTACCAGTTGATTGTGGTATTCTTCGATCGTTGATATTCTGATTTCCAGTCGAAGGTTGTTTGTTTAATTCATCAACTTCCTTGTTCTTCTTTGTGTTGACAGTAATAGTCAACCTTGGTTTTCATTGTTTGCATTGCATGCTTTTGTTACAAACTTTACACCCCACGTTCACAGTTTCATCAAACCTTATACCACCACTGTTTCATCAAACCGTGCCCTAACCCTAAAACTTATCTTAGCGTAAGTATGTTACTGAGATTATGGAACGAGCACACATGGTCGGTTGTAACCCTAGTTGGATTCCTGTTGACACTGAGTCTAAACTTGGTAATGATGGTGATTCATTGTCTGATCCAACATTATATCGGAGTCTTGCGGGTTCTCTGCAGCATTTTACTTTTACTAGACCTGATATTTCCTTTGCAGTTTAGTAGGTTTTTCTTCATATGCATGATCCTCGAGAGCCCCATTTCTCGGGTCTTAAATGGATTTTGCATTATGTTCGGGGCACTTTAGATTACGGATTACAGTTGTTTGCATCTTCTACTACTTCCTTAGTTGTTTATTCAGATGCAGATTGGGTTGGATGTCCTGTTACTCGACTATCTACTTCTGGCTATTGTGTATTTCTTGGCAACAATCTGCTCTCATGGTCTTCTAAGCGCCAACTGACACTTTCTCGCTCTAGTGCTAAGGCTGAGTATCGGGGTGTTGCTAATGTTGTTGCCGAGACATGTTGGTTACGGAATCTTCTGCGTTAATTGCATACTCCCGTGTCATCTGCTACACTTGTATACTGTGACAATGTCAGTCCTGTTTACTTGTCTTCTAATCCATTTCAGCATCAATGAACAAAGCATGTTGAGATTGACATTCATTTTGTTCGGGATTTGGTAGCAGCCGGTCAAGTCCGGGTTCTTCATGTACCTTCCCGCTAATCAGGGATTTTTTACTAAGGTCTTGCCTACAACGTTGTTTGAGGAATTTCGCTCCAGTTTGAATGTTCGGTGTCCTCCCGCTCAAATTCTGGGGGAGTGTTAGCTGTAAACGTGTACTAAAGCATATGCACAATGAGTTGGCAATTAGTTGTTAATGTTGATTAGCTAGAATTTAAAGGGTGATTGATAATTTACCCTAAATAGATTAAAGATAGACATTATTTATACCATGTATATTGTACGTATCAAATCATCAAACAATAAACACATTATGTCCTCTTTTATAGTATCAGGCCTTGTGATCCTCTCAAAAAAACTAAACACCTAAACTCTTCGGCCGCCGGCTACACGTCGGAGGTTCGGAGGGCTCCCTTTAAACCTTAACCTTATCAAAAAACAAAAAAAAAATGGTGGATCTTTATGTTTTTCTAGGGAAAAACATGCCCCGTTTGTTTAGAAGGTTCTTTGCGGGTTGAAGTTTTAGAACCAACTTTCTCATTTGTTTGTTAATTAGTTGATTGTTCGTACGGATTTGTTACCAGTCGACTAAAGTTGACCGTTGGTACTAGTCCCTAAAGTCGACCGTTGGTACGGTTTTGTTACCAGTCGACTTAGCCGACCGTTGGTACCAGTCGACTAAAGTCGACCGTTGGTACGGTTTTGTTACGAGTCGACTAAAGTTATGTTTTGATTATGTTAATGTCTTCTTTTTTTTCTTTTTTTCTAGTTTACTACTCTAGTCTGAGCTTTCGCGATTTCGCCGCTCGGACTGTGGGGGAGTGTTAGGATAAGCATGTTAGTTGTATAAGAGTGTATGTACAGTTGGCTATGAGATGATGATTAGCAATTTACCTCAAATAGGCCATGTATTCTCCTTATATATACTCTCTCATTTGTATGTAATAATCATTCATTCAATAATACAATCCATAATCTTACAAAGTCTATATCTGTTAACTGGATGAAAGTCTGAAAATAAACGTCAGATATTACACCTTCAAGGGAGTTGTTTGAAACTTCAAGATTAATAAGATATTTAAGTTGACCTATACTGTTGGGTAAATTTCCAGTTAACCGATTACTAGAGAGGTCTAACCAAGTTAGGGATGGGCATCCTGTGAAGTCGGGAATGCTTCCATGCAATGGATTGTATCTGACATCAATATGTTGAAGATTTGAAACCTGACCACTACTGTTGGGTGACTTTCCACTTAATCGATTACTTGAGAGATTCAAGTGTTGCTGGGACTAGCATCCTGTGAAGTCACAAAGGCTTCCATCTAAAGAATTGTGACTGACATCAACATTTACAAGATTTGGAAGTTGACCCACAGTGTTTGGTAAATTCCCACTTAACTGATTATTAGTTAGGTATAAAGTCGCCAGGGACAGACAATCCGTGAAGTCAGGAATGCTTCTGTTCAAAGAATTGTTAAAAAGGTACAAAACACTCAAGGAAGAACATCCTATGAAATTAGGAAATCCCCCGTGTAAATTATTATCATTCAGGTGTAAGTCACTTAAATTTGAACATCCAACAAAGTCTGGCATTGACCCGTTAAGGAAGTTTCCTGACAGATACATTTGAACTAAAGATGAATGATTTCCAAAAGACTCTGGAATGACACCTTCTAACTGATTAAATGAGAGGTCTAAAAACGTAAGAGAACTCAATTCTCCCAATGAAAAAGGAATGGATCCTACCAAATGATTACTAGTAAGATCCAGATGAACCAAGCTGGAAAGATTACTGTCACACCCCGTCAATGGTGGAACACGAGATGTAACGAAGAAGGTACATTGCTTAACATTATAGTTCACACCATACATTAACTTCAATAATAGTTTACATCATTACAAAACATTCTTGTATAACTCTTGAAAGTAATAGTGTCTCCTTTTGAAATCTTATTGTCTTGAAAAGATGGTGGCAATGTACCAAATAGTCTAACTTCAATAAACGTGCCCTCAAATACTTTAACAACGATCACCTGAAAATGGTACTAGAAAAATTCAACATAATGTTGGTGAGCTCGTAGGTTTAAGAGTAAAACCGCTGAGCTGTGATAGCATAGTGTAGGACAAAAGTGAGCATGATAACCAATTATAAGCACAAGTCAAAACAAAATAGTGTCGCGCCAACTGATGCTACCATGATCGTTGCACACATAAACATACACTGTGGGGAGCTACCCCGATAGATCTATCATAATGCTTCGGCTCTCAAAGAGTTAACAGTTGTGCATTCATGTACACACAAGCAAAACATTTAGTAGCACATAATCGTATCAACACACATAATGTCCAAACTCATGAAAATTGTATAATCACAGCATGAAAACATTTGAAATCATAGAGTACCATTTCCACCCCAAGGTAAAACATATTAAAAAGTGGGGCTACGAGATCTCACCTTAGCAATGAAGAACAAGGTAACACAAACAATATCAAGTAGTAGGGCACAACGGTACAAGATCGGCACAACCTAAATATATTGTTTATCTCAGAAAATGTCTCGTAAAAATATTATAATACCTATGAGTTTTCAAAAGACAAAGTGTTTTAATTTTCATGGAAATGCTCATATCAATGTTTGTAAAAAAGTTTAGTATTAACGTATCGTGTGGTGGTGAGAAAGTGTAGACTCAAAATGTAACTCATGCCAAAACAATAAGAAGTTGGAAAAGTAACAAGTAAACAACGAGAAAAGAACGAATGAAAATAAATAAGGAATGAGAAAAAGAATAGTCAATGATAAGTTTCGGTGTTTACCCCGTAAACCCAAATAGTTGGAAGAAGTCATTTTGGTTTTGAAAAGAAGTCATACGTTTTAGGAAGAAAACTATATAGATTTTGTTTAGAAAACAAAATATTGTTTATGTGTTTATAAACGTTTATATTTGGAAAGGTTTTATAAATTTCTACCTGACGCATCCGTTTATATTACGTTTTCGTGTTATCGTGATTTTAATTAATTCAAGTTTGTAATTACACTTGGTTATAATTTTGTGTTTCGTTATCATTCGCGTAATTATTAGTTTTTTGGTTTATTGAATATTTTGTTCCCGTTCCGTAAATTAAATTCATTTCGAATCTAATATATTATACCATCTCAAGTACCAAAATGTCCAATAAGTCCAATATCCAATATCGTAAATCCGATAACGATCCAATATCAAATCCATCCAAGCATAAGGTATGATAGATATTCCCAAGTCCAAAAATCAGTATCAACCCCAAGTATCAAATCCCAAAGTCCAAAACGTACCAATGATCCAATGACAAACAAATTTGAACCGTTAGTCTGATATTTCAAGTATACCAGAATCAACTAAGTTCACAATTTTCATAATAAGGTTTAACATAATAATTCCAACACAAATTTTAGATCACAATTTACAAAACCTCATTCACTTAATGGGCTTCGGCCCAATACTAGTTTAAACCAAACGGACCATAGTTGATAGAAACCCACAAGGCAACACCCTCAATATGTTTTCAAAATAAGCTAGACAATAAACTCAAACAAACATATACACTGCAAACACAATCACTCACACTTTGCAAACAAATTTTTAACACACTCGTTTTCCTTTTGTTATAGTTATTTACCGAGCGAGGTCAACACATGCCAAATACAAACATCCCTTTTGCTATTGTTGTTATTACAAAACCAAAACAAAATGATCAAAACCAGTGTACCCTATTAGGTTTTATGTTAAACTGAATCAAAATACACCCTATATGGGTTTAACCAAGCTCAACACTCTCCTGAGTGTCTCGCTGACTGAAGCAAACAAACACCCTACTTGGGTTGTTGATGGAACGAACCAAACCAAACGAGCACCACCCTTATGGTGACTCGTTATAACCAAATACAAACATCTTTCTTCAACCAAAATTGACCGGATCTACACATACTCCTTGTGTTAGATGTGATACTAAGAATTATACGTAGTCTAGCACGCGAATTTTACTAGCTAGCACTTAGAAGACTTTATATGTTTTGTATGTTTTGAATAATGAATGAACACATAATGATAACCTTCAACGATTCAATATTATTAGAATAATAATACGAGTGATCTCCTATCACTAGGGTTTACAACCTTGAATCTCTATGAACTAATTTTTACTTCTATGTATTGTATCGTATTGTGTATTATAAACCTTAACCTAGGCAATCCTTTTATAGACCAAGGATTCCTTTACAAGATAACTATCATTCTAATCTTATACGATATACACAATATCTTTTCCATATTTATCTATTACATAAATCATAAACCGTACTAACTTCTTTACTCAGCAGTCTTAACTGCTCATGTCTTCAAAACTCTTCAGCAGTCTAAACTTCCATCTTCAACAGTCCTAACTGTTACCTTCAATAGTCTTAACTGCTAAATCTTAATTTCCTAACAATCCTCCCCTAAACTTATGATTTCTATCCAAATCACTAAGTTTCTTCAAATTAAGCTTCTTCTTCTTAATGCTGAAAATTCTTTCAAATACCTATCAAGCAAATCTCTTAGAACTAGCTTTTACTTCTTGTGCAAGGTTGAATATCTTTGTTACCAGCATATCAGCCATCTCAGATTCTTCATTAGCTTCCAGTCTAACACATGCCATCATTGTCAAAACACCTGGTCTGAGTGGATAATCTTTTTCAACCAGCATATAGATCTCTATTCCATCCTTGGTAGACACTCTGTGTACTCCACACGTTCCAAATAACTTCCAAGTGATGTCCTTGACTTGTGCTTGAAACCTCCATATCGACTCTCCACCATCTGGTTCATAAATTCTCTTCAATTGAACCCATAGTTCTTTATCTTTATCTTTAATAGGATCAATGTCTCTGAATTTCTCTTTTACTAAGCTCCATAGTTGATTTAGATCTTCTTTGTCAAAGCCTTTGAGTAAATCTTCAAACAACTTATATCTTTCAGAAATATCTCCAAGTCTGATAATCTTCCATCCCTTCATTCTACCATCAGTATACACTTCCCAGTCAATGATTGGATGTTTTACCTACAAAGGTTTAATATAAGAAGACTCTGGAATAATCATCATCATACTTCTGATCTTCTCATTAGTTAACCCTTCTTCCTTAGACTTTTGTTTCTTAGCAACTTCTGATTCCATAGTTTCTGCTTCCCTCTTCTTACCTGTTTTGAAACTTCTTCTTGGAGAATTCAAAATAGCATAAGTATCACAGAATTCTTTTTCAATTATAGCATAAGACTTTCCCTTGAAGTCATTCATGGTGTTATTTGCTGAGTTCTTCAAATAATGCTTCATAGACTCAACAAGTTCCTTCTTTGTTGGCAACTTTGTCTTGTACCCTGACTTCTGTCTTTCTCTTATCCTATGAATCAGATCTTCCCACATTGCAACTCCATTCTTTTTGAGTATGAATTCTTTAAGCTCCTCTGTCTTTTCTTCTTCATTCAACTCTTTATCTTTAAGAACCATTGAAGCTTGAGCTCTTACAATCACATCACAATCCAGAAAATATTGTAACTGTTCATTGAACTCTTCTTGATTTACTTCATTTGATCTTTTTCTTTCCATGAATTCAGCTATATTTCTTATATCATCAGCAGCCATTTTTCTTGCAAATTCTTCATCTTGAGCAATCTGAGCTTGTTTAGCTTCCTCACCAGCCAAATCTTCTTCTAACATTTGCCTTGCAACTTCTGCATCATGATCTATCTGTTCTTGAGTTTTTGGTTTCAACCTTTTAAGCCTTTCAAGTTCTTGAGCAGCAGCCACTTCTTCAGATGTCATAGGCTTCTTCCCTTTATCTGCTCTTCTCCTTTCATAAACTTGTTCAGCAGAAGTTTCTTCAGTTGGAACTGCTTGTTGCTCTGTCTCAGCAGTTTGAACTGTTTCTTGCTCTGTCTCAGCTGTTTCTTCTTGAACATAACCAGAACCTGAACCAATATCAAAACCTTCATCTTGTTCAGAACCTTCTTCATACCTCCCCTGAGATGCTGATCTATCCTTATCTTTACTAAATTTCCTCCCCTGTTTGGAAGAATTTTCATCATCCCCTTCAGAGCCATCTGAATCATCATCATCAGAAGAAGAATCATCCAATATCACTCTTGCCCTTTTCTTCTTCAACTGTTCTTCAAGCTGCTTCACCCTTTTTGTTAGCTTGGTATAGACTTTGGCAAAATTCTCCTTGTGAGCTTTGAATTCCTCCTTGGTTTGCTTTAGCTCCTTCTCCAAAGTGTCAACCTTGGCTACTAACTTGGTACATAAAGCCGTCAATTCAGTTTGTGAAGAACTACCCTCATCACTTCTAGCTGTATTACCTGCTAGGAGAGGTGAATATTTGGGCAAGGATCTAGTCACAACCCTAGTTAGACTAGGTTTAGACCTTCTCCTATAAGTGATGGGTGGTTGTTGGGTTGTTTCAAATACTTGAGTGGATGTGTGATGGGGATCAGTTGGAACTGCTGAACCTTCACCCAACTCAGTTTGAAGCATTTGAGGAAACAATGGAACTGGTTCCCCTTCAAAAAGCCTACTAGCCATAGCCATATTTTGAAAAACCTTTGATTGTAGACTAGGCGTAGCAAAAGTTTCAGTTGGTTTTGTAAGCAGGTATGTCTTTTTATTTAAAATTGTTTGAACAAACCTAGGATACATTAAAAACTTTGTTTTACTATCCACATTTGATGCCATACCCTCAAAATATATTTTGAAAAGTTAAAAACTCTGTTTGTAGACAAGCAAATGAGAGCAATAGCAATATTGCTACTGAACTGCTCCCAAGCAGTCTTTTTAGGACTTAAACAATAGAGAAGAGTATGTATCAAAAATCTCCATTGAGGTGAAAAAAATCCTTTTTGAAAAGTCAATTTATGTTCAGATGTATTATACCCCATTTTTGTAAGTTCTTCCCAAATTTCAGTATTTAGCATAGTGTGGATACCATCTGAGTCATTTAATTTAAGATGTCTCCTAAGTATAGACTCGGTAACAACAAATTTAATGCCATCTACTTCAGTATGAATTTCTAAGTCTCCGTCATCACTTGTCAAGACAGATGAATTCTGCCAGAACTGTGTGATGTGCGAAACATAAAGAGTAGGAGAAACAGTTAGAGCATACCTTATGTGAGAGTGATTGAGAAAATCCGCAATCTCATAAAACTTTGGCCCATCTCCTTGCTCTGTTTTCTCTAAAAACGCAACCTGGTTGTAACGCTTAACAAATTTCAAATCATCCATTCTTAATGATGAAAAATGAAAGATTTTAGCAATACAATGATCTTGTAAATTGGAATTAAAGTTTATGCAGTCGCTTGGGGTTTATTGGTACTGTTTAGGGTTTTGCGAATATTGCGTAGGAGATAAATTATCTTTAGAAAGAGAATAAATGAGTTTATGATAAAAAGATAATTATCGTATGTAAAAATCCCTATAAGTATCTTGAGAATAACGGTTTTACCCCAACGACTAGAAAATTAATTACTGACAGATTTTTACAACGGCTAGTTGAGCCGTCCCAACTTTGTACTAACCGTACCAACTGTTGCAAAAATTTTGTTGAGCCATACGAATTGTTTGAAATAAAATTTTAAAATACCATGGCTCAAACATAGTTTTTAGCAAACTATCAGCTATCAACAGATTTGAAATGTCTTTACCAATAGCCGTTTGCTTTGGACTAGCCAACTCTTCATATTTAGATATGGTGAGCTGATAACCATACAATTTTTGGTAAATTGTCAACCATCAACGGATGTGATTAGTCTTTACCAGAAACCGTTTGCTCTGGACTAGTTGGTTCTTATGTGGATAAGACATGGTGAACCAATTACCATTTGTTGTATGTAAAGATCACATACTAATCTCTAGAACACCATTTAGTCCAAAA
Organism: Artemisia tridentata subsp. tridentata; assembly: GCA_021014915.2. Classification (NCBI taxonomy): domain Eukaryota; kingdom Viridiplantae; phylum Streptophyta; class Magnoliopsida; order Asterales; family Asteraceae; genus Artemisia; species Artemisia tridentata. The sequence goes on along the minus strand of CP139509.1, from coordinate 367,796,770 downwards.
CATCAAGCATTCATAATCCCTTGGTGTTTTCTCTCCAATCCTGCAATTGTTAGTCCAAAAACAAAGAAACAAGATACAAGCATATGACTAACAATGCATATAACAAGAAAAATTAATTTCCTTGTGGAACCCAAGCCAAAACAGACTTAGGCTTTCCTCTAGCATCAACATAATTCATTCTTTTCAAAACAGTCTTAGCACCATTGGGTTAAATTGGTCTCCATACCCAACATGCTGAAGCATTCACTCCATTACCCATGTTTCCCTTTGCAGTGTTTTTATTCACACCAGTACCAATTACCCTGCTAGCAGTTGGAACTGCTGGCTTGGCAGTTGTTACCTTAGGTTTCCAAACTTGGTTTTTCACCACTGCTTTCTCATAAAAAGTTCTTTTACCAGTTTTGTATAATGGTTTAAAAACAGTTATTGGATTTTGAACTGGTGGCCTTGGGTGAATTGGTCTCATAGGTCTGTCAGTCTGATATGCTGGTCTAGCAGTTTGAACTGCCTTAGGTCCATACCTTAAAAGAACTGATCTAGGTATCATCTTATCATTCCTAGGAAAAGATTGAGGTCTTTCCAGACACATGCTTTTGTTTGAATACCCTCTAACATACTTATCACAAAAAGCTGCAAGATGGTCAAAGCTACCACAAGAGTAACAAGCTTTCCTATAGCAAAAAAAATCCTTTCCTAATTGGTGGGATTTGAGGTCATTCCAATTCCTCTGGTTACCTCTTGGCTTGTTTGTGGTTCTATACATTTCTGCATACTTAACTGTTGGTCTAAAAGGTTTGGCATTTGATCTAGGCCTAACAGTCTCAGGTTTAACCATCTTTGGAACTTTTGGTTCCTCCACTTTAGCACTAACAGGCTTAACCACATCCTGATCATCCTCATCATCAGAAGTCCATTCCTCTATAGTTGGAGCATCTGAGTCCTTAGGTGAGGACCTATCAGAAGACACCTTGTCCTCAGATAGTGATTTATCACTTGCACTTTCAAATACAGGTTTATCAACTACATCCTTCTTGGGTTGAGGACCATAGTTAAGCACAAGTAATTGAAATTCAGGGAGTCTTGTGTATTCTAAGTCTACACCTTTGGGTGATGGAATTCCTCTATAGGGAGGTGGAACTGACTTATATCCTAGGCCTGACTTAGCTTTATTTTGGATCTGACTCTCAATTATCTTTTGAACACCTTTCGATGTGTATTCAAGTGTGTCTACACTCATCTGAATGTTCTCCTTAGCTTTCTTAACCTGTTCTAGCTCATGTTTTAAGACAGTGATCTCATTCTCTCCAAACATTAAGTCTCTCTTAACAATAATCATATCATCAGAAAACTTAGACTCATTGTTTTGATAATGAACAATTTTTTCTTCTAACACAACTAAAGCTCTCTTATGATTTGCTAAGCTAAAAGCAGTTTCAACTAATTCTTTTCTCTGATTCTCATATCTTGTTTTAAGTGTTTCTAGATCTTTTAAAGCTTCACAAGATTTAGAACATTTTGAAACTTGTACCTCAGAATCTGAGAATGCCATGAGAGCAACCTCTGTAGATGCTTCTGCTTCCTCCTCTGCAATATAGCTCCAGTCAAATCCTAAGCCATCAATGGCAACCATGGATTTCGAGCTTGAATCAGTAACCTCCACAACTCTTGACTTGTTTCCATATGCTCTACTCTTTCCATCTTGTTGACTTGGCAATCTGCACTCCCTTGAATAGTGACCTTTCTTGTGGCAGTTGAAGCACTCAATCTTGGACTTGTCATACCCTGCAACATCATTACTGTTTATGACAATCTTCTTGCCAGTCTTCTTCAAGAATCTCCTAGCTCTCAAACTGAGAAGAGAGAGCTGCCACTTAATATCCATCTCTTCAATATCATCTTCATCAATCTCTTGAAGATCTGAATGAGTCAACATACTTCCATTGTGCTGAGTAGTCAAGAAAGCACAATAAGTATCATCATTCAAAAGTCCACTAGTACTGCTTGAGGTGCTAGCAGTACCAAGGTTTGCACTAGCAGTACCAACTGCTCCACCAACTTGCACTTCTTCATCTGGACTTGAGGAACTGGGAGTTGATACAAAGGCCAAATTGCCTGAGCTTGAGCTTGAGCTTGATCCAGCAGACTTCTTAATCTCATGTTCAACTATCTTGAAGTTGCTATATAGATCCATTAAGCTCATGGAATCTATATCAGGCTTGTTTTTCCATACTACCACATGCATAGCCCATTCAGCTGGTAGACTCCTCAGAAATTTGGAGTTGAGATCTTCCTGAGGCATCTCAATTCCTAGAACAGCCAATTGACTCACCAGTTTTTGAAGCCTATTGAACATATGATCCAACGACTCATTGCTTGTTGCAGTAAAATTCTCAAACTGATGCTTCGGAAGGGTCTTCTGGGTTTTCTTGGTGGCTTCATTCCCACCATATCTTGCAACAATAGCTTCAAAAAGAGATTTAGCACACTTGAACTTACTAAAATTCAGCAACTGATCATTGGGAATAGTCATCAGAAGCAAACTTCTAGCCTTAACATCATTCTTGTACCTTGCCTTCTCTTCATTAGTGGTTGGCTTTGTCTGCACTGTACTCTCAGATTTACCATCAACAACAGTTGTTGTTACAGGTGTAAAAGAGTTTCCATCTTCAATGATCTCCCACAGTGCATAGTCTTGCACTTGGAAAAACTGCTCAATACGAAGTCTCCACATGTCGAACTCATTAGGTTTAAGCATAGGAAGCTTAGCAGCAATGTTGGTTGTGGATGGTGTTGTTTCCATGTCCATCTTTGTTCTTCTCGGATCTTCTAAATCTAAGTATCAGTAAACCTGTCTCTGATACCACATGACCGGATCTACACACACTCCTTGTGTTAGATGTGATACTAAGAATTATACGTAGTCTAGCACGCGGAATTTACTAGCTAGCACTTAGAAGACTTTATATGTTTTGTATGTTTTGAATAATGAATAAACACAGAATGATAACCTTCAACAATTCAATATTATTAGAATAATAATATGAGTGATCTCCTATCACTAGGGTTTACAACCTTGAATCTCTATGAACTAATTCGTACTTCTATGTATTGTATCGTATTGTGTATTATAAACCTTAACCTAGGCAATCCTTTTATAGACAAAGGATTCCTTTACAAGATAACTATCATTCTAATCTTATACGATATACACAATATCTTTTCCATATTTATCTATTACACAAATCATAAACCGTACTAACTTCTTTACTCAGCAGTCTTAACTGCTCATGTCTTCAAAACTCTTCAGCAGTCTTAACTTCCATCTTCACCAGTCCTAACTATTACCTTCAACAGTCTAAACTACTAAAGCTTAATTTCCTAACAAAAATCAATCACACCCTAAACGCGTTTGTATCGCAACCAAACCAACTCTAATGAGCACCACAAGCATAAAAACGAAGTGAATAATAAATCAAATCCAAAACTTAAACAAAAACAAACAAATCCAACTGATCTGAGACTCAACCAAACAATAAGCAAAAATCAAGCTCGACCCATATACTAAACATGTTCAAACCGTATCTAAATCCGGGTGTAAACCCAACCGATTCCTAGCATAATCCCAACAATACCATTTTACAAGTTTTTATACCACACGAAATAATTAAAACGTTTTTAATTAGATATTAGATCCAAGAAAACATGATAACTCATTTATACTCAGTTTTTAAGTAAATGAAATCATAAAATAAACCTAGGTTATCAGCTTACCCAAAAGGGACGAGAAAAAAAGAGAGAGAGAGAGACGAGGTGGAGTGGTGAACACATGGCCAAACACAAACAACCATGATCAAAACTTAAAACAACCTTCACAGATCTATAACCTTCTTGTTCCTTGTGTCTTGGTGGCGGATCGACGGTGGTGGTGGCGCGTGGGGTATAGGATTCACGCGCGTGGATCTCCCAATCGTACTCTCAAATATGAAATGAAAGAAAAAGTGGTGGTGTTGAGTGGTGATGAGGACGGCGGCGTAGGCTGTGGTGGTGCGTTCGGGGGTTACACGATGCGTACACCACAGATCTAAGATGAGGAGGGTGAAATAAGGGTGGGTTTGTGATTGTTTTGATGATTGAGGTAGCGGTGTGACGTGGTGGTGGTGTTATGGGTGGCGGCGGCTGCAAGTTATAGAAAGAGAGAGATGTGTTGTATTTAGGGTTTTTGGGAAATGAAGAAGAGGGGAGTGTGGACGGGTTTTATAATTCCCCAGGGACCAATCTTGCCAACTCGTATAAACTTGGAGGGCGCGGTTGAAACTGACGCAAGGAGGGGCCATATGTGGCAGTTTTTATTAATCTTTCATTAAAACATGTTTCGGGCTCATTTAACACAGTAAAAATTCTCGTGAGCCGTTTTAAGTTGCGCCAATATTTTTAAATTCGTTTTTCCGTTAAAAATGACTATAAATACGTCTATATTTGTTCTAAACGTTTAAGATAAATTATTTCACGTTTTATTAGGTTCAGACTCGTGCCGATATGCCTTGTGCTCTATTTTCACGTTTCACGAGAAAATCTCTCGTTTTCAAATCAAAGGATGTCCAAAAAGCTCGAAAATATATAATAGGTAATAATAAATATTTTTTATTATCAAAATGAGTACTAAAAGTCATCGGTTGTCACAAATCGTTACAAGTTTTATAAACAAGTATTGCCCTAAAATACCGGTTGCTACAGTACATCCCCGTTAAAGGAATTTTGTCCTCAAAATTCAGCTAGTACCATTGTCAAAAGGTGTGGGTATTCAAGTCTCGCCTGGTCCTTTCATTCCCAAGTAACTCATGTCCACGGTCTAGCTCAATAAACTTATAATTAGGATCTTGTCTCATCTAAGTTGCTCAACTTCCTTAATGAGGCTTTCGGTTGGCTCTTCCACAACACGAAATAGATCACCAAGCTGACATCTTATGGGACGATAACTAGTTGGTCACCAGCTAGGCTTTACTTATGGTTCCTCACACGTTAATCACTAAAATTCATGGGTTGCTCGTAAATCCATATGACCAATTTCTGCTAACGAAACTGCTAGTCTGCTGTAAACGACTTAGTCCACTATGTCAGAATCAATAATTCTGTCTGCTCTTACTGAAATAACTAGCGCCTGCACCTAACGAAGGTTAGAGTCATGACCAGAGAACTTATGTGACAAGGGTAAATACTACTAAAAGTTGTAACCTATGTCGTCTTAATCTAAATTCGCATTTCTATGTGTAATGAGACAGGCAGTCAAAGGTAACTATCGGGTGGTTAAATTCGATGGAATAATCTTTTCCGTCTTCGAGCAAAATCATTGAAACCTTAAACTAAGTAACAACTTGATTTTAGCTTAATCTCTCAACTCATCAAGCAAGAACTGTCACGAGATTAGGCTACGTATCAAGTCGCTGAGAAACGGAATTTAACGTCTTCGATGATTTGGCTCGATTCAGGAATTGCTCAAAACAAACGAATAGGTATCTACGGCTAAGATTGATGGGATTAGTGAAGAAGATCAGGGATACTATCAAAATAAGTATGTCACTAAGAAAGAACTTGGTAGAGGCGATGGGGAAAGAAACTCTGTCTATGAAACTGCATAGGCAGGCCTGAAGGAAGTTTTCCTAACCTTGAAGAGAAGAGCTGGATCCGTCCTAGTGTATGTAAAGAATTATCGTCGTGTCATGACGCTGTGCAGAACATCGTGTATCCATTAAGGAGGGGAGGATTAGTCATATCTAATAGTCTTCATCAAGATCCAAAATGGTTTTTAGGATTTGTAGCTACCATGTTTTGTACAAGCAATGGGGATTGCTAAAGTCATAAGAATGAAAACAAGTCTTTTGAAGTTAGACTTACCGACGCGAAATGGTGCATGAGTATGGCACGGCGTAGATTTGACACGAGCACTTGATACTAGTGTAGCCATCCAGGTTGCTTTACATAAGGCTGCACCTACTTAGTTGAATTGTGAAGATTGTGGTCTCCATGGACTCACAAGAGTCGATGTATTCGTCAAAGAGGCGGACTACGACATGAGTCGTTCTCGGAAAGATCAACATGGCAAGAAAAATGGAGAATCTAAGGGAAATGATGGGCTTTTAAAGCGATTGATGAGAAAGTAAGGGTAGCACTGGGTGTTGTATCTGGTATCTTCCTCGTCTATAAAATACTTGCTTCCGTCTAACGTATGGTGCCAAAAAGATGTTTTGCGATTTCTTCATGTCGTCGCGTGAGTCGTGGATCGAAGGAATTAAATGGAATGTTAGCTAAAAATTTATGGATGGAGAAAAATTTTATTATTGAAGGAATCTGTTAATACAAATAAACCTTCAAAACGTTCATTTATATTTTACGATCTTTCAATGTTTTGTCGATAACAAACGTAAAATCATTTTAACGAGATAAATAAATTAGGTAATGCTTTGAGCCAATAGTTTACTGACTCATTTCATTAAACAAGTAAACCTTAAACATATCTAGTTGACAAGTTTACATGAAACCAAAACTATTTAATAAAAACAGTTAAGTAACATTTGTTACTTACATTTTATAAAATACATGTTAAGAAAAAGCTTGTAAACACTTGGACTATCCATGGCCCAAAATCAAGTCCATAAACCATAAACAATGGAGCTTGACCCATAACCCATTACCCATTGCATGACATCATGCATGACATCCATAATGGGTAAAACCCATGACCCATGACCCAAAGTCCATAACCTATAACCCAAAGTCCATGACCCATGACCCAAGATGTCTTTGACATCAGGCATGACATCATCTATCCATGGATCATAACCCATAACCCGGTTTGTAACCCAAAATCCGGACTGGTTTACCGAGTTACCCGGATCCCTCAGTTTACATTAGCCGGATCCTTCTGGGAAGGGATTCGGTGGAACCGGGTGAATAGCAGGCAGTTTTGCCTATAAATAGTGAGTCATTTCTCTTTTATCTCTCACCCCTTTTCGAGTTTACTTCTTTCTATACTCTAAACTCTCTAACCTCAGATCCAAGGATCTTTCTATGTAGTTTCTCTTTGTGATTCTATAGATTCCTTCCATAACGCGAGATCACAACCTCTCGAAGACGTGCAAGCTCATGATATGGGTTGCTTTGATTCTTCTCTTCCAAGATCACAGAAGTGATTCTTGTTCTTTCTTTCTTCTCAAAGGGTGTTGTAGATGTGTTGAGTCGATAGGTGTAAAAGGACGTTGGATCCTTTAGTCGAGTTGCATTGGTTGTGTTAGTTTGGTCCGTTGTGCTAAGGACCTGGTATCTAGCCTTGTACCGGATAAAGTGTAGGTGACTAAGGTTTGGTCTTCCTTGTGTGAAAGACCCGGTATCTAGCTTTGTACCGGATAAAGTGTAAGCGGCGTTGTGAAGGCTTCTCCGCCATGTGAAAGGAGTTTGTGTTATGAAGTGATAACGAACTCTCGAGTAGGTGACTCGGGGAGTGGAGTAGGGAAAGGAAGGTGTCCTTGTAGCCGAACCACTCTAAATACTTGTGTTGTGGTTGTGTCTCTCTAACTCTATCTCCTAGTTTAGTTTATATGCTTTTATTTCTATCAATATCCAACACGTCAAAACTAGATTGACATAAGTCGATCTATAAGTTTTAATAAGTGATTTTAATCGGTAAAACTATTCAACCCCCCTTCTAGTTTTCTACAATTGGCATCAGAGCTTCATTACCAAGTTTCTTAGAGTATATTGTAGTTTAAAAACTTGATACGATCCGTGTATGTTTTGAAAACTACAACGAAGGAAAAACCTTTTGTAAAAGTTGACATCTAACTCATTTTTACAAAAAGATCAAAACTTCTATCTCTTGGATATTGATATTTCATCTTGTTTCTAACAAATCTTTTTGAGAAGTATCCGGTTTAGGTTTCTTCGAAAACTTCATCATCTTAAAGGAAAAATGAAGTTTACACACTAAAGAAGAATCCATAAGTGTCGCTTGACTCCTTTGCTAACAAAGGTAAAGATAGCTTAAAAGAGGCTTTTGAAGTACTTCTCATCTACGGTTTCAAAACCATACCAAAAGGTATGCTTTCTTAGTTAAAATTAATTCTCTAAAATGTGCTAATTGATTATGGTTAAAAGGTGGATTCATACATGTTTTTCCTTTTTAAAAATATGATAACATATACATACTTTCTTTATAAGACATCTCCATTAATTATAAAGTTTGGTGTGCATCATCTTTGTGTCATATCTTCATGAATCGTGTGTAATACACCTAATCACACTTTGTCTAAAAACATCTCTTCACAAATGCTCGTGTAGTTTTTAATGGTTGGAAATAGTATTTCTTTCCATTTCTAGTCAAAACCTTTTACCTACTTCTTTATTTAATAGGTTAAAATCATCACTGGAAAAATCTTTCACATCTATCAAATTTACGATATTCATCCTCACGACAACTTCTCATTTTTCTACTTCTCGTCTATTCATCCTTTTTAGTTATTTGGAATAAAAATATTCTTTTGCTCAAATTTCTCAAATTCTTCCTCGAGTTTCTTAGAATCCAATACCATACATTCTTAAATCATACACCCCTGTATCTGCAGTTTTCCCTGGATCCCTGTATTATAACGGGCCAGATCCATTTTAGAATGGATCCGGAAGAACCGGCTTAACAGACATAAGTTTATCTTCTCACATTATTTGTCTCTTTTCCAAACAACCCAATAAATATTTTTTTAGTATAGGATCTCATCTCCCTTAATTTCAGAATCCTAAAACTATCCTTTTTTGTATAATTACATCTTATTAAACTTTCTCTTAAAAGGGTTTAGCTCTTTATCATTTTACAAGGGTAATTTTCATCACATAAGGGTTATATAACATAAAACACAAACACTCAAACTAATGGGATCTCATATCTACACATACACATATATACTTATCAAATCTTGTACAAACAAAAGCCTTTCTCAACATCTCATATTTTCAAAAACTCTCTCTCGTATAGGAAGAATTTGAGAAATTTGATAAATTTAATCCTCGTAGTCATCTCTACTCATAATGGAAGTAAAAAATATTTCTACTAAACTCTTCAAAGATATAGATATTATTTTTACAAAAGCTTGTTTCTCTTAAACCACTTGCATAGGTCTCAATATGTCTCACGAATATGACTTCGATTTTCAAGACACCAGCGTTTACATCCCAGACATCTCTCATGAACCAGACACTCTAGGCAACCATGTTCGTGGGTTTAATAATCTTGAAACCCGCTTCATTCATGAAAGTCATGTGGTTGACTCTTCCCTCATCTTCGACAGAGACATCAACACATGTTTCCGTACCATAGGTTTTGATTGTCTTCTCACCATTAACGAACCAATTTGTTCACGGTTTGTGTTGGAATTCTTTCATCAAGTTGAACTCGTTCGTAACGAGGATCGTTCTTTCTCACTTTGGTCTTCAATCAAAAACCATAAGGTTGTTCTAACTCTTCAGCAATTTGCTAACATCCTTCGAATCCCAGGATATGGTCAATGTACCTACACCGAAGATCGGTCTCTTTAATCCCTCTTTAACTACCGTGAAGAAAATAGTCCATACTGCTCTTACATACCTTCTCCACAAGAACTAACTCATCTTATTCGTACTCCATATCGTTTCGACTTTATTCATCCAGAAATAATCGACACACTTGAGATTCGCTATGAGCTAAAAACTATGGCGGTTATCTTACGTGAAAATGTTTGGAGTCTTAAGGGAAATCGTGAGCAACTTTCGACTTGTTGTGCTCATTAGATCTACTGTCTTCTAACTCAACAACCATACAATCTCGCCTACTTCTTTGCTAAGCGAATTGTACATCATAATGGGAATAAGAACAAACTAATACCTTATGGGATGTTCCTAACTCGTCTCTATAATCACTTCACGAACTTTCATCCACACTTTCAAGGGCCAAAATATTCTCTCGTCAATAAAGTGATGATGCCTTTATATCATCTTTCTTTATTACAGAATCTGCTTCCAACTATTAACCGTTTGATGATCCAACAAATGAAGAAAATGAGCAAAATAACGAAAATTAGATAAAAGATTGGAATAAACCTTTAACGAAGTATGATCCATCTTTAAACATACTTCTTGTACTTCTTTTAAAATTTATTGAATAAAAGGCTTAGTCTCTTTATTACCTGTATGTGTTTCCTACATGCTCTACTTGTTATATCTGACTTATATCTATGTATAAGTGTTTCCTGAGGTGTTAGATTTCTTAGTTGACATATGAGCAAAATTCTAACAAATCCTCTATGAACTTATTTGTCTCAGAAGCCGGTTCCTTTAAATTTAACTGGCCGGATCCCCTTTAGAAAGGATCTGGACAAACCGGTAATACAGAGGATACTTTTATACCACTTGTCTTCACACTCGACCATTCTAACCCTAGTACACTAGTTAGTCATATCCTATTAGTCATATTTCAGCTGACTTTGAGGTTTGTAGTCTTGTTGAACTCTTAAGAAAGACTTAAGTATCATCCTAGGTGTTTTTGATTTATCATTTCCACAATAACCACTATTTCTCAGTTCCACTTCTTGCATCACTTCTCTTTGATCATTTTACACTTACCTATACTTTAAATAAATTTTTAACAAATTTATTTCCACCATCTCTACCTCAAAATACTCTAAAAACAATCTTTTAATTCTTATGATTTTTAAAGAATTTTTAAATTTTTCATACCACCTTTTCCTGAAACCTACAAACATTTAACACTTAGTGATATGATTATCTTAATCCATATTCACTTAATGGCCTACTGAGACCTCTTTCTCACCTCTAAAGATCATTTACGACAACCCCTCCATTAGTCTTATAACACTCAGAGTTGCCTTCACTAAAACACTATCTTACACTTATTACATCAGGAAATATAGGGCGGCAATAGCTAGATGACCATCATTTCTTACCTTTATCTGATCTGTTAGCCGGTTCCCTTAGCTAAAGCTAGCCGGATCCCTTTTGGGAAGGATCCGTTGGAACCGGGCAAACAGAAACAGGTTTTATCACCTATAGCCTTCCAATACTCAACTTTATCCGCTCAAGCACTCCACATTGCCTTTAATATATCTCCTAGAAGAATGTGTCACTGTAATTGACCTTGGTGCATGCATATCATTGCAATTCAAAGGATTTTAGTGGTTAAGGCTTTAATTCACTTGCTTGATCCTTCACTATTTAAGCCACTTGTGTTTGTGCTTCCAAACAACACAAAAAAAACCATCTTCTACTGCAAACTCACACTCTAAACCTACCTAAAAACATGACTAAGGCACCAAGTGCAAGATCATCTACTAGGAGCCCTCCAAGAAAAACCGCACGAATAGTGTATGAAATATCCTCAACCAAAACCTCACCCATCAAAGCACCCTCTACTAGAACACCTCTCCCAAACTACATCCAAACTCCTCCATCTAATGAACCAACTCCAACACAACTAGCTTCCAACAAACCAACCTCACCACAACTTCCATCTCTTGAACCATCACCACCACAACTTGCTTCCACCAAAACAACATCACCACAATCAACTCCTCTTGAACCTACACCTACTAGTGAACCTACATTACCAAAAACTCCTATATCCACTCAACCAACAAAACCTTCTCCTCTTGAACCAAGACTTCTTTCTTTCACCACACCTCATTCATCACCTCACCTCTACTTCAACTCATTGGAGGACTTACCTCCTAGATCTTCTAATCCACCACCATTACCAACATTCTCATCCATTGAGAGAATGTCAACACAACCACCATCTCATCTCCTAGATGTTGACATCAACATACCCATAGCATACTTACCTTCCTCTCCACCACCCTCAAATGGCCCATTTTGGGTAATGAGAAGATGTCAACCATCACAAACACCTCAATCACCTCAACCAAACAATGACACACTTCCACCCACACATGTTTCTTTACCAACACCCGTGGTACATCCACAATGTCTAAACCTAGGTGCTTCCACCTCAAACATACCTCAACTACCTTCTATCTTAACCTCACAACAAACAAACCACAATGATACTTGTGATCATTGTCAACATGTCCAAACCTTAGTTCATGAACTACGTGATGAAGTACGTTTCATGTTCTACCACCTTCTTGAATGTCTTGATGACGTCAACAAACCTAACTTTCCCTAAAAACCATGTAGTACAAGCACAAGTGGTCTCATTATTCTAGCTTTAGGCCTAACTTTAGTCGAATAGGAATTTTTCATGCTAAGATCATTTTCTTAGTTTTAGAGATTTGACCAATGTGTGTATCATTTCTTCTACATGATTATGTGCTTCTTGTCTATGTGAACTTGATTTGTGTGATTATTAATTGTCTTCATACCTTTTCTAATAGAGTTAATTACATTTTTGGTCCTTGTGGTTTACCGGGTATAACGGTTTTGGTCTAATAGTTTAAAAAGTAACGGATCATGTCCAGAATCCGACGACCAGTAACAGGTTTGGTCCAATTTTTTGTTGACCGTTAGTTTGACTAATTTTGACCGTTAAATCTGAGGGCATTTTTGTCTTTTCATCTATATTGTTAAATAAAAGAGTTAACTACATTATTTTTGGTCCTTGTGGTTTGTCGGTTGTTTCACTTTTAGTCCAATAGTTTGAAAACGAATACATCTATATCTTTGAAAATGGCTAATTGCTTGAAAATGTATCTTACTTGTTATATACGTTTTATGCACATTTTTATACACGTTTTTATACACACATTTTTATACATGTTTTTATACACATATTCATATGTGTTTTTATATAGGTTTTAATCTATGTTTTTATCTACGCTTTTATATGCGTTTTTATATTTTTTTTTATCTGCGTTTTTTATTTATTTATCTACTTTTTTATCAACGCTTTTATATGCGTTTTTATCTACGCTTTTATATATGTTTTTATCTACGTAGATAAAAACTTATATAAAAAGGTATATAAAAATGTAGATAAAAATGTATATAAAAACGTAGATAAAAACGTATATAAAAATATATATAAAAATGTGTGTATAAAAACGTATATAAAAACGTGCATAAAAACTTATATAAAAACGTGTAATAAAACGTATATAAAGACGTGTATAAATTTTAAAAGTAATTAGAAAAGAGATTTTTGTAAGAAAATCAAATATATTTTTTAAAGAAAATTAGTTCTCGAATTTATGTCAACTTATAAGCGGTTTTTTTAACTATTATAAATTTTATAAAAATTTTAGTATTTCATTAGTATTGTATATAGATTAAAAAGGAGTTTTAGTTACTAAATCGTTAAAAATATTTTCTTAAGTTTTAAAATTCACTTTCTTTCTAAAAAGATAATTAGTTCTTACTTAAGTTTAGCTGTGAAAAAAATTTCAGAATTTATTTCGAATTTTTTAGACAGTTTTTAATTTCTATAAAAGTTTTTAGTTGTTAAAAGTTTATTTTTTTAGTTTTATAAATTTACGAGTTAACTACATTTTTGGTCCTTACGATTTGCTGGGTGTAACACTTTTAGCCCATTAAGATGAGGGTATTTTAGTCATTTCACGTGTTTTAATTGGTCAAACTAACGGTCAACAAAAAATTGGACCAAACCTGTTACGGGTCGTCAGATTTTGGACAGGATCCGTTTCTTTTTAAACTATTGGACCAAAACCGTTATACCCGGTAAACCACAAGGACCAAAAATGCAATTAACTCTTTCTTTTATGTACTGTTGCTAACAAGTTGCAGGTAAGCCGGATCCTTCACTTTGTACTAACCATATCCTTTTTTCAAGGGAACCGGCGGATCCGGGCAAACAGAATACTAACCAAAATTTTATGCAGCCATTTTTAGCAAAAGGACACAATATACTTGTTTTCTAACATTTGTTTTGTAGATTTTCAAAAATATACATGGAGTACTTAACGCTCTCATTAAGGGGAGGGGCTCTCGTCCACGTAAAACAATTGCAAAAACTTGCAATGAGCACATCTAAGTCTCCCTAATTATTTGACGCCCTCAATAAGGGGGAGCAACCGTCGAGGGGGAGCAACTAAGATCTTCTTACTCTCTTCTTTCTATTCTACACCTTTTCTTTCACTTACTTTTCTTAAAACTTACATTCGGGTTAGTTTTCTTTCGACGCTCTTTTTGTTTCAACAAAAAGGGGGAGAATGAGTAAAAACTACAATTCAAAACTTTACGAATTTTATTTTTTACTTAAAATAATTTTATGTTTTGTCATCAACAAAAAAAGGGAGATTGTTAATATAAATAAACCTTCAAATTGCTTATTTATATTTTACGATCTTTCAATGTTTTGTCGATAACAAATGTAAAATCATTTTAACGAGATAAATAAATTACGTAATGCTTTGAGCCAATAGTTTACTAACTTATTTCATTAAACAAGCAAACCTTAAACATATCGAGTTAACAAGTTTACATGAAACCGAAACTATTTTATAAAAACAGTTAAGTAACATTTGTTACTTACATTTTATAAAATACATGTTAAGAAAAAGCTTGTAAACACTTGGACTATCCATGGCCCAAAACCAAGTCCATAAACCATAAACCATGGAGCTTGACCCATAACCCATGACCCATTGCATGACATCATGCATGACATCCATAATGGGTAAAACCCATGACCCAAAGTCCATAACCCATAACCTAAAGTCCATGACCCATGACCCAAGATGTCTTTGACATCAGGCATGACATCATTTATCCATGGATCATAACCCATAACCCATAACCCGGTTTGTAACCCAAAATCCGGACTGGTTTACCGAGTTACCCGGATCCCTTGGTTTACACTTGCCAGATCCCTCTGAGAAGGGATCCGGTGGAACCGGGTAAACAGTAGGCAATTTTGGCTATAAATAGTGAGCCATTTCTCTCTTATCTCTCACCCCTTTTAGAGTTTACTTCTCTCTATACTCTAAACTCTCTAACCTTAGATCCAAGGATATTTCTATGTAGTTTCTCTTTGTGATTCTCTAGGTTCCTTCCATAAGGTGAGAAGACAACCTCTCGAAGACGTGCAAGCTCGTGATATGGGTTGCTTTGATTCTTCTCTTCCAAGATCACAGAAGTGATTCTTGTTCTTTCTTTCTTTCTTCTCAAAGGGTGTTGTAGATGTGTTGAGTCGATAGGTGTAAAAGGACGTTGGATCCTTTAGTCGAGTTGTATTGGGTGTGTTGGTTTGGTCCGCCGTGCTAAGGACCCAATATCTAGCCTTGTACTGGATAAAGTGTAGGCGACGAAGGTTTGGTCTTCCTTGTGTGAAAGACCCGGTACCTAGCTTTGTACCGGATAAAGTGTAAGCGACGTTGTGAAGGCTTCTTCGCCATGTGAAAGGATTTTATGTTGTAAAGTGATAATGAACTCTCGAGTAGGTGACTCGGGGAGTGGAGTAGGACAAAGAATGTGTCCTTGTAGCCGAACCACTATAAATACTTATGTTGTGGTTGTGTCTCTCTAACACTATCTCCTAGTTTAGTTTATATGCTTTTATTTCTATCATTATCCAGCACGTCAAAACTAGATTGACATAAGTCGATCTATAAGTTTTAATAAGTGATTTTAATTGGTAAAACTATTCAACCCCCCTTCTAGTTTTCTACAGAATCATTGATGGTATTCTCAGTGGCATTGATGGGGAGAAAAACTGGTGGAATAGATTACAGTGTAGCCAGGTGAATTTGTTGTGGCTATTGGGAGGGAGTTGTTGACCAAAAGTCGAGGGGGAGGAAATCATACGTGCTAGAAAAATCGTCAAGGCTGTGTCTTCGAATGAAAGAACGGTCGCTGTCTACGAAGATTGAAGAAGTAAAAATGAAGGCTTCCTAACGTGAAGAAAGTTGTTCCAAGGTAATTGGAATGAATGGGAAGGAATATCCAACTCGTGGCGCGGAGTTGGCGGTCGTAGTTTTTGAAGTAATATCATAAAAAGGCGGTGTTAATATGGTACGCAGAGTCCTATCCGCTCAACACACAAGATTCTTATGCCTACGTTTCGTGAGGAGGTTCTAATACTCAAGAAAAGTGTGAACGGTGTTAGCAAGGAGTTTCAATGTTGGTGTCCTTATCATGTAGGAGAGATTTGTTAACGTAATCATCCGGAAGGAAAGACTAGAATCCAATAGAGTTCAATCAATGAGGATAAAGATCATTAATAGCCTCACAACGGATAAAAGACTTTTAAGGGGGAAGCCCGTGGTGTGAAAACATCAGGGAAGAACGTGTCGTCAGGTACGCATGAATAGTTGAAGACAATGGTCTGTGTATCAAAAGGTCTATAGGCAGAACCTGGTGCCAATGATCTGGAACGCTCAAAGATCATTACTAAGCGAAACCCTTACGTCTAAGTGCTCAATTTCTCTAGGCATGACTAGGATATATAATGACCTGAAATCATTTCCAAGTGAATACTACGTAAAGAGATCTAGTTACAAGTGAAAGCCATAGGTCTTATGGTCTATGCAACTTCTTGATATCCAAATGTAAGAGTGAAGTTATGTTCCAATATGACTAAGTCGTCTAGGACTACAAAAAGCCACGTTGTTTCTTAAGTGATTGCACACTGGCTGTTTAATCCAACTCGCTTTGATCAACACGAGAGTCTTATCCTCTGGGATGAGTAGGAAAGTTGTACTTTGAAGGAATAGTGTCAAGGCATGACATATCGCTATTATCAGTCTCGGACAGAGGTTTTCGATTCACTCCTAAGGTTAGATAGCATGTAGGCATTGTGATTGTTCTCGAAGTTTGTCCATGTATGGTGCGTGTTCCCTCTTGGAGGCATGGTTTTTGAAATTTGTAAAAAAAAAAAAAAAAAAAAAAAATTACCATAAATGTATTTTGAAGCAGCATCGTTTGAAGTTTTCAACAACTATAGTAATGTGAAAAGATATGACTACCAAAAAGTTTGTATATTGAAAAAGTTTTTATTTATTTATTTATTTATTTATTTATTTTTTTGAAATTTGCGTTTGGACAAATGTTTAAAACGATTTTTATACCAAAATGGTCCAACCCTTTTGAAAATCATCAAATTATTCTAGATATTTTAAGGCAGTTTCGACTATCAACAAAGTTTTGTTTAGAGAAGCATTATACACGGTCCAAAACATTGAGGATTACCAGTTCATCATACTTTATAAAACTCATAAGAAAATCTTTCATTTGTACAAAAAATTTGACCAACAGAATTCGAACTATCTAAATCAGTACCACCTCCGGAACACGAACACTAAGGCGAACATCGCTATCATGGTCAACACAAGCAACTCAATTAATAAGGTCACTGCTTCTCATGAGTCCTATTATCTTACTTGTAGTCTCCAAGGTCCTAATCATACGACTAAACCATTAATGTGTCCAATTTGATTGGTGGGTTGCTTCTTAAGGCAACTAATGGTGTCATCCGACTCATCAGCTTATAATGTGGTGCGTTCAGGCTTGCTAATAAGGGAGTAGTGTGAGGAGACAAGGCATGTGACATAACGGCATAGGGCAATACTAGAGTAATCATGTTTTCAAAATAGCCTTCGTATAGTATTCCAAAATAGTGTTTACAAAATAGTATGTCTCAAAAAGTCCTCAAAATAACATATCAATATAATGCATTTTTTTAAAATAGCGAAACCAATGTTGACCTTCCAAGATAGTATTCAAAATTGTATAGCGTATCCAAAATAGTCTACCCAAAATAACGTATCGCTGTATATATTTAGCAAAATATATAGTATGAGTTTTGTTTGCGTATAAGGATAACTAATATCAAGCGCACGAGTATGGGGAATGGTACAGGAAATATTCTAACTCAAACTAAATCAAACCATATCATATCAACTCAACTCAAAACACATCATAACATATTGGATCAAGTCACACAATATCAAATCAAATCAAAGCACTTAAGTACGCAATTGTAAGCTCACATATTGTCCTAAAAGCTAAAAGCTTCAGCACACAGAAGGCAAAGCAGCATAACCACATATAGACATAACACATAAAGCAAATGAACACACATAGACCAATACATTTTCAGGTGACCTAGACTCCGACTCCAACCAAACACGATCTAAGGTAACTACCCCTATTATCCCATGATCGCTCCTGAATTAAGCATAGTTGATCAGGCTATGTGTAATTTAGGAAAAAAGATGGAATGCTTAGGCTAATCGACTCGTACCATGTTTGGGGTTTTATTAAAACTTTAGTCTGGTTATAGTTGCGGTTTTTATTTTTGAAAAAACTGCATTCTCTATAACCTTAGGCTCTGATACCATTCTGTCACACCCCGTCAATGGTGGAACACGAGATGTAACGAAGAAGGCACATTGCGTAACATTATAGTTCACACCATACATTAACTTCAATAATAGTTTACATCATTACAAAACATTCTTGTATAACTCTTGAAAGTAATAGTGTCTCCTTTTGAAATCTTATTGTCTTGAAAACATGGTGGCAATATACCAAATAGTCTAACTCCAATAAACGTGCCCTCAAATACTTTAACAACGATCACCTGAAAATGGTACTAGAAAACGTCAACATAATGTTGGTGAGCTCGTAGGTTTTAGAGTAAAACCGCTGAGCTGTGATAGCATAGTGTAGGACAAAAGTGAGCATGATAACCAATGATAAGCACAAGTAAAAAAAAAAATAGTGTCGCGCCAACTGAACCTACCATGATCGTTGCACACATAAACATACACTATGGGGAGCTACCCCGATAGATCTATCATAATGCTTCGGCTCTCAAAGAGTTAACAGTTGCGCATTCATGTACACACAAGCAAAACATTTAGTAGCACATAATCGTATCAACACACATAATGTCCAAAATCATGAAAACAGTATAATCACAGCATGAAAACATTTGAAATCATAGAGTACCATTTCCACCCCAAGGTAAAACATATTAAAAAGTGGGGCTATGAGAACTCACCTTAGCAATGAACAACAAGGTAACACAAACAGTATCAACTAGTAGGGCACAACGGTACAAGCTCGGCACAACCTAAATATATAGTTTATCTCAGAAAATGTCTCGTAAAAATATTATAATACCTATGAGTTTTCAAAAGACAAGGTATTTTA
This sequence comes from Artemisia tridentata subsp. tridentata, assembly GCA_021014915.2. Taxonomy (NCBI): domain Eukaryota; kingdom Viridiplantae; phylum Streptophyta; class Magnoliopsida; order Asterales; family Asteraceae; genus Artemisia; species Artemisia tridentata. Next base: position 367,777,606 of record CP139509.1, on the reverse strand, counting down.
ATTTTCGTGGAAATACTTGTATCAATGTTTGTAAAAAAGTTTAGTATTAACGTTTCGTGTGATGGTAAGAAAGTGTAGACTCAAAATGTAACTCACGCCAAAACAATAAAAAGTTGGAAAAGTAACAAGTAAACAACGAGAAAAGAACGAAGGAAAATAAATAAGGAATGAGAAAAAGAATAGTCAATGATAAGTTTCGGTGTTTACCCCGTAAACCCAAATAGTTGGAAGAAGTCATTTTGGTTTTGAAAAGAAGTCATATGTTTTAGGAAGAAAACTATATAGATTTTGTTTAGAAAACAAAATATTGTTTACGTGTTTATAAACGTTTATATTTGGAAAGGTTTTATAAATTCCCGCCTGACGCGTCCTTTTATATTACGTTTCCGTGTTATCATGATTTTAATTAATTCAAGTTTGTAATTACACTTGGTTATAATTTTGTGTTCCGTTATCATTCGCGTAATTATTAGTTTTTGGGTTTATTGAATATTTTGTGTCCGTTCCGTGTCTAATATATTAAATTCGTTTCGAATCTAATATATTATAGCATCTCAAGTACCAAAATGTCCAATAAGTCCAATATCCAATATCGTAAATTCGATAACGATCCAATATCAAATCCATCCAAGCATAAGGTATTATATATATTCCCAAGTCCATAAATCAGTATCAACCCCAAGTATCAAATCCCAAAGTCCGAAACGTACCAATGATCCCATGACAAACAAATAAGAACCGTTAGTCCGATATTTCAAGTATACCAGAATCAACTAAGTTCACAATTTTCATAATAAGGTTTAACATAATAATTCCAACACAAATTTTAGACCACAATTTACAAAACCTCATTCACTTAATGGGCTTCGGCCCAATACTAGTTTAAACCAAACGGACCATAGTTGACAGAAACCCACAAAGCAACACCCTCAATATGTCTTCAAAATAAGCTAGACAATAAACTCAAATAAACATATACACTGTGAACACAATCACTCACACTTTGCAAGCAAATTTTTAACACACTCGTTTTCCTTTTGTTATGGTTATTTACCTAGCGAGATCAACACATGCCAAATACAAACATCCCTTTTGCTATTGTTGTTATTACTAAACCGAAACAAAATGATCAAAACAAGTGTACCCTATTAGGTTTTATGTTAAACTGAATCAAAATACACCCTATATGGGTTTAACCAAGCTCAACACTCTCCTTGAGTGTCTCGCTGACTGAAGCATACAAACACCCTACTTGGGTTGTTGATGGAACGAACCAAACCAAACAAGCACCACCCTTGTGGTGACTTGTTATAACCAAACACAAACATCTTTCTTCAACCAAAATCAATCACACCCTAAACGCGTTTGTATCGCAACCAAACCAACTCTAACGAGCACCACAAGCATAAAAGTGAAGTGAATAATAAATCAAATCTAAAACTTAAACAAAAACAAACCAATCCAACTTATCCAAGACTCAACCAAACAATAAGCAAAAATCAAGCTCGACTCGTATACTAAACAGGTTCAAACCGTATCCAAATCCGGGTGTAAACCCAACCGATTCCCAACATAATCCTAACAATACCATTTTACAAGTTTTTATACCACACGAAATAATTAAAACGTTTTTAATTAGATTTTAGATCCACGAAAACATGATAAGTCATTTATAATCGGGTTTTAAGAAAATGAAATCATAAAATAAACCTAGGTTATTGGCTTACCCAAAAGGGACGAGAGGAAAAGAGAGAGAGAGAGAGACAAGGTGGAGTGGTGAACACATGGCCAAACACGAACAACCATGATCAAAACTTAAGACAACCTTCACAGATCTATAACCTTCTTTTTCCTTGTGTTTTGGTGGCGGATCGACGGTGGTGGTGGCGCGTGGGGTATAGGGTTCACGCGCGTGGATCACCCAATAGTACTCACAATTATGAAATAAAAGAAAAAGAGGTGGTTATGAGTGGTGGTGAGGACGGCGGCGTAGGCTATGGTGGTGCGTTCGGGGGTTACACGGCGCGTACACCACAGATCTGAGATGAGGAGGGTGAAATAAGGGTGGGTTTATGATTGTTTTGATCATGAAGGTGGCGGTGTGACGTGGTGGTGGTGTTATGGGTGGCGGCGGCTGCAATTTATAGAAAGAGAGAGAGAGATATGTTGTATTTAGGGTTTTTGGGAAATGAAGAAGTGGGGAGGGTGGACGGGTTTCATAATTCCCCGGGGACCAATCTTGCCAACTCGTATAAACATAGAGGGTGCGGTTGAAACTAACGCAAGGAGGGGCCATATGTGGCAGTTTTTATTAAACTTTCATTAAAACATGTTTTGGGCTCGTTTAACACAGTAAAAATTCTCGTGAGCCGTTTTTAGTTGCGCCAATATTTTTAAATTTGTTTTTCCGTTAAAAATGACTATAAATACGTCTATATTCGTTCTAAACGTTTAAGATCAATTATTTCACGTTTTATTAGGTTCAGACTCGTGCCGATACGCGTTGTGCTCTATTTTCACGTTTCACGAGAAAATCTCTCATTTTCAAATCAAATGATGTCCAAAAAGCTCGGAAATATATAATAGCTAATAATAAATATATTTTATTATAAAAATGAGTACTAAAAGTCACCGGTTGTCACAAATCGTTTCAAGTTTTATAAACAAGTATTACCCTAAAATGTCGGTTGCTACAATTACCAAGTTGACTAGGAATAGGTCCCGTAAGATTAGCTTCGGACATAACCAAACTTTGTAAGTTAGTAAACGAAGCCAAAAAGGTTGGTATTTTATTGGACAGAAAATCAATTCCATATAGGTTAAGGTGCTGTAATTGATTTAATAGAGGTAATGAATGACTAATATTACCATACAATCCACTAGAGGTAGACAGATCAAGTCCGATAACACAACCTGTATGATTGTTACAGCTTACACCAACCCATTTGCAGCAATCTTTGTTTTCTTCTAGGCTGCCACCCCACTCTTGTAGCATATTCTGAGGGTCTTGTAAGTCTATTTTAAAGTCTAGCAGAGCTTGCCTCTCTTCGTGAATGCAGGACTCACCACTCATAATCAATACACATACCAACAAAGACACATAAATAAGCATTGTATCATGTATCAAGTGTTGTTAATCAGAGCCTGAACCAAATGTTTAATTCTAACAAGGCTGGGCTACACATATATAGAATATTATACAAAATGAAATAGTCAAAGTCAAATGTCAAATTTCTAACCCGCTGGCTGCTGCGGCTACTTGGGTCGTTTTCTTAGCCATTCAACCGCCACACCTGCAAGGCTGCAAATCAAAAGTCAACTAGTTAAGGTCAATGCGGAATCTTTATACAGTTGTCATCAAGTATATACCTTTGAAATAAAAAAAGGGTAAACAATAACATAGTATTGATAGACTATAAAATACTGAGTAAATTACATGGACGGTGATTGTGATTTGCATTTATGGTTTTGTGACTTTTTTTTGCCAAATACTATTAACACTAGTAGTAATTGCATCTAAAATCATTGATCGACATATCCGATTGTTTTCACAGTGACTTTTTCTATGCCAACTACTCACGTATAATTTGAAGCAACAAACATAAATAGCATAAACTAAACTCAGTTGAGGCATTATAACAAACAATTATCTGCACAAATGCATTAACTGGATAGTAAAGTTGGACCAATGAAGTCGCAATAATAATTCATGGCAACATTACTATTTTCCCATGTGATCAAGTTAGGCGCCATGGGATCCATAAACTTGGCAAAATTGGTTCGGTTTGGTTAGATTTCTGGATCATGTGGTTAAAAACCGAATTGTGAATGCCCGTAGTTTCAAATACAAAAATTGTTCTATCTATCCAAATCTGGGCGCGGGTATCGCCCAAAACCACAGGCCAACACTCATGGTTGGGGATCGCCTTAATAGCATAAACAATACACATAGTGGAAAATTATAATTGTATATTAGAAATAAATAAAATGAAAATTGGCCCTATTTCACTATATTACAATTAGCCAAAAAACTGCTGGGAATTTCGTCTTTGCAAGCTGTAACTGATTGGAACATTACATTGTGAAATGCAGATTACCAGTTTTATTAGTATGTAGAGAAGATGGGCTTTGATCATGATAATGTTAGATTAGTTGTAGATGAAGATAGATTCAGCAGCCTACCTGTAAACACCCCAACCCGACAAGGGTCAAAATGTCACATTATGGTGTCAATCAGAACATAATAAACGCAAGCGGAAGACTTAAATAAATAAATCCAGCTCATGAAACAAAATGACTCCCAAGAAATACAAATCAAATCCAAATCTAAAATGAAATAAAATAATCAAGACATAAGTCATAAACTAATTCCAAAAGATAGGGAAAACTAAGGTTGGGTTGGTCTTCTAAAAGCTCCTACTCTCATCACTCACATCCCAGCATCCCGCTTGAGTACCTGCCGCAGGGAAAAAGAAAATGCGGCTGAGCTTAAAAAGCCCAGTGAACGGATATAAACGAATAATGAACTGAATATAAATAAGTATATGAAATGAAATAAAAAAGAATCTGCCAAATAGGATATCATAGGTCATGAGAATCAAATGAATAATAATTAAGTGAAAGGTAATGAAGGCAACAATTCATAAGGAATTATCCATGAGCTCACAAAGCAAGCCACCTGATTAATTACACAATAATATATCATAACATAACAAATGGAGACATGACCTCCCAAAAGTGACATGGGGTGTATGGCACACACCACCATTCACTACAAAGCCATAACATAATCATATCACAAATCATACCTAGGATGCATCCATACGCTCCCTGCAAAACAAAGTTATATACACCACCATACACCTGTACTCAGACAAATATATTGGCGTACCAAAATGGCAATTAAGTGCACGAGCTCAATAATAATATACATATCACAAGGGAACGCCGTGGGCCAATCACACCGCCATAGATAGTGTCATGCCATTGGTGCCTCAATGACATGGCCATGGTACCTCCATGACTAGTTAGCTCGGGTAACAGAATAAACAAGATATCACATCATAACGAGTTAATGATAGTATATTTAAACAAAAGAGTATTAACTGAAATGAATGCCATATTAAATGACATAGAACTAAATATCATATCATAAGAAATCATATCAAACGGAAATCACCAAGAATATCATAATGAATGAAATAAAGTTATGGATCGAAGAGTTAATGCGAAACCTTTACTGAGAAAGGGTAGAATATCCGTACCTTAGTAAATGAAATGAAAGCAAATGGAAAAGTGAACATAAGGAAACAACGTCACGCCTCCTTCAACGAATCTACACGGATCAGGGTTCATATGATACTTATTAGCTCATTTATTGTCATAATGGATTCTTAATTACTTATTACCATTCATAAATGTGATTAGGGTTTCGATAATTAATTTAGGTTAACACACACTTAAATAAGAGGACACAAAAACGAGACTAACACAAGTATAACTAAATTAAATCATAACTTCATTCTATTAACAAGAATACACATATTTATAAATCGACATTAGTGATTATGCTAGCTTCCAACTTATATAGTTTCGAGTCTCATACGTTTTATACTTTATTCTACATTTGCATCTATTATACTTATATATCTATATGCGCGTGAAGTAAAACACAAGTTTCATACTTATCACAAAAACTTGATAGGTGGACACTCATTCAACACACACAGACGCCATGATCAAAAAATATGATAGACCCAAATGCCATGCATGCAAACTCACGTATAAACACAAACCCAAACTTCTACATTTCAATTTATATGTATGCTATACACAGGTTCCCATGTTTTATTTATATTCAATGTGTATTGATGAACTCAAATAAGTACATTTTATTACTATCATTTATCCTATTAATTTGACTTGTTTTACTATATTATGTATGAGGATTGATACTTAATCGTTTACTTTTGTAATTCTCAGGTAAAAACAAGCATTTGGTGAAACTTGGCGATTTTGGACTAATAATGGAGCAAAACGTACATAAAGTGGAAGTCTACTGACATGGACAAGATCAAGTCAATTCTGCTCCAGATGCGCCGCATCTCACTATCAACATGCGCCGCATCTCTATCAAGATATCACCAGATACGATCCAAGATACAAGAGGACATGCGCCGCATCTAATAAAGAGTTACGCCGCATCTTCTGGCGGTGTACGAATATTCCTGAATATCATAATCTTGGACCCCACGCGAAGTTAAGTACATGCGCCGCATCTACTTAAGTAGATGCGCCGCATCTTCCCTCAGACACAAACTATAAATACCCCTTAGACCAGACGCATTAAGAAGTTCGGAGATTCAGAAGTTCGAAAACCTAAAGACCGAACAGAAGAGAAGGACGAATTCAGTCAAGAAGGCAGCACAAGACACACCCAAATCGAAGATACAAGAGCTGTAAGAAGGTGCTGCATGTATTTAATTCATTAAGTAGTTTTGTTTTATTGTTTTAGCAAACTTTAATTCATCAGGATTGGTGGCTTGTGTAATGTGACAACGGAAAGATTGCACTCCCTTTAATACTTGCTTTCCCATCAATTAAAGTTTATATGTTGATGTCTTTGGTTACTACTTATTAGTGCATTGACCACCTCTGTGTTTATTAGTGGCTTGCGGGCACCCGACTGCGGGACAAGGTGTGGCTCCCACGGTTGTTTCTAAATTGATCACTTAGGAATAACTTTTAGACATAAGTCGTCATTAAGGGTTTACTCGCCGATGAGAATAGGACCAACGAGAAAGGGTTAATTACATACACTTCATATAAAGCTATCAATAAAACAAGTGACAATCTACTTAATCATAAGGACAGCCCTCTTATTGTCTCAAGTATCTATCTGTGTACGTGTATGCTACTTGCTGATTCGTGCCTATTGTTTATTTTATTATTTAATTGCAAACAAAACTGTGCCAGCCTCTCAGGCTGAAACCCCCTTGCGTTAGGATATTAAAATACTGATTAGATTAACTAGATTATACGTTCCACTCTTAGTGATCGACACTCTACTTACCATTATCTTCATACTGACCGGGTACACTGCTCGTTAAGTGTGTGTGTTATTGATAAGTCGGCTAAATATAAATTTAAAACTTGAGTAGGCATTAAAATTGCTAAACCGCAACGACACATCACGCGCATCAAGTTTTTGGCGCCGCTGCCGGGGAGTGAATTGTTATTTTCTGTTAATTTGATTAGTATTTTAATTAGGTTTTTCTTTTTATTAGATTAATTGCATCATTGTACTATTTTGCATATTTGTTGTATTGTGTGTTATTTGTTTGCTTTTGTTTTTATTTTTGTGTGTTTTATTTTTTTGTTTGGTGTGTTTAATTTTTATTTTTATTTTTCGTATTTTTCTGTTCTGCTATCGTTGTACTGTGCTAAATCAAACGATACGGCGCATCTGATCTCTCAGATACGGCGTATTGCGTTTAATTTTTTTTTAATACAACGCGTTTAATTAATTCGATACGACGCATCTTTTCCCCAAGATACGGCGTATCTGTTTTTAACAAGAAAATTTTTCTAAGCGATAAAGTAATACGACGCATCTGCTTTTGTAGATACGGCGTATCTGTTTTGATAAAAATTTTCTCTAAACGTTAACGCCATACGACGCATCTTCTTTTGAAGATACGGCGTATCTATTATTTTAATTAAAAACAGTTTGCGAATTATTAAACAAATACGGCGTATCGATTTCCGTCGATACGGCGCATCTTACTGAATCAAAAATCTTTTATTTTTAAACGTAACGAAAATACGGCGCATTAACTTTCGTTAATACGACGCATTTAATTTTAATTAGATAAATTGATTTTTTGATCAATTCGATACGGCGCATTCATAAATTCTAAGCGGCGTATCTATTTTCTGGATAAAGTCTGATTTAATTTTAACGATCATAAGATACGGCGTATCCAACTTTTTGGATACGGCGCATCGTCTCTAGATATCAGTTACTTGTATTCATATATCCGTTTCAATATTCATTAATTTCTCTTCTAGCGGACAGATCCTACTGATGCTTTTGTAATTATTTCAGAAGGATAATGGAGGGATTCGGAGAACTAATCGAGTTCGAAGACAATTTTATGAACGATGTATTAGTACATGGAAAATCACCAGAACCTTACAATGGGGACTACATTGAACTTGATGACCTTAATAGACCATTAGAATCTAATGACCTATTCATGGATGATGCGGAATCTGAGTTAGAAGAAGGAGAAATTGTGGATAATCCAAGAGTCAACGTTATTACTACTAGAAACTACGATGAATTTGAGGGATATGATGGTTCTTGGGATTACGGTGAAAGGATCAACACCAATTGTGCTTACAATCTACAATTCCCATGCATGATTGGGTTCAAGTGTATTGACGCCAATTTCTTTCCTATTTTATCGATCAATGTCATGTCAAGAAGCTTTTACAATTCTATTATGAGAAATAAAAAGGAGTATAAAGGAAAGAATGTAGTTGGAGCCTTCATTAATGTCCCGATCTTCGTTGGACGCTTCACTATTGTTACTGAATTCGTAGTTATTGAGGACATGAATGCCTATTGTGACAGCAATATGGGTGAAGTAATTGTTGGAAAACCATTTTGTAGAGAGATCACTATTAATGCAAAACGATTTGAAGGAAAGATCACCTTCCAATGTGGAAGCGACATTATCACTTATATGATGCCCCGTACTCACCCTGGATTTAAATATGCTACTAGTAGGATTTGCTACAAATTTTCTCCATTCCTTTTTGTTAGTGATGATGACAATAAGAGAGGGATTGAGTACCCATATCAATTGAAGGAAGGATTCTACAAAGGAGTTTTGAATTTGGGACCTGAATATATACGAGACGATTCGGTTGCTAAATGGATCCTACGTGGCCATGTAGGAATCAATGATCGATACTAAAGAGCTGAACGTGAGTCTAACTTGAAGACTCTGGAATAAAGACAAGTGCTGACCGGGAGACAACCCGGATTTATCTTTTATTATTCTGTTTTCTGTGTCGAGTCAGTCCAGGCCGCACGAAGATACGGCGCATCTCAGTCCTGAGATGCGACGCATCCTCTGCAATGGTCATATCTTATTTTATTTTTTCTGCATTTTAATTTTCGACTTTAAAACTATTTATCAGTTTATTTTAATGCGGCGCATCCCTGGTTAAGGATGCGGCGCATCTTTATTCTGATCCGTATTTATTCCAGGCTCGATACGGCGTATCTTCTTCAATAGGATACGGCGCATCGACTGACCTGATGATTTTCAGTTTTAATTTTTAAGTTTTATTTTTACCTAACTACTAATGTGTTATGCAAGTTGAACCTTTCTTATCTTAGGTGTGTTTTAAAGTGTTGGTGGTATTATAGTTTTCTAAATTTTCTGTGGATACATCAAGTATGAAGCTTTAACGTTCTAATCCACAAGAAAGATGATTTTTGCTCTTACACTAATGGAGGATCATACCGAGCAAATCTCAGGGGAGTTTTTCTGTTCTAATTCTTTTATTTCCAGTTTTTAACCTTTTATACAAACAACGAGGACGTTGTTTAACTTAAGTGGGGGGATAGGAGAATTAGAACACTTAACAATTACTTGTCCTAAACTTTTTCAAAAATTATGCTTAAAATGTGCTTAATATATCAAACTTAAAAAATTTTTAGCATGTTTTTGTTTAAGATCTAAGTTACATAACTGCACACATGACGTTATTTTCAAAAATTGTGATTTTTCCAAAATTCACAAATCTATGAGTGTGCCGGTGACTTGTAGACTTTAGAACTTGGCTTGTATACTATTCGAGACCACCATAATGAGTATTATTGATATAATTGGAATGACTTGTCTAAATTGGTAAAACTCTAGGATTACACCCAAAAAGCCTTTATATGTTATGTGTTATTAGCTAACTACACTGGTTAGTTAACCCCCGTATAAAACCTTTTGTTACTCTCACTTTTAGAGTAAGATACCCCTAGAAAAACACTCAGAGCCATTCCTTTCGTTTCTTACACCTATGTTTAAAATGTTTCGTTACACCCTTACACCTTAGCCTACCCTATAGATTAAGATCCGTGGTTGGTTAATTGCTATAGGCAAAGTGTGTTTCCTTACATTACCTGTGTTCGCGTGCGTAATTCATTATCTATGGTTAGGTCGGGAAATTGCACAATGCAATTGGAGTGAAAGTAAATATTGTATATTTTAGAGTTTATTTTTCTTGTGTTTACTACTTTCACTATTTACCATTATTTCTGAAGTTATGAAAAGTATGAAAAAAATTATCCGGAAAGAAAGTTATAGTGATGTGGTGAAATTTTACACATCTATGTTTATGTTTCAAGTTAAAAAAAAAAAAAAAAAAAAAAAAAAAAAAAAAAAAAAAAAAAAAATCGAAAAAATGAGAAAAGAAAAAAGAAAGAAAAAAGAGTTGGATGTTTATTTTAAGCCAACGATGTAAAGTTATGTAAGTGGTTCATATGGCCACTATTTGTTGTATTATATCTATGGATTGAATGGGAATTGGCAGTTATGGGAATGCCAATTAAGGATTATTCTTTGATTAAGATTTTGTTGAGTATAATTCGTGTCTACCTAAAGCGTGTGTTTCAAGTGTTAAAGCGTGAGTTATTCAATGATATGAGTCTTATTCATGGGATGGTTGGGATAGTGATTAACCACACTTAGGATTTTAATTTATTTGTTTTGTTTATTTTTATTTTTACACCAATTTATATCCCAAATGTTATCCATACCCTGTATTGTTCTTTATCCAACCAAACCTTTGATTTATTGAGATTAGGGATTTGAGCAATCTTAAGTATCGTAGTCGTGGATTCGGCTATGTATTTATGATTTTGTCGCCCTCTTTGATATATTATTATTGGTGAAGTTTGGACCTATCTTTAGCCTATTCGAGTTAAGGATTTGAGCAATTGCAAGTATCGTGTTCGTGGATTCGATCATGTATTTGTGATTTTGTCGCCTTTTCTGGAATTTGAGATCGATAGTGTAAATAAGAATAATTAACCCTTAAGCCTAAAAACCCTTTTTACCGCTTTAGACTTGTTATTCCTTAGCTTTAGTGGTGGAGATGTGTATACTTGCCAAGCCTATGATAGAATATTCGTCGCGACTGGACAGTTAAACGATTAGGTTTGCTTTTATCGACTTATTTTATTTTACTTCTAATTCGTTAAGTGTTTAGTTGTGTGATTATGAAATAAACGAATACATGCTTAAATATAAAAATAAATCCTAACATCTTTTAGGATACATTTTCATGAGATTTAATCTAAGGTTTACTTGGGGACAAGTAAAGTTCAAGTGGGGGGATATTTGATGAACTCAAATAAGTACATTTTATTACTATCATTTATCCTATTAATTTGACTTGTTTTACTATATTATGTATGAGGATTGATACTTAATCGTTTACTTTTGTAATTCTCAGGTAAAAACAAGCATTTGGTGAAACTTGGCGATTTTGGACTAATAATGGAGCAAAACGTACATAAAGTGGAAGTCTACTGACATGGACAAGATCAAGTCAATTCTGCTCCAGATGCGCCGCATCTCACTATCAACATGCGCCGCATCTCTATCAAGATATCACCAGATACGATCCAAGATACAAGAGGACATGCGCCGCATCTAATAAAGAGTTACGCCGCATCTTCTGGCGGTGTACGAATATTCCTGAATATCATAATCTTGGACCCCACGCGAAGTTAAGTACATGCGCCGCATCTACTTAAGTAGATGCGCCGCATCTTCCCTCAGACACAAACTATAAATACCCCTTAGACCAGACGCATTAAGAAGTTCGGAGATTCAGAAGTTCGAAAACCTAAAGACCGAACAGAAGAGAAGGACGAATTCAGTCAAGAAGGCAGCACAAGACACACCCAAATCGAAGATACAAGAGCTGTAAGAAGGTGCTGCATGTATTTAATTCATTAAGTAGTTTTGTTTTATTGTTTTAGCAAACTTTAATTCATCAGGATTGGTGGCTTGTGTAATGTGACAACGGAAAGATTGCACTCCCTTTAATACTTGCTTTCCCATCAATTAAAGTTTATATGTTGATGTCTTTGGTTACTACTTATTAGTGCATTGACCACCTCTGTGTTTATTAGTGGCTTGCGGGCACCCGACTGCGGGACAAGGTGTGGCTCCCACGGTTGTTTCTAAATTGATCACTTAGGAATAACTTTTAGACATAAGTCGTCATTAAGGGTTTACTCGCCGATGAGAATAGGACCAACGAGAAAGGGTTAATTACATACACTTCATATAAAGCTATCAATAAAACAAGTGACAATCTACTTAATCATAAGGACAGCCCTCTTATTGTCTCAAGTATCTATCTGTGTACGTGTATGCTACTTGCTGATTCGTGCCTATTGTTTATTTTATTATTTAATTGCAAACAAAACTGTGCCAGCCTCTCAGGCTGAAACCCCCTTGCGTTAGGATATTAAAATACTGATTAGATTAACTAGATTATACGTTCCACTCTTAGTGATCGACACTCTACTTACCATTATCTTCATACTGACCGGGTACACTGCTCGTTAAGTGTGTGTGTTATTGATAAGTCGGCTAAATATAAATTTAAAACTTGAGTAGGCATTAAAACTGCTAAACCGCAACGACACATCACGCGCATCAATATTCAATGTGTATCATATCTCAAATAATTAGTGTATGCATATAACCTGGTTTTAGATACAAGTCGACCCTAACGCACCCACATCAAATCAAAATGAGAATCAACGGGCACACAAGAATTAATGAACCTAATTCGATCCCATCTTAGCATTAGGTTAAAGGTCCTATGCTATATATTACAAGTCCTTATTATCTCGACATCGAGCACGAACGACACAAAAAACCCGATCGATATAAACTCACACATAATACACCAAGACTAACGAGACACACAACAACCATATACTAATCTCGTTGTAGGTTCATATTACAATGTTTTAACCACATGCGAAACACTTAAATCACACACTCACAATACAACACCATATTTAGATTAATGGGGAAATCACGCATCCAACAACCCTTGTTTGATAAGGCACGCATGCATACAAAACTCGACACACACAACAGACCAAAGATTTCTTTAAATAATACGTACACCCACGAACTACATGCAAAATACAACACCAAACCAAACCTTTCACACTCATGCACAACCCATGTTACCTCAATAGCCCCCACGCTTATTTCCCCTTTTTTTTTACATCAGATTGCGACATACAAGATGTAGTTTTTAGATAAAACTCGACACACTCTCAATAGCAGTCAACACGACACTCACACAACACCTTTCGCATCAGCGCATACATGGTATCAAGCAAACGAGCAACTATAGGTTATAACGAGACCAACCAACGCCCTATGTCTAACCCCTTTTAAAATCATATTGCAAACACATGTTTCATAGGTATAATATGCCAAGACCAACACACGTTAACACTACAATATTAGTGTATACGTATTTATATAGGTCACGACATGTAAGTTCTAATCTTGTATAGTTTTAAGTTAATAAATCCTTACCCAGTTTTAACCATATTCGACTCACACGTAAAACCTACATGACATCAGAAGCGACAAGACCTAATCGACACCCATATTTCTTAACCCATTGAATCCATAACTCACACATAAAATCACGACACCAAACTGAGTACACCAGCCCTTATATCGACATAACAGCACACGCGAACATCGTCACAAATACCATAGCATACGAGACACACAAACATGCAATAACCCACATAAAATCATAAAACTACACATGAAATCAAAAGTGGTAAAACCCTAGTTCCTCTTGTTAATAAATACGTAGGGTTTCCAGATTAGTAAGGTCCATCATGCGTGCATTAAGTGGTTCAAATAGGGCCGAAAGATCAGCTTAGGGTCAAGTAAAGATGGGTCGAACAATCAGTAGCATGGGTCGATCAAACAGAAAAAAAGTAAGGGTCGAATACACCAGGTTTGGCATGGTTATAACATGATTTTATGTGGCACTATTCGAGTGTAAAAGATCAATGAAACATCAAATAAAACAAAGGACCTACACGTATAGAAAGCATGCCACTGAATAGGTTTTAATGTTGTTCAATTCTGATTTATATACATACTTATGTTGGTGTGTCGAATGGATTAAAGAATAAGAAGGACGATGGTACCTCTTGGCAGAATTAGCGAGGCAAGAACAAGAGAACAAAGGCAACCCCAAGTCGTTTATAACCACAATCAACAAACCCTTTAACACCACGAATGATTTAGCCACAGCAACAAGCAGCAAACCCTCAAATCTTTCTTGATCTTGAGAGGAAAATAAAACCAGGAACTATGTGTGTTTAGCCTTGTGTCGTATGAAAAGAAAAGAGGGAGAGAGGCCGAATATATAAGATAGGAAAAGCGTGTAGGATATATGGGGTAGTTTAAGAATGTCGTGTAATCACAATGTTAATTTGTATCATGCATTTAATGAAAAGATAAGTATGTATCTTCTATTTTGTTTAGGATATATGCAATGTGTTTAATTTCTTCTTATCTCTTATTTACTGTTAGGAATATAAATATTCATATGAAAGACTCAGTCACCCCGAGTATCTATTAGCATTAAGTTAGCTCGTAGGCTTATTAGTATTATTTTAGTAATCGTAATATTTGTTTAGTCATAGTAATATTTATGGAGTTGGGTCGGGTCTTTACCCACTGTCAGCTCACTCCACAGCCCATGTGGGGCGTATAATATGTAACTATAAATACCCTTTACCACCCAGGGGAAAGGGTTGGATGTTCATTTGATATCAATCATACAACTTCACTTTCTCTCACTAGAATATCTCATTTTCTCTCTCTAAGATTCAAACCAAACATCAATCCATACGTGTGTTATGATTATGAATATCATACAATTGGTATAAGAGCTCATGGTTTGATTAGCTCGATTGTATGTGCGTTTTCTTGGTTAGTTTAGATCTAAAGCTTGGTTTTTGAAGGTTTATGGTCTTATTCTTGGCTCTCTTTGATTCTCACATTTGTGGTGTTAAAGTTAGTGTTTTTTTTGTTGTTATAACCATCTAAGATCAAGTGGTGCAAAAGAAACCAAGCAAAAACGTTCAGAAGGGTGAATTTTTGGTGTTTTTAGGTGAAACAAGTGAACTGCGATTTGACTCTCGGAGTGAGTTTCTTGACTGCGGTTTGAGTTCTACGATTTGATAGCGACATTCTTGTCTGTTGCAGTTTGGGGTTTGAGTTCTGCGGTTTGATAGCGATGTTTTTGTCTGTTGCGGTTTGTCTGCTAGTCATTGTAATTTGACTGTTGCGGTTTGGTGACTGCGGTTTGCATTGACTGTGGTTTGACTATTGCGGTTAGGTGACTGTGGTTTGCACTGACTGATTTTTGACTCCAGCGGTTTGAGGATACTGCATTTTGATCTTTAATTTTTGGTCCTGTGTTTTGATCAATCTTCTTCATTGAGTTTTGGTCTTGGCTTATTGACTGTGACTTGTCCAATTCACTACGTATACTCTGCATAACCCACCCACATCACAACATAACTACAATTCACCTAATCTTTCAAACAATCATCACTTTTAACATACAATCACTAATCATTGTAACGATCCAACAATTATCATAACACATCCAGTTTATCATTATCTCACGGTTTCATCTTGATTTTGTAAAATCCCGTGAAAGAAACGATTTCTCGATTTAAATCATAGATTTGTAAAATCCCATGCACGTTTATACAATGTCTACTAATTCAGATTCCTTCATATCTGAGGTGCTTAAATTGTACGACACGAATGATAAACATAAGACTTCCAACCCTGTACAACAAGTAAACGTGTTTGATTTTGATAATGCTAATGTGGAATCGTCGTGCTCGGATTCTTAAGAGAAAGAGTTTCATCAGTCACTAATGTTGCCTAGTGCAAAGGAAAGTTGCATTGAATGTTTTCGATTACTTCACTCACATCTCAAGGTTCTCTTTGAACAACCTGGATACTTGGGAGGATACAAACGTGCATTCACAACACTCTTTGGTCAAGATGTTCAGACTTTCACAGTCAAAATGATTCTGTATTTAGATCAACTTGAACAACAACTTGAAAAAGAAGAATTTTCTGAAGGTAGATCCATGGCTGCTTTCTGTGTGATCAACAACCAACTCCAAGTGTTCTTTGATTCGCAATTCACTGAGGATTATGATTATGACAGTCAAATGACGAAAAAGTGTTTTGCAAATTACACTGGAATAGAGGTTGACATGTTCAGAGTTACACTACTCCAACTCATGAGTAATGTTAAGGGGTTCATTAATGAAAGAACACAACACATGGGGAACGGGATAGATTCAGATAAGCATGATGATAGCAACAGCTCAGGGACTGATATCACACATGGTGTGGATGCAGATCTCATACTAGTAAATCACCAAGTACCATTTGCTGAGGTACATCTGTCTGATCAACATAATGTTGTTTCTAATGAACGACAACATACTGATCATGACACATATCTGTTGGAAAAGACTGATAGCAATATCACCTCTGATTCAACAAATATGAGTCATAAGGGGGGAGAAATTGATTAGGATGCTGAACATGATAATGCGTCAAGGTCTTTGTTTACGGCTGAGTTTTTCAAATCAAATGATATGGTTGAAAAAGAAGTTTTTATTGAACTTTCAAACAGATTTTTACAGCTTGAAAAATATTGTATTTCACTTGAAATCGCAATGCAACGAAAGGAAGAAAGTTTTCAAACTAACCTACCATGTAAAAATCCGGAACTCCCTGATTTCAGTGAATTTTTTATGATAAATGATTTGAAAGCTCAGCTAGAAGCCAAAAACTTAACAATCAACAACCTGAAAAAATGTATTGTTGAGATGTGTGATATGTGTAATGAAGTTAAGGCTAAACCTGACAATGATGTTATTGCAACAAAAAATGCTGAATTGGAACATAAAGTGGCTGAATTACTTAATGAAAATGAGAATTTGAAAATTCATTGCAAAGAACTGTGTGATTCAATCAAAGAAACGAAAACTAAGACTGTAGAGCAAACAACCTCTTTGATTGCTAAAAATGATAAATTCAAGGCTCAACTTCAAGAGAAAGGTTTCACAATTACTGCCTTAAAGAATGAGTTGAGGAAATTAACTGGAAATGGTGTGAACACTAAGTTTGCAAAACCATCAACCTTGGGAACGCCAGTTTCACGACCTCTTAGAAACCAAACAGTTGTCAGACAACCAACTGCGTTTAGATCTGAATGGCCAACATCTTCTAAACTGAGGTGTGCAGCCCAAGTTGATGCGAAACAAGTTTTGTCAAAACCAGTCACTTCACAATCTAGACTAAATGATCAGGTAGTTAATGTTCGTTCTAAGGCTCAATCTCATAAGTCTAAAGCAAAGGAAGTAAATGCTCATGCTAAGGTTCTATCCCTTCAGACTAGAAGCCACAACAGGCCCGTAGGACCAAAGAGTCATACTCAGAAACCTGGTAGGCAGATTGCTGTAGGACTAAGAACTTCTCTCAACAAGCATTCTACTGTGTATGAGAAATCTAACACTCCTAGATCTTGCCTTAGGTGGTTACCGACGGGTAGAATTTTTAAGATGGTTGGTCTTAGATGGATACCTATTAGTACAGATGGCATTACAAAGCTTGAATGTGAAACTCCAAAAGGTCTGGATACCGATGTCACTAACCCATATAAAAGTAAGCAAAATCGTTATGTTAGTGTAGGGAATCCTTACTTAAGTGCAGGTACATCGACCATTTCCTTCAAGGAAAAACTCAGAGTTTGGCGGCCAAAAGGACTGAAATCTCCTAATTTAGGGGTTCCGGAAATTCAACATTGATGTACATGCATAATGACTTCTGAACGAATTAGCTCAGGACTCGTGTAGCAACGATCTATCTTAGGAAGAATATCGGTGGTTATTCTTCATGTATCCTTTGTACATATCTTAAACCAAAATGTAAATAGAAATATATAGAACCAAATTGTAAATAGAAATATATGACCATCAAAAACCATACAAATCAGAAAAATAGAAAATACCAAAAATAGTTTTTTTTAAGGCATGTCTTCTGGTATCGATAACATTTACGGTCCTAGAAATGTCATTTAATAATGACACGGGTCTTTAAATGAAGTTCGAGCAGAAGTTCAAAAAGTTTTTCAAAACATGCCTAAATGGATTACTATTACTTCAGATACGCAACCCGGTTTTTCAAAATGAGGAAAGCACGTCGCCAAAAAGACGGTTGTTCCTAACAACGGGTGAAGTTCATCCGGGCATGGATTACTTTACATCCGTGCACCCTCGATCTAATGTACGCGTCAGTGCATTATTTCTAGTATAAGAAGAGAAATCTTCTTTGTATCTCAAATACTTTTCAGTCTATGATTCTTCAGGAAAGTATTTGGGTTTCACATGGTGGTTACTTGTTTTTGAAAAATCAATTGTACTTAAGCTTTCATAAATTTTTCTTACTCAATCAACGGCTGCAGCTCTTTAAGTTGAAATCGGGTCATTGATTGAGGGGGAGAGTATCATTCAAAATTTACGTCAATTGACGGGCATCTACAATTCATTGATTTAATCAATTGAGTAATGACTTGTTTCTATCGGGGTTTCTATTTGAGAGAGGTGTTAATCTAATTTCTACTCCAAAAAGGTCATATGTCTCTTTTATATGCAAGTATAGGATTTATATGCAATTCGCTAATTTTTTCCTAGGCTTTCAAACATTAGAGGACCATTCATGCCTTTATTGAAACTTGAAATCTTCCCTAGCAAAGACAGGGACCAATACTACCAATATATGAAAGTTTCTTTTAGGTACTTAAACCCATTGCATTTTGACTTGGTCAAACACAAAAAATCTAGTCAAACTTAGTGTTAACCTTTTCTCTAAAACACTCAAAACGCAACCTTAGGATTTCTGATTTTGCAAGAACTGTGTAATTTCTCGCCTAGGTACTGATTTCATCACAATTCTTATCAGTTTTCTATGCTTTATATCGAACATCTTGGCTTGAAATTCACCCTATTGTGTTTTCTCTAGGTCTTTTCACCACGCATCATCTTCATATCCTTGGTTAGTGTTTATTTGAGGCATTTGTTTGCTGGGATTAGCTCAAAATCATGTGTAGTTGTTGTATTAATTGGTTAAATTCGTCTATCTCCTTTTCTTGTTGTGATCCTTTGATTTTCGAATGTTAGGTTGACTTTTATAAGTCAAAATCATGTGATGTCTATGTTAGTATAATATAGGATTGATACAACTTGATTAAAGAAGCCACTTGCTGTGTTGATTATGGTTGCCAAATACACGTAGGGACGTTGCTAGTTGTATAAGTGAGACTGTGAGGTTCGAGGAAAGTTTCTTGGTTGCGTTTTTGTGTAAAATCTCTTGATTACGTTTTGACTAAATTTTCTTGACTGCGGTTTATGGTTATTGTTCTTGGTTGCGTCTTGACTTTAATACTCTTAGATGCGGTTTGGTTTTTGATTAAAAAGTTTCTCGATCGCATTTTGAGTTAAGACTTTGGACTGTGTGTTATTTAATGTTTCTTGATTGCGATCTGCTAGTTGGGTTCTTATTTACGGTTTGACAAACCATTCTTGGTTGCGGTTTAGATAATGGTTCCTAAATGCGTTTTGCTTAGATGATTCTTGGTTGCGTGTTGCTTAACTATTCTTGATTGCGTTTTGGATGTGAACTCATGATTGCGTTTTGATGGCTCTTGGTTGCGTTTTGACCAAGTGATTCTTGACTGTGTTTTGCTACATATTCTTGGCTGCGTTTTGCCTAAAGCTTCTGGATTGCGTTTTGGTTATGAAACCATGTTGCGTTTTGTCTGTTCATGCCCTTATTGCGTTTTGATAATCATATTATTAAAACAGGTCAAAACTCAATCATTGCGTTTTGATTATTTTTTAATATAATATCCACTTCGTTTTAGGCTGATTGCGTCTTGCGTTCCGATTATTTTTGAATATAATATTATTGCATTTTGCTTGCTGCGTTTTAGGATGTTGCGTCTTGCGTTTTGATTATATTTGAATATAATCTTCTTGCGTTTTGCTTGTTGCGTTTTGGGCTGTTGCGATTTAGGCTGTTGCGTTTTAGGCTATTGCGTTTTGACAATTTTCAAAACGCAGTCACTGCGGTTTAGGCTGTTTCTTTTGACCCATTGCTGTTTGACAAGATTTCAGTAAAATTGTTTCTGTGTTTTGGACACTGTGGTTTGCCTCACTGCGTTTTGACTATCTTCAAGAAATTCTCACTGCATTTTAAATCATTGACTGACTGCATTTTGTGATGTGAGATTTGGTTTTTGCGGTTTGATGTGCCATGACTTATATTTACTGCGTGTTGGTTAACTTTGTAATTTAGCCTTTGCATTTTGCCTGGTGCATGACTGCATTGTGACCATTGAAACTTGTACATTGTGTCTTGCCTTATTTTCTTGTGCCTTGCCTGATTACATTATGATCATGGTGTCTTGGTCTCGAGGTTACGTCCCTTCATAGATGAGTTGACTTCCGTTAACTATTGAGTTGACACTATCCTGTGATCATTACACCCTCATGATCCTTGTGCTATTCTGTCTTGGCCCTTGCTTGCGTATGACATAATCTTACTCTGTAACTCACACCTAACACCACATTTCTTATTTCTTGTGGTGGTGATTGTGCAGTAACAATGACTGACGCTAATGCACCTGCTGTTCAAGCTCCTGTTATTCCTCCACCTGTTCGCACAGATGATCAGATATTGTCCCATGACCGCTGGGTTGCAATTGGAAAGAGCAACTGTTATCTGGATATGGATAGAACTCAACACAACCCTATCTACAAGCTTGCTGTAGACATTCTGAAGCAAACCAATTTCTTCAGAGCTTTTATAGCTTGCTCTACTATTCCAGCCATTTACATCAAAGAGTAGTGGGACACTGTGCGATATGACAAGGATACTGCAAGATACAGCTGTCAACTTGATGAACAATGGTTCTATCTCACCAAAGACACAATCAGAGACGCACTTCAGATCACACCGGTTGTTGAAAACAAACCTTTCACTTCCCCACCAGCACCAGATGAACTTATCAACTTTATCAATGATCTGGGCTACCCCAAAACCATCAACACTCTATCTTCAGTTATTACACATGACATGTATCAACCATGGAGAGCAATCTTGACTATCATCAACCTATGTCTCACAGGCAAGACTTCGGGCTTTGAAAGACCAAGAGCTCCAGTGATACAGATGCTTTGGGGGGATTCTTAATCGTACCAACATTGATTATGCTGAGAGGATTTGGGAAGAATTCACTCATTCTATCCATTCATTCATTGAAGACAAGAACAATCTGGCATTACAAAAGACAGGAAAGAAAAAGATCAATCCTCTTATGATTCCAAACATCAGGTTTACTAAGTTGTCAATCTTCCATCTTCAAAGTGTGTACAAGTTTCATCCAAGATTGGACTCCCCACTCCACTTGCCAGATGATGAACATGTCCTCGGAAATCTCAAGTTCGCTGCAAAGGGAACTAGAAGTGAAGTCTTTGGGAAGGCTATTCCTGAAGGCCTTATCACAAGAGAGATACTGAAGGCTACATATTATCAGGATTACTTGATGAAAGTAGACAAGCATCTAAGGTTCTTGGCTGGTGAACAAGTTAGTGATGCTGAATCCCTTACTCCAAAACCATCTAAGCCTACAAAACAACAGAAGATCACCAAGCAAAGCAAGCCAAAACCCAAGAAGCGTAAGGAGGCATCAACTACTGACGAAGCTTCGGGACGTTCTAAGAAACCCAAGAGAGGTGATGTGAGTATGAAACAGGGATCCAAGAAATCGAGAAAGTTGGTAGATGATGAAGTCCCCTTATCTAAACCAACTCTGCAAGATGAGGAGGATGATGTCCTTCAAAAGACCTTCGAATTTAGTGCACAAGAATACGCAGAGTCAATGGGACGATCTACCAAAGGTGTGATCCTCAGAGAACCTGATACTGAAAGGTATCAACCACTGCCTGAAGTGGAAGTTAAAGGAAAAGGGACTGATACTGTCGAACAGGTTGCTCAAACACTTCTGGATATCTCTTCTCCAGCATCAAAGACAACTACCACAAAGTTCATCCTCAAGAAACGTGAATCCGAACCCTCCAAAACCGTTGAATCCTCTGAAGCTGCAAGGGAAAAGTCTCCGAGTTTAGAACTCAATCTAGAATTGAGTGATACCGAATCCGACGAGCTGGCAACTGAGGAGAAGAATGTAGGGATGGGTGTGACACCAGCTGAAGACTTTGCATGTCCGGATTCAGGCAAAGCTAAGAAAGAGATATCACTTCATGAGAAGGAATTAACCTCGGATCCACCTCTTGAGACTTTAAATGATGAGTTCGTGTCCACTTCGTACCCGAATGTTCAAGAGAACCTTAAGCTACGAGCTGATGATCAGACTCACCTGGAGGAACCGGCTAGCTCAACGGGCACTCTGTCATCTCTCAAGAACCTTGAACACTACCTTACCTTTGGGGATCAATTTATCACAGACAAGGCTACTGATGCTGAGACTGAAAAGACAAATGAAGAAAAAGAGGTTGTATCAATGGTATCTGTAACTATTGAACAAGACACGTCAGCAGTCCCAACAATGGCAATTCTAAATCCAACCACAACACCAACAATAGCTACTCCCTCATCTGCAACAACCACTACCGCAACTATCACAACCACAATCCCAATTCCACAATCCCCATCCACCAACGAGAGCTTAGAATCCCATCTTGAAGATGCTCTTAACCGCATTGCGGTTCTGGAAGGTCATGACTTACCGAAGGTTGTCAAACATCACGGTTCTCGATTATCCAAACTTGAAAATCTCGACTTCGATCAAAAGGTAATGAGAGCCATCGATGAACATGTAGCAGAGGCTGTAGATTGGGCAATGGAAGCTCCCTTGAGAGCACGTTTCAAAGATCTTCCCACTATTGATATGAAAGAAATTCTGCTACAACGCATGTTTGAGACAGACCTTGACAAAGGACATGAAGACCACCGGAGATTGTATGAGGCACTGGAGAAATCAATAGATCGTGACAATACTGACCAACTCATGAAGGATCTAGCTGAAGCCCGCAGAAAGAAAAAGAAGAGACAGGACAAACCTAAAACACCACCTGGGTCTCCTCCTCATCCACCTCCTCCTCCTCCACCATCAGGACCATTAGGAGCTGCAGGATCCTCTGGAGCTGCTGGATCATCTCACGCACATCCACCACCTTGTCCTCCCTCTTCATCTACTAAGAATGATCAGCTAAGGCACTCTGCTGCTCCAAGCTCGTCCAAGACTAATGTACCTACTACATACACTGCTTGGACGACTACTGACTCAAGATTCAAGCCCTCTGTATCATTTGTTCCTGAAGATCTTGTCATGAATGAAACATCAACTCTTGAACAGGAACTCTCTTCAGATGATGAAGATATCTCGAACATGCATATTCCAAAAGTGAATCCTAGGAGAGATTGGTTGAAGTCTTTCTCAGAGGAAGACATATCTGAAACCCCAGGTTCTACTTGGTCCACTCCCATAAGTGATGAAATGAAAGATTGGTGGAAGCCCTTGACCGAAGATGAAAGACCTGCTACACCAGAACCAACATGGTCCATCCCCTCATTGGATACACATGTTCCCGAAAATAACTGGGCAGCTGTTATTGCCTCTCATCATGTGTCTCCACCAGGGAACTCACTATTAGCTCAAACCGGTGACATGGGAACTTTTATGAACTGGTTCTGCAAGCAGAAAGGAATCGCTTCGCTTACACCATGAGACTTGGAAGGTCCAGCGTATGAAGTAGTCAAAGTCTTCCATTCGGATGTGATTCATCTTCAATACCAAATGGAGGAATGTCACAAGCTTTTGATAGATCAAGTGGATGACGGAATCCTAAAATACGATATCAGCAAGCCCCTCCTACTGGGTGGTCCACCAGGTCAAGTCACCATTCAACCAGACTTCTTCTTCAACAATGATCTGGAATACCTTCGTTTCGGCCACAAGGGTAGCAGACATGCATTGTCAATCACCAAGATGAAGGTTGCACATTATCCTGATGTTGGGCTAGAACAAATGGTGCCCGATCAGATGTGGATAGACGAAGAGTGCAAGTATGACGTTGCTGCTTCATATGGTATATCTCACTAGTGGTTCCACAAGAAATGATTCTACATTGAAAGACATGCAGCTGATGGCAATTGTCGGGCTGTACGAACACATATGCGAATCCTAAGTGTTATCAGTGTTGAAATCTTCTCCATGTATGGTTATGATTACTTGAAGAAGATAGTGCTTCGCAAAGCTGATCTTAAAGAACACATCATTGCAGAAAATGACTTCAAGAACTTGTACCCTAGTGATTTTGAGGATCTGTACCTGTTAAATCTTCAAGGTCATCTAAACCATCTACCTCCACATGAAAAGAAGACTCTCACTACAGCAGTCAACTTATGGACCAGGGGTTTAGTTATCAGACAGCGTGTAGGAGACTTCCAGCTTGGGATTGAGAGCTATCAGACTCAACTCAATCTTACAAAGCCTCGATGGGAAGAAAAGGGATTCGAGTTCAAGCAAGACTACACTGTTATCGAGTCTCCAAGAGCTGTCACGTTTAGAGACAAGTATGGAGTTCAGATGATCATGAGGTTCAATGAGATTCACAAGTTTAGCGATGGAACTCTGCGTCAGATTAATGAAGCGTTGGATTACCGGGTAAAAGAATTTAAGATCAACAAGAGTAATCCGGGGTTGAACACTAGGTTTTGGACTGAAAAGGACGTGATGATGAGTGAAGCGTTTATGTTTGCTATTGAGAAAAGGTTGAAGAAATGGAGCATCTTCCGCAACTTGGAAAGCTTTGTTGGTGGCAGAGTTCGAGAGGGTGATTACAGACTTCTACAGAGAACCGAATGAGAACATCTTCTCTGTAATAATTAGACCTCTTTTGTTGTTGTGTTATTATGGAATGTTGTAAACTTTGTACTATTTAAGTAGTGATAAACATGTGATATGTGTGTCGTCTTTACCTCCCTCACTAGTTGAGGGGGAGTAGTATGAGGTACGCTTCAGTGCCTCATTCTTGATAAAAGAAGCGAAAGCTTCTTACTGTTGAGTAGAATTAATCTAAACTTTTTCAAATGATTTCTTCGAATTCTGCTCAACAGAACAAGTATTCCCTCTCATGAGGAGGAGTATTTGAAACTCTTTGTACAAATCAAAACAATCTTGTGAGTTTCTTCCCGTAAACCTCAAAAAGCACATTTTAATCAAAGTCTTTCAAAAACAACATCAATATGCTATTTTTGAGGGGGAGAAATATAAAAGGTGATTAAAATATTGCTAATTTGATATGGCATCTCATGGGAGCGCGACTCAGAATTCACCAATGAATTGACGAAACAAAAAATGTCATCAATCGAAAGGACTTGTTCTGGCCGGGTAATAATTTCAAGCTGGTCTAACCAGTGATGTAAGCGTGTCTCGAAGAGGACTTGTCTGAGTAGAGTGTACCGTTTGAGAAACTTTATGTGGACTTGACCAGGCTGGGTAATAATTTCAAGCTAGTCTAACTAGTGATGTAAGCGTGTCTCGAATCGGTCATGTTCACTGAAAGTGGATCAGTTCAAAAAGTGCAAACTCTACCCAACATATGCAAATTTTAAATTAAAACATATGAGCACATGTTAAGGGGGAGTATTTGAAAAAATACAAAACTCTCAAAGTGTTAGCAAAATGTGTTTCATAATCATAAACACTTTGAGAGATTTTTCAAGGATTTGGTTAACGGCAACATAGGATAGTCATGAAGTTATAAGGTGGCTAAGGTTAGGAAAACCGTCCTATGATCCGCCAGAGCCGGAGGGATCTACCCAAGGACAATACCGAATAGTTAGTATTCGAAAGTCCTTAGGTATGATTATGAAAAAAGGAGTAATATGAGAAAGGAGAAAGAAGGAGTTGAAGAATTAAAAAGAAATGTAATGAGAAAGGGTGAAAAGAATTAGCCCTCCAATTATTCAACCTTAGGGCAGAAACCGGGTTCAATTCATATACTACTGGTTGTTACTAAGGTGACGCCAGTATTGAAGACAAGACATCATGGACCCAGTGACGCACTGCAATAAACCTTCTAAGCCACTCAAGTTCTCTTAAAAGGACTTGTTTCATTCTCACGGGGAACCCTGCATAATCTATTGACCGCTCATTACGAGTTATGTTGATATTGAAACAGGAGAAACCGCTCCAGTCTCCGACTACCAAAATTGCACTTATCGAGTCTAGAGCCACGAGATACATCAGAAGATCTCATAGGAATACATGTTACTTCTACACTGGTTGTTCAACATTAAGGATACCAGTTGTAAACTTATGAGTCCTACGCAGATCTTAGCAATCTGCCAGAATATTTATAAGGGAATTTAAAAATGTAATTCTCAGTGATTGAATGGAAATTCCTGCCAGGGTCATCATCAAACAGCCCTGAAAGCAGGTCACTTCGGTAATTCCTTGTGGATTACGCTTAGTGGTCGCGGCAGTTTCAAATGGTCTACAGTCGTGGAGTGAACTCCAGCGACTCACCTAATCGTTGATGTACTTCGGTAGATCTTGTAAGCCCTCTCGGGGGTATCCGATTTAGGAACGGCCTTGGTAAGGATTAGAGAAAGTTTTCACACTATGCTGTTAACAATCTCGAAGTCTGAACCTGTAAGTACCGGACGTTTTATTGCTAACTGTCGTATTGCTCACACTTTATCATCATAATCCAAGAAATCATGATACATGAAAGACTGTCAACACCGCTTCCGTTATTCTGATGCTGAATATCATGATCCAGAAAAGTGTGAGCATGCCGGTCCAATGATCACTTTATCACAAGGATGCAACAGTACAAAGAGAACGACACACAAACTACCAAAACCGATGATTGCAATGAATGCTCAACAATCACACTTACCAAAGGAACATTCATCAGAAGATCATGACTTAAAGTACAAAGCTTATCAAGTATGAAGAATCAAAGACTACGAGCTAAGAAATTAAGTTCATTAGAATGCTAGAATTCAAATTGTAATTTCTGGGGTGACCTCCCTTAGGGGGAGATAGTTAGGAATATAAATATTCATATAAAAGACTCGGTCACCCCGAGTATCTATAAGCATTTAGTTAGCTCGTAGGCTTATTAGTATTATTTTAGTAATCGTAATATTAGTTTAGTCATAGTAATATTTGTGGAGTTGGGTCGGGTCTTTACCCACTGTCAGCTCACTCCACAGCCCATGTGGGGCGTATAATATGTAACTATAAATACCCTTTCCCACCCAAGGGAAAGGGTTGGATGTTCATTTGATATCAATCATACAACTTCACTTTCTCTTACTAGAATATCCAACTTTCTCTCTCTAAGATTCGAACCAAACATCAATCCATACGTATGTTATGATTATGAATATCATACATTTACAAACATATATGTGGTAAAGGAAAAGAGTGTTGTGTCATGTGGATGTTTAAGGTAAGGTAGGAATGCGTATCTTCTAAAGTTATATCAATATATCTTGTGTTCTAATCTTCTAAATAAACGAGTACAAAGATATATGTAATTCGGTTCTAATCTCCTAATATACAAACCTGAAATTTGATTAAGGAAAGGGTGTGGTTTGTCGTGTGATAGTTTAGAATAGGACTTAGGGATTATAATGTATAGTTTAATTTAGGTCATTAATTTTTACAATGTCAAATTTATTTATAACATATAGTTTTAAATGTCATTTAGTTATTAATCGTACTTAGGTTAAAATTTTCAAATTAGACGAAAAAAAATGTGATGTCAAAATTTTGGGTTTTACAACTCTTCCCTTCTAAAAAGAAAATTTTGTCCTCGAAATTGAAGTAGAAATATCAAACGGAAACGTACCAGATTACGAAAGGAATGAAAACAATTTCAACAAATGGAAAGGTTGTTTCTCATGACCTGATCCTGAAGATCCAAATAGCCTCAGGCTCACCAAAAAATGACTAATCTTCTCGGATGTGAAACATATTTGTAACGGATGATAGTGTAACCTCTCAAGAGATGCATAAAGCACAACATGAATATGAAACAAATACGGAGATAACGATAGGAAACTTCATCAATTTATTCCGAACTTTCAAACAGCAGAAACGTACAAATAATCCAGAAGCATAAAGCGAGTCATTAAAATGTATCAAAGCGCATAATGAAATGGGTATAATACCCGCACAAATGAAAATGAAATAAAGAAACCACGAACCGTGGACTCACTTTCCTCTCCTACCATTTTTAGGACAATCACGAGCCTTATGCTCCATCGAACCACATGAAAAACACACTCCAGTAACCCTATGACAAGGCTTCCATGAGTGAAACTTCCCACATGTATCACATGGAGGAGACGATGTTTCGTCAGGGTACTTCTTCTGATAAGATGATCTAGTAACATGATTAGACTGTCGGCTACGATCTCGCCCGGATTTCTAATAGTAATCACTATGCTTATCCGAACCACGCTGATCATGACTCCTCTGCTCGTATGCACCCTGTCTATCTGAACCACGCTGATTATAACTCCTCTGTTCATACCCATTTCGATCACTCACTTCAGCTGGTCGTATCCTTTCCCCGTCCCTGTTCCTCTTGTTATCCCTAGACCTCTCACGTAGAATCTATATGTTTCGAGCCGCATTCCCAACATGTGTAACATCCGTAAACTCAATGTTCATGATACCATCTAGAATCCAGTCATTCAACGCCCATTTAAAATGCTTTGCCTGTTCTTCATGAGTACTAGCCTCTGTCTCCAAAAACCCAGCTAACCTTAGGAACCTCTTCATGAATTCACCGCTAGTTTCATTCTCTTTCTGAGGAATGGTGTGATACTCTCTCTCATACTTCTGCTGTTCGGACCTCGGAAAATGCTGCAAAAAGAAACGGTCGCGGAAGTCATTCCATGACAATGTGACCACATATCAATCACCTCCCTTAGCCTGCTTGTGAGCCTTCCACCAACTGAGGGCATCACCTTCCAGCTTATAGCTAGACAGCCTAGCCTTAAACTCATCTGCACATCCCAACACCTCAAAAATCTTCTCAATATGGGCAATCAGTTTTCACCTTCAACTGGAGTAGTGGCAGAGCTAAACGATTGAGGTTTCTGTTTCATAAACTTCTCCAACCAAACATGCATGGTGGGCGGAGCATCACCACCAGTACCACCAGAAGTCCCTGTCTGACGAATCTCGTCAGCGATCCTGGCAGTGAGATCCGGTAACAAGGCTTGAACGGCCACAGCAACAGCCACATTAAAAGCAGCAGCATCACCTCCAGGTGGGGTAGTAGCACGTGTGGTCACCATCTAAAAAAAAGATCAATAAACGAAACGAAGACAAATCAGAGGTTAAGATCAAGGTATGAAAGGAACAGTTAAAGTAGAAGGAAGCCTAATGTCTACCCAATCCTCATAGGTCAAAACTTAAGGTACTACACGTCGAAGCCTAAGCTCTGATACCATAATTGTAAACACCCCAACCCGACAAGGGTCAAAATGTCACATTATGGTGTCAATCAGAACATAATAAACGCAAGCGGAAGACTTAAATAAATAAATACAGCTCATGAAACAAAATGACTCCCAATAAATACAAATCAAATCCAACTCTAAAATGAAATAAAATAACCAAGACATAAGTCATAAACTAATTCCAAAAGATAGGGAAAACTAAGGTTGGGTTGGTCCTCTAAAAGCTCCTACTCTCATCACTCACATCCCAGCATCCCGCTTGAGTACCTGCCACAAGGAAAAAGAAAATGCGGCTGAGCTTAAAAAGCCCAGTGAACGGATATAAACGAATAATGAACTGAATATAAATAAGTATATGAAACGAAATCAAAAGGAATCTGCCGAATAGGATATCATAGGTCATGAGAATCAAATGAATAATAATTAAGTGAAAGGTAATGAAGGCAACGATTCATAAGGAATTATCCACGAGCTCACAAAGCAAGCCACCTGCTTAATCACACAATAATATATCATAACATAACAAATGAAGACATGACCTCCCAAAAGTGACATGGGGTGTATGACACACACTACCATTCACTACAAAGCCATAACATAATCATATCACAAATCATACCTAGGATGCATCCATACGCTCCCTGCAAAACAATGTTTTGTACACCACCATACACCTGTACTCAGACAAATATATTGGCGTACCAAAATGGCAATTAAATGCACGAGCTCAATAATAATATACATATCACAAGGGAATGCCGTGGGCCAATCACACCGCCACAGATAGTGTCATGCCATTGGTGCCTCAATGACATGGCCATGGTACCTCCATGACTAGTTAGCTCGGGTAACAGAATAAACAAGATATCACATCATAACGAGTTAATGATAGTATATTTAAACATAAGAATATTAACTGAAATGAATTCCATATTAAATGACATAGAACTAAATATCATATCATAAGAAATCATATCAAACAAAAATCACCAACGAATATCATAACAAATGAAATAAAGTCAAGGATCGAAAAGTTAATGCGAAACCCTTACTGAGAAAGGGTAGAATATCCGTACCTTAGTAAATGAAATGAAAGCAAACGGAAAAGTGAACTCAAGGGAACAACGTCACGCCTCCTTCAACGAATCTACACGGACTAGGGGTCATATGATACTTATTAGCTCATTTATTGTCATAACGGATTCTTAATTACTTATTACCATTCATTAATGTGATTAGGGTTTCGATAATAAATTTAGGTTAACACACACTTAAATAAGAGGACACGAAAACGAGACTAACATAAGTATAACTAAATTAAACCATAACCTCATTCTATTAACAAGCATACACATATTTATAAATCGACATTAGTGATTATGCTAGCTTCCAACTTATATAGCTTCGAGTCTCATACGTTTTATACTTTATTCTACATTTGCTTCCATTATACCTATATGTCTATATGCGCATGAAGTAAAACACACGTTCCATACTTATCACAAAAACTTGATAGGTGGACACTCGTTCCACGCACACAGACGCCAAGATCACAAAATATGATAGACCCAAATTGACCGGATCTACACACACTCCTTGTGTTAGATCTATACTTTGAATGATGTCTAGTCTAGCACGCGGAATTTACTAGCTAGCACTTAGAAGATTTGTTTGTTTGTGTTTTGTATTAACGAATCAACAATGAATGAACAAGGAACACAATATACTTCAACTTCAACGATTCAATATTATTAATGAATAATACGAGTGATCTCCTTTCACTAGGTTTTACAACCTTGAATCTTAACAAAACAATACGCACTAATTCGTTTCTAACATTCGTCTCTAAACTTTAACCTAGGCAATCCTTTTATAGACTAAGGATTCCTTTACAAGATAACTATCAACCTAATCATATAAGTTATAGACAATATCTTTTCTATAATTATCTTACACAAAAATATAAACCGTACTAACTTCTTCATACAAACAGTACGAACTGCTTATGTCTTCAAAACTCTTCAGCAGTACTAACTATCTTTTCAACCGTACTAACTGCTTAAGCTTAATTTCCTAACAATCCTCCCCTAAACTTATGATTTCTATCCAAATCACTAAGTTTCTCTGAATTAAGCTTCTTCTTCTCAATGGGGAAAATTCTTTCAAACATCTATCACATCAGTCACTTTAGTCTTTGACTTTTCTTTGCTGTGCAAGGTTAAAAATCTTTGTAACTAACAAATCTGCCATCTTAGAGTCTTCTTCAACCTTGAGTCTTCCTTGTAACATAGCCATTAACACAAATGATCTGAGTGGATAGTCCTTTTCCACCAACATATAGATTTCTATCCCATCTGGAGTAGAAACTCTATGTACTCCACACGATTCAAACAAATACCAATACACATCTTTAACTTGTGCTTCAAACCTCCACATTGACTCTCCACTATCAGGTTCATAGATTCTCTTCAACTGAACCCATAATTCTTTGTCTTTGTCTTCAATAGGATCTTTATCTCTGAATCTTTCTTTTACTAAGCTCCATAGTTGATTAAGATCGTCTCTGTCAAATCCTCTGAGTAAATCGTCAAACAACTTGTACCTTTCAGAAATATCACCAAGTCTGACTATCTTCCATCCTTTCATTCTTCCATCAGTGAAAACTTCCCAGTCAATGATTGGATGTTTTACTTGTAAAGGTTTGATATATGAAGATTCTGGAACAATCATCATCATGCTCTTGATCTTCTCATTGGTTAATCCTTCTTCTTCAGACTTTTGTTTCTTTGCAGCATCAGATTCAAGAACTTCTGGTTCTCTTTTCTTTTTCCTTGTCGTGTCCTCTCTGATTGGAGTATTCTGTCTTGCATATGTTTCAAAGAATTTCCTTTCAATCTTAGCATCTGTCCATCCAGTAAAGTCACTCATCTTGTAATTAGCTTGATTCTTCAAATAGTGCTTCATGAAATTGAGTTTTTCCTTCCTGGTAGGCAACTTTGTCTTTTAACCTGACTTTTGCCTTTCTCTGATTCTATGCATTAAGTCACTCCAAGTAGCTTCTTTGTTTGTCTTCAAGATAAATTCTTTGAGCTCCTCTGACTTTTCTTCTTCATTTAACTTCTGATCTTTAAGAATCATCACAGCATGAGCTTTTATAATACAATCAGAATCCAACAAGTATTGAAGTTGCTCATTGAACTCTTCTTGATTAAAATCTTCAGTTCTTGTTCTATCCATGAAACCAGCTATGTTCCTTTCATCATCAGCAGCCATTTTCCTTGCTAATTCGTCATCTTGAGCTATCTAAGCTTTCTTAGCTTTTTCAGTAGCCAAATCTTTTTCTATCATTTTCCTTGCTACCTCTGCATCAAAGTCTATCTGAACTTGAGTTTTTGGTTTTGTTGTCTTGAGCCTTTCAAGTTCTTGAGCTGCTTCCTCTTCCGCTTGTGTCATAGCCTTTTTACCTTTGTCTGCTCTTTTTCTTTCATAAACTAGCTCAGCTGAAGTGTCACCAGTTGGAACTGTTTCGTGCTCTGTATCAGCAGTTGGAACTGCTTCAATGTGTCTGTTCTTCTTCTTCCATATCTACATTACCAGAACCCATATCAAATTGTTCTTCTTCTTCTTCATTTTGCCTCCCCTGAGAACTTGATCCATCCTTGTCTTTACCAAATTTCCTCCCCTGTTTGGAAGAATTTCCACCATCAGCATCATCTGAATCATTTGAGTCATCACTAGAAGAATCATCATCCAATACCATTCTTGCCCTTTTCTACTTGAGTTGATCTTTCAGCTTTTTCACCTTTAAAGATAACCTGGTAAAAAATTTTAGCAGAATTCTCCTTGTGGGCTTTGAGCTCCTCCTTGGTGCTTGTAAGATCTGTCTCCAAACTATCAACTTTGGCAACTAGCTTGGTACATAATTCCATCAATGCATTTTGGTTAGAGCTACCCTCATCACTTCTAGCTGTATGACCTGCTAGGAGAGGTGAATCATGGGGAAAGGATCTAGGAATCACTCTGGGTGTTTCCCATCTCCTATAAGTTATGACCTCTGGTGATTGTTGGGTTGTTTCAAGAACTTGAGTGGATGTGTGATGGGGATCAGTTGGAACTGCTGACCCTTCACCCAACTCAGTTTGAAGCATTTGAGGAAACAATTGAACTATTTCACCTTGAAAAAGCCTACTAGCCATAGCCATGTTTTGAAAAACTTTTGATTGAAGGCTAGGAGTAGCAAAAATTTCTGTTGGTTTTGTAAGCAGGTATGTCTTTTTATTCAAAAGTGTTTGAACAAATCTTGGATACATTATAAACTTGGTTTTGCTATTTACATTAGATGTCATACCCTCGAAAATGAATTTTGAAAAGTTAAAAACCTTGTTTGTAGACAAACAAATGAGAGCAATAGCAATATTGCTACTGAACTGCTCCCAAGCAGTCTTTTTAGGACTTAAACAATGTAAAAGGGTATGTATCAAAAATCTCCATTGAGGTGAGAAACATCCTTTTTGAAAAGTTAATTTGTGTTCGGATGTATCATACCCCATTTTGATAAGTTCCTGCCATATTTCAGTGTTGTGCATAGTATTGATACCATCTGAGTCTTTTAATTTAAGATGTCTCCTAAGTATAGACTCGGTAACAACAAAAGATACACCATCCACTTCAGAATGAATTTCTAAGTCTCCATCTTCACTAGTCAAGACAGTAGCATTCTGCCAGAACTGTGTGATGTGAGAGACATAAAGAGTAGGAGAAACAGTTAGAGCATACCTTATGTGAGAGTGGTTGAGAAAGTCCACAATCTCATAAAATTTTGGTCCATCTCCTTCCTCTGTTTTCTCAAGAAACGCAACCTGATTATGACGCTTAACAAATTCCAATCCAGCCATTTTTAGTGATGATCGTTTAAAGTGAAATTGAGGTTTTATGTAGCTTATTGGAGTTTATAGGTACTGTTTAGGGTTTTACGAAATAAGCGTATGAGATAAATTATCTTTAGAAATAGAATAAATAAATTTATGGTAAAAAGATAATTATCTTCTAGAAAAATCCCTATAAGTACCTTAAGAATAACGGTTTTACCCCAACGGCTATAAAATTAATTACTGACAGATTTTTACAACGGCTAGTTGAGCCGTACTAACTTTGTACTAACCGTACCAACTGTTGGAAAAATTTTGTTGAGCCGTATGAACTTATTGAAAAGGATTTTAAAATACCATGGCTCAAACATAGTTTTTAGCAAACTATCAGCTATCAACGGATTTGATATGTCTTTACCAATAGCCGTTTGCTTTGGACTAGCCAACTCTTCACAGTTAGATATGGTGAGCTGATAACCATACAATTTTTGGTAAATTGTTAACCATCGACGGATTTGATTAGTCTTTACCAGATACCGTTTGCTCTGGACTAGTTGGTTCTTATATGGGTTAGACATGGTGAACCAATTACCATTTGTTGTGTGCAAAGATCACACACTCAGCTTCAAATCACCATATAGTCCAAAACATAAAGCATTTAATTCCTTGATGCTTATCATCCAAAACCTGCAAGTGTTAGTCCAAAAACAAAGAAACAAGATACAAGCATATGACTAACATTGCACATAACAAGAAAAATTAATTTCCTTGTGATACCTAAGCCAAAGCAGACTCAGGCTTTCCTCTTGCATCAACATAATTCATTCTTTTCAAAACAATTTTAGCACCATTTGGTTTGATGGGTCTCCAAACCGAACATGCTGATGCATTCACTCCAGTACCCATATTTCCTTTAGTAGTGTTTTTATTAACACCAGTACCAATTACTGTGCTAGCAGTTGGAACTGCTGGCTTGGTAGTTGTTACCTTGGGTTTCCAAACTTGGTTTTTCACTACTTGTCTGTTTTGAAATGGTCTTTTAACAGTTGTTGGTGCTGATTTGGAAAACATTTTTGCACCTTGAACTGTTGGCCTTGAGTGATTAAGTCTAATTGGTCTGACAGGCTGAACTGCTGGTCTAGAAGTTTGAATTGGTCTTTGGCCAGACTTTAATAGAACTGATCTGGGTATCATTCTATCATTCCTAGGAAGAGTTTAAAGTCTTGCTATGCTCAACCTATGGTTTGAATATCCACTCAACCATTTATCACAAAAATTTGCAAGATGGTCAAAACTACCACACGAGTAACAAGCTTTCCTATAGCAGACAAAATCATCCCCTAATTGGTAAGATTTGAGGTCATTCTAATTCCTTTGGTTACCTCTTGGCTTGTTTGTGGTTCTATACATTTCTGCATACCTAACTGTTGGTCTAAAAGGTTTGGCATTTGATCTAGGCCTAACAGTCTCAGGTTTAACCATCTTTGGAACTTTTGGTTCCTCTACTTTAACACTAACAGGCTTAACCACAGCCTGATTATCCTCATCATCAGAAGTCCATTCCTCAATGGTTGGAGCATCTGAGTCCTTAGCTGAGGACACCTTATCCTCAGAAAATGAGGCATCACTTGCACTTTCATTCACAGGTTTATCAACTACATTCTCTTTAGGTTGAGGACCATATTTAAGCTCAGGTAGTTGAAATTCAGGTAGTCCTGTGTGTTCTAAGTCTATGCCTGGGGGTGTTGGAATTCCTCTATAGGGAGGTGGAACTGACTTATAACCTGGGCCTGACTTAGCTTTATTGAGGATCTGATACTCAACAATCTTACTAACACCCTGAGTTGCAAATTCTAGTGTGTCAACAGTCATTTGAATGTTCTCTTTTGCTTTCTTAACCTGTTCTAGCTCATGTTTCAACACACTAATTTCATTCTCTCTAAACATTAAGTCTCTCTTAACAATAATCATATCATCAGAAAACTTTGACTCATTACTTTTATAATGAACAATTTGTTCTTCTAACACAGCTAAAGCCCTCTTATGATTTGCTAAGTTAAAAGCAGTTTGGGTTAGCTCTTTTCTCTGATCCTCATATATTTTCTTAAGAGTTTCTAGATCTTTTAAAGCTTCACAAGATTTAGAACATTTAGAAACTTGTACCTCAGAGTCTGAAAATGCCATGAGAGCAATCTCTATAGATGCTTCGGCTTCCTCCTCTGAAATGTAGCTCCAGTCAAACCCTAAGCCATCAATGGCAACCATGGCTTTTGAGCTTGAATCAGTAACCTCCACAACCCTTGACTTGCTTCTATATCCTCTGCTCTTTCCATCTTGTTGGCTTGGCAATCTGCATTCTCTTGAATAATGACCTTTCTTGTGGCAATTGAAACACTCAATCTTGGACTTGTCATACCCTCAACATCATTGCTGTTTATGACAATCTTCTTGCCAGTCTTTTTCAAAAATCTCTTAGCTCTCAAGCTGAGAAGAGAGAGCTGCCACTTGATATCCATCTCTTCAATATCATCTTCATCAATCTCTTAAAGATCTGCATGAGTCAACATACTTTCATTGTGCTGAGTAGTCAAGAAAGCACAATAAGTATTCTCATCCAAGAGTCCATTAGTACTGCTTGAAGTGCTAGCAGTACCAATATTGGAACTAGCAGTACCAACTGCTCTAGTCACTTGAACTTCTTCATCTGGACTTAAGGTACTGGGAGTTGATACAAAGGCCAAATTCCCTGAGCTTGAGCTTGAGCTTGATCCAGCAGACTTCTTAATATCATGTTCAACTATCTTGAAGTTGCTATAGAGATCCCTTAAGCTCATGGAATCTATATCAGGCTTGTTTTTCCATACAATCACATGCATAGCCCATTCAGTTGGTAGACTCCTCAGAAATTTGGAGTTGAGATCTTCCTGAGGCATCTCAATTCCTAGAACAGCCAATTAACTCACTAGTTTTTGAAGTCTATTAAAAATATGATCTAGTGACTCGTTGCTTGTTGCTGAAAAATTCTCACACTGTTGCTTGAGAAGGGTGTTCTGAGTTTTCTTGGTGGCTTCGTTCCCACCATATCTTGCAACAGTATCTTCAAAAAGGGTTTTAGCACACTTAAACTTGCTAAAGTTCAACAACAGATCATTGGGAATAGTCATCAGAAGCAAACTTCTCGCCTTAACATCATTCTTGTGCTGTGCCTTCTCTTCAGTAGTGGTTGGCTTAGTTTGCACCTTAGTTTCAGTGACACCCTCAACAACGGTTGTTGTAGTTGCAGGTTTGAACGAATTCCCATCCTCAATAATCTCCTAGAGAGTATAATCTTGAACTTGGAAGAACTGCTCAATTCTTAATCGCCACATATCGAACTCATTGGGTTTAAGACTTGGAAGCTTAGCAGCAATATTAGTCTGACTTGTTGTTGTCTCCATGTCCATCTTCTTCTTAAACAAATTCGTCGGGATCTTCTAAACCAAAGTATCAGTAACCTGGCTCTGATACCACTTGACCGGATCTACACACACTCCTTGTGTTAGATGTATACTTTGAATGATGTCTAGTCTAGCACGCGGAATTTACTAGCTAGCACTTAGAAGATTTATTTTTTTGTGTTTTGTATTAACGAATCAACAATGAATGAACAAGGAACACAATATACTTCAACTTCAACGATTCAATATTATTAATGAATAATACGAGTGATCTCCTATCACTAGGGTTTACAACCTTGAATCTTAACAAAACAATACGCACTAATTCGTTTCTAACATTCGTCTCTAAACTTTAACCTAGGTAATCCTTTTATAGACTAAGGATTCCTTTACAAGATAACTATCAACCTAATCATATAAGATATACACAATATCTTTTCTATAATTATCTTACACAAAAATATAAACCGTACTAACTTCTTCATACAAATAGTACGAACTGCTTATGTCTTCAAAACTCTTCAGCAGTACTAACTTTCTTTTCAACCGTACTAACTGCTTAAGCTTAATTTCCTAACACAAATGCCATGCATAAAAACTCATGTATAAACATAAACCCAAACTTCTACATTTCGATTTATATGTATGTGATTTGTTTCAATTATAGTATAGATTTACTTCCAAGGAATTACAAAGGAAATATGTAAAACCCGAAGTTCGTTGTCCCGATGAAGATTGAATGGAATTGTGATTTCGGGATCGTGAATCGTGTAGCGAATGGTGAATAAAAGTGAGATAATGGGTTTAAACTAAAAATAGTGAAATGAAGGCTTAAAAAATAATTTATTAACTAAGGCAAAGATTATTCTAAAGGGCTTAAGGCTAAAATCGCAAAGAAAATCTAAAAACGCGTAAAACCCGGGCTAATCCCGAGTTTAAAAGTGAATCTATTGAAATAATAACCCTAGGGATGCAAAATTAATTTTCTAAAGTCCTAATTAGTAAAATAAAATTTTAGAAAAAAGAATTATATTTTTTTGATTTTTATTTTAATTTTTATGAATTAAAAACTAAGTAAAAGAAAATAAATGATTAAAAATATTAAATGAAAAGAGAAAAATCTGAAAATTTTTGGAAAAATACTTTAAAGTGTACCGGTTCTAGGAAAAATAGGAAAAAGATTTTAGCTTATAGAAATAAGCTGTTAATAAGCTTAACAGTTTAAAATGGCAAAGAAACAAAAAAAAAAGGGTTAAAACGTTTAAGGGAAATAACTATGACAGACAAAGACCCAAGGGCAGAGTGGTAAGGAGTGTGTGTGGTGTGCTGGGTGGCCAGGGTTCGAATCCCAGGTATGGACTTTTTCGGTTAACTATTTTTATTTTTATTTTCTTTTTAAAACTGAATAAGCATTTTTTGAAAAGCAAATGTTTTTGAAAACAGCTAATAAGCTCAGAATACACTGAGCTTATCTGATCAGAAGCTTTGAAATGGAGAAAAAGAAGCAATGAGTACAATGTAAATAAGCTAAAACAAGCTAAAAGCAACTAGTAAAAGCTATATTATGCAATTTCTATTCTAATCAACCAAACTAAATCAGAATAAAGCTACTAGCATCATCAGAAAAGCACAAAGATAATCCCAATAAGCAA
The DNA here is from genome assembly GCA_021014915.2 of Artemisia tridentata subsp. tridentata. NCBI lineage: Eukaryota > Viridiplantae > Streptophyta > Magnoliopsida > Asterales > Asteraceae > Artemisia > Artemisia tridentata. Next base: position 367,737,893 of record CP139509.1, on the reverse strand, counting down.
ATCCAAAATAGTTGCAGACCTAGATATGGGGTCTGAGGTTCTAATAAGGGCCCTAAAAAGCTATCAATAAGCACTCTAAAAAATTCACAAAAATAAGCTACTACTAGAATGGCCACCTAAGATTATCTGTATTAATTTTCAGCTTAATTGGACTTATATTAAAGGGATTAAAAATGAAACACCACTGCTGATTAGGCCAAAAAAGGACTGCTAGAGCAGTCTGAGGATGCAGATGGGGTTTTATTACCTCAACTTGTTCACCACTTAATGAATCTAAACCAAAACTTGAATATCAACTTTAACCACTGAAATGAACATGTAAATACTAAAAACAAGTACCAAATAAGCCTGGGCTTATCACTAGCTTATATGAGCAGTATAGATTCTTAGATTGCACTTATCAACTCAAAACCTCAAAAGCTTTCAAAACTGCTTAAGACCTAGTAACAACAGCTTATCTAACCTTAATTAAGCTCAATCAAAGTTCACTAGATGGTAAATGAACAGTATATAGCCTTTTTGACCAAAAGTCAGGTAATGCCAAACACTCCTTTAGCCACTGATTTTGAACAATTTTACTACAACCCAATGATTTAAGCTACAAGCCTGATCCAATGATGATTATATAACTTAATTATCTACTAACAAGCAACTTTAAAAAAAAATAAGAACTTAAATAAGCTGTCCTTATTAATGACTGTTTTTGGCTTTTTATGGCTATTTTAGATTAGACTAACATATAAGCATTAAACTACTATCAATAAGCATAAACATGAATAAATAAGCTACAAAAACTCTAATAAGCACTGGAATAGTAGAAATAAGCTAAGGAACAATTATAAGCTATAAAACTTGAAATTAAGTGAGACTTACAAGGACCAAAGCTTGAAACAGTACTGAACCAATGATCAACACAACCCAGGCTTGTTTTCACAAGCCAAAAATAACCAACCAAGCTTTTCCAGAACAGCTTATCTCCCAAATTGCTTATTTCACTCAACTTTGACTTTGGTTGACTTTTTGAGCATTTGAGACAAAAACAGTTTTGAACCTATTATAAAACTCACAATAAGCTAGAACGCTTAAATGAGCTTACTTTAAGAGAAAAGAGCTTATTAAAAGCTGATTTTAAATTATTTTTTGTATTTTTTAGTATTTTTTCTATTTTTTTTGGATTTTTAGATGAGAAGTAGAACTTGTAAAGATGTTTGAACAAAAAGCTTTAAAAAGCTAATAAGTAGCTTATGAGACAGAATATTGGCTTAATATTAGCTTATCCTAGCCTATAATAATGTAAAGAAAAATTTAAAAGGACTTAAAATAGATTAAAGAACAAATACTCAAACAGAAATTTCATTAAACATTCAAAACTTTATTACATTAGAACATTACAAAAACTGAATTAAAACTTTAAAACTACAAATGACCATAAACTTAATGTTGGGTTTTATATATTTCATAGATTTGATGATACAAAACAAGAAGAATGAAACATAAGGATTACTGAAATGATAAGCAAAATACACCTAACAGTTAGTACTACTAGTGCAAAGAAGGTAGCAGTTAGTACTGCTAGTGCAAACAGTTAGTACTGCTAGTGCAAACAGTTAGTACTGCTAGTGCAAAGAAGGTAGCAGTTAGTACTGCTAGTGCAAACAGTTAGTACTGCTAGTACAAATGAAGCTGCTGATCAGTGAGTCATACTACTGTTGGATGGATAAGGATGAAGAAGATATTATCTATAGATAATATCTAGATATTTGTTCAGTCAACAAAGTTGTAAAACAAGATACATGTTGTATCTTAATAACAAGATACATGTTGTATCTTAATGACTGACACATAACAAGCAAGTAGTAGACAAAGTCTTATCATATTGTAAAAGGTCTCCTTGGACTATAAAAGGAGATCTTACCCCTTAGATAAAAATATGTTTTACAAGTGTTTAGTATGCTTAGAATTTAAACACTAAATGTGTTAAAATGTAAAACATCAAATAGTGAGTGTGTGTGGGAACATCATACATGGGGTCTGATGTTGGTAGGTTTGTTTAGCCTCAAGGTAATCAAGGTTTTCCTTGATCCCTGTTATTGTTGTAGAGTAACCGTGCTATATTTGATCACATAGCATTGGGGCTGAGTTTTATAACAAAGAGAAAGTTTGGCAAAACCTTGTTGTGATAGTATTGTTTCTTTCATAGAATATTCCGTCAATATTATCATCATGCTTTTCATAGTAAATCCTAGATAAAGGCTTAACAACCTTGAGCCCATAAACGTTCACGAAACTTATTGTTAAAATAAGTTTCCATAGTTGGTATCAGATTTGGGGGGGGGGGTTCTGGATCTTGGAAAACAAAAGCTTTTAGCTAAAGAAAGAAGAAAAATTCAGATCTGGTTCGTATTTTCGTAACTCACTGCATGGCTGTTTTTAAAAGGCGATAACTCCTTCGTTAACCGTTGGATTGGGCTGAAATTTTTACTGGAGGTTCTTGGTATATCAAGGTAGATTCTCACTGGAGGGATCTTCAATCTGAGCCTTAGATTGCAAGATATGCATCGTTGAAAACTGCTACATAAACAGTTGAGGTATAGTCGAATTTTTTATTTTTCTTTCAAAGTTTACACACACAATGGGGAAGAATACACACACAGAAGAGTGTTGGTTCTTAAAATATTAAAGGCTTGTTTATCAAGTTATTATTGGTGAAAAAGATTATTTTTTGCTTATTTGAAGTTGAAGTTAAATTTTTCAAAATTGTGTTCTTATCATATCTTAAAGTGGTTGACTACACTTTAAAGATAACTTGTTCGTTCGTTCAAGTGACTACGAAATGACAAACACTTAAAGGAGATATGTTGTAGTACTCAGTGTCTCATAGAAGTTGAGTTTATTGTCATGAGATTGCGGTCTCCCTATACAAGAAAGTTGGGTATACGTTCGAAGTCAAATTTAGTTCAAGATATAAGACACAAGGATGGTTTATTCTGTTTCATCATCAAGTTAGTAATGGTTGGTTTTTCTTCATCTGTCATTAAAGCCTACAGAATTGGAGATTCGAATGGTTAACATATGGGTTTCAGGGGAAGCTTAAATGTTCAAGTGTTTAACCATTTATTATACTTATGCATCACCACAAGGGAAAGTTATTGATTCTTATTATTGTTGATTAGTATTGCTACTGATGGTTTAAAATTTTACTGTCTCAAGTTCATTTTTAGTGCGGAAAGCTTAATGGAGGGTAATTTGAGATATTAGAAGGATAGACTGGATGTGTAATATTAGTTCGTAGTTGTAAAGATCATATTTGAAAATTTCCTATTTGTTGATAACAAAAAGGGGAAGAGATGTGGTGGATAGCATAGATTAAGGGGAAGACAATATGGTCTCATTCATGGTGAGATTTAATTATCTCAATTTCTCTACTTCGTCTAGGGAAATTCGTACAAGAATGTGTTTGTTTTGTAATCATCAAATACGGGAAGATTGTTGGGTTATATATATTTCATAGATTTGATGATACAAAACAAGAAGAATGAAACATAAGGATTACTGAAATGATAAGCAAAATACACCAAACAGTTAGTACTGCTAGTGCAAAGAAGGTAGCAGTTAGTACTGCTAGTGCAAACAGTTAGTACTGCTAGTGCAAACAGTTAGTACTGCTAGTACAAATGAAGCTGCTGATCAGTGAGTCATACTACTGCTGGATGGATAAGGATGAAGAAGATATTATCTATAGATAATATCTAGATATTTGTTCAGTCAACAAAGTTGTAAAACAAGATACATGTTGTATCTTAACAACAAGATACATGTTGTATCTTAATGACTGACACATAACAAGCAAGTAGTAGACAAAGTCTTATCATATTGTAAAAGGTCTCCTTGGACTATAAAAGGAGATCTTACCCCTTAGATAAAAATATGTTTTACAAGTGTTTAGTATGCTTAGAATTTAAACACTAAATGTGTTAAAATGTAAAACATCAAATAGTGAGTGTGTGTGGGAACATCAGACATGGGGTCTGATGTTGTTAGGTTTGTTTAGCCTCAAGGTAATCAAGGTTTTCCTTGATCCCTGTTATTGTTGTAGAGTAACCGTGCTATATTTGATCACATAGCATTGGGGCTGAGTTTTATAACAAAGAGAAAGTTTGGCAAAACCTTGTTTTGATAGTATTGTTTCTTTCATAGAATATTCCATCAATAATATTATCATGCTTTCTATAGTAAATCCTAGATAAAGGCTTAACAACCTTGAGCCCATAAACGTTCACGAAACTTATTGTTAAAATAAGTTTCCACACTTAACCTAATTTTGACTCTAAAAATTCTAACACAAAACTAGTGAGGGGAGGCTGCTATTTATAGGCCTCAGGATCAATTAGGGTTCCTCAGGATCCTTCAGGAAGCTTGATAATAGCCCTTGGATTCAACTTGGTGATCACTCCTTCAATTTGCAACCGTTAGATTGGGGTGATGGTGTCACAACCAATAAGATAGCTGGGAAATGCCACGCTAGCATTCTCTGCCATGTCAGTATCTTTTAGATGTTTTTAAGGAAGGTAATTTAATATGAGAGCAGGGTAATTCAGGGAGAACAATGATGAATAGTAATTGGGTAAGTTTTTGGCGGGTTTTTTAGTTAAGGGGTTGACTGGGTTTTTGGTGTTGACTTCGGGTTAATAAACGGGAATTCGGGTATTTAGTGTGTGTGTTGACCGGGTGTGACTAAGGAAATGGGTAAGAGTTTGAACCGGGTTCAATTTAAACGAGGGATGGGCTTGTAGGTTTATTGGGCTGGGAATGTAAATTGGGTTTGGTTGGGTTTATTTTTTTAGGATTTAAGGTTTTAATTTAGGATTTAATGTGAAATGGGGTTAATGTTAAGGGACTATTCTTGCCTTTTGCTGAAAATATCACCAAGGACTATATTTGATAATCTGAAATAATCCAAGGGCTTTTCTTCAAATATATTTTTCTTTTGACGATCTCTTTCCTGGTTCCGGCTTTAAACATTTTTCTTCCAAATCTCGTGCTCGGGTTTTCCGGTTTTTGCTTGATTTTGTCCATATTTCTAAATATCCGTACATGCATGATCACAAACAAAAAAACACAAATATCTTTGGCATTTTGGTTAGTTTTTGGTCGTTTTGGTCTTAATTTGGTCAAGAAAAGGTATGTGTTTAAGCACATATCAAAATCTCCCAAACTAAGATATTGCAGTGTCCTCACGCAATGTTATAAAAACACGTTTTTGAAACCAAAAATTTCCAACCTCTTTTTACTAACTTTGAAAAGTAGCAAAATTTTCAAAAGAGATTAAGAAATCTTAAGTTTTAAAAACTCCCCGTTTTTCCATTTTATGCTATTTTTGTATTTTTATCTTTTTGCACTGACGGTTTTGTTGACAATCATTATCTATCAATAACTTTTAGGATCACGGAGTAGGAAACACGACTCATAAAGAAGTGACCATACGGATAAAATTCGTCGTCCCTGATTTTTCACGAGCCCCCAAACTAAGCTTAAAAATGAGATCACTGTTATTTGCATGTTAGATGCCAACACTACCCATGGAAGTTACTTGTGTAATTACCTCTTGCTCTCATTTTCCTAATTTGCCTCTATTTATTTTATTTTTGGTGAGAAATGAATTGCTTCATATTTTCTCGTTTCGATAGGTTTTTAGTCCGATAAAGATACTAAATTAAGATGCTAAGTAGTTTTCAATCTTTTCTCGAGAACCGTTGCTTTGAAAATGAGGTCCACATCAAGGTTTTTATTTATATTTTTGACTTTTGCATTTTTCTCTTTTTCATTCATCACCATTTTTTTTATTTTTTATTATTTTTTTTAATATATATATCACTAACTTTTCACTTGCGTACCCTAAACGAAGGAGCTTCACGGTTTAGTTCCAAGACCTTACACCTTCCGGAATAAATGATCCAAGGGCCGTTACAACGGAGTGTTCCAAGACTCTAGACATTCCTGAAATGAGGATCCAAGGTGGTTAGACCAAGACCTCACACATTCCTGAACTAGAGGTCCAGGGGCCGGTGCAAGAGGGTAGCCAAGACCTAAACGCCTTCCGGAAATAAGGATCCAAGGCCCGATCTCGAATCCGTAGCTTAGAGCACTTAACTTATTATTATTAAACGTATTTATTAAGTAACCTTGATGTGTACCCAATTTTTAAAGCAATGATTCTTTTATGAAGACCAAGAACTAATCATCGGCAAAACCTAACATCTTTAATTATTCTTACAGTTATATATGGTGAAACAATTTTGTGGGAGCAAAAGGCCACAAGTAACTTCGATGAGCTCTAAAGAGAACCAACTACTCCACGCTTAGCATTCTAACTTATAAATAAACTCTATCATTTCTCGTTCTTCGCAAATTTAAAATCTTAAATAATAAGATCCGCGAATGCTTAGCCAAGAAAGGTTAAGGGGACAAGCTAGGGCTCAACACGCCCGATCAAGTCAGAATTGTATTCCTACTCTCACCAGCCGAAAGTCAACAAAATGTCAAAATTTATTATATTTTTGCACAAAATTTTTAAATTTTTCTCATTTTTTTGGATTTTTTTTTTTTTTTTTTTTTTTTTTTTTTTTTTTTGAGGAAAAACGAGGTTGCATGAGTAAACGGCAAAAATCAAATCAAAAGATTACCCCTCCCCCCAGACTAAAACGAGACATTGTCCCCAATTTCTTAAAGGTAAGGGTTCTCCTACATAAATCTAAGGCCGTTTATTAATTATGCCAAAGATAAACGTTAGACGATAAGATTTAGGATATCGGATGAGCAACGAATGATGAAACTCGAGTGGAGAGAAGCCAAAACCATGAGCACGTGAGTCTTCATTATTCGGGCAAATCCTGGACACATCACAGAAAACCATGAAACACAAGATATGGAAGAGGTGCCCCTCCTCACTTTTATTAAGAAACTAGAAAGAAGATAGATGGATAAGCATGGGGTGCCTCCCACGAAGCGCTTGTTTTTGTTAACCGAGTCACGTAGCTTGACTCGATCCCCGAATTTATTTATCCATGGGGAAATTTTAGAGATCCAGGACAACCATGGATGGTATGTCCCCTCCAAAATAGTGCTTCAACCTATGACCGTTCACCTTAAAGTTTGGACCGTCGGGCTGGGATAACTCGACTGTTCCATATGGAAAAACTTGAGTGATGGTGAACAGCCCAGACCAGCGGGTTTTGAGTTTACCCGAGAAAATCTTTAATCGAGAATTGAAGAGGAGGACTCGATCACCAACATTGAAAATGCGGTTCTTAATTTTAGAATCATGAATCCTCTTTGTTTTCTCTTTGTAGATTAAAGAGTTCTCGTAGGCTTGATCCCGAAGCTCATTTAATTCATTAATTTGGAGCTTACGGTGATCACCCGCGGTCTTGAGATAAAAGTTGGCATGTTTTAAGGCCCAGTATGCCTTATGCTCGAGCTCGATGGGCAGATGGCAGGCTTTTCCGTAAACCAGCTTGTAAGGAGTACACCCGATGGGTGTCTTGTAAGCTGTTCGGAAGGCCCATAATGCATCATCCAATTTGTCTGCCCACGAGGCTCGGTTTTCACCAACGGTTCTTTCAAGGATACGTTTCAATCCACGGTTCGAAACCTCGACTTGACCGCTTGTTTGCGGGTGATACGCGGTAGAAAGTCGGTGGGTAACACCATACTTGAGCATAACTTTTGCAAATTGATCATTGCAGAAGTGAGTACCACGATCACTGATTATAGCCCGAGGAGTTCTGAATCGGGAGAAGAGATTTTTCAAGAACTTAACCACAACTCGGGTGTCATTAGTGGGGAGCGCTTTCGCTTCAACCCATTTGGACAAGTAGTCGACGGCCACGAGGATATACTTATTCCCTCGTGAAGATGGGAATGGCCCCATAAAATCGATGCCCCATACGTCAAAAATCTCGCAAACTTGAATTGCATTTTGAGGCATTTCGTCTTTTTGCGAGATTTTTCCTTGACGTTGGCAAGAGTCACATGACTTCACCAAGTTGTGGGCATCGCGATAGATTGTTGGCCAATAGAACCCAGAATCAAAGACTTTTTTAGCGGTGTAGCTGGTGCCATGATGTCCCCCCGTGGGTCCATTATGGCAAGCCTTGAGGATATCAATAGCTTCTTGGCCATGCACACACCGTCTAATTACTTTATCAGCACAAATTCTGAATAAATAGGGGTCATCCCAGAAATAATGCTTAACATCTTTGAAAAATTTCTTTTTCTGCTGGGACGACATCCCTTTTACCACAAAATTCCCCGCATGGTAATTTGCATAGTCGGCAAACCATGGGGTACTCGGATAATTTTTTAAAGATACTATCCCAAGTGTCTCGAGAGGAAATGTTTTGGTGATTTCCTTGTTCTCGAGATCACTTTGATGGGGATTTTCAAGTCTGGACAAATGATCAGCGGCTAGATTCTCTGCTCCTTTTTTATCACGAATGATAATATCAAATTCCTGGAGCAGAAGAATCCACCGAAGTAATCTCGGCTTAGCATCTTGCTTTGCTAAGAGATACTTGAGAGCAGAATGGTCCGTATACACTATGCTTTTGGATAAGACAAGATATGGTCTAAATTTCTCAAAAGCGTAGACAACGGCCAACAACTCTTTCTCGGTAGTAGTATAGTGAGATTGAGCGTCGGTCATTGTCTTGCTAGCATAGTGTATCGGCTGGAAGTATTTTGATTTGCGTTGCCCCAGGACTGCACCAATAGCATAATCACTAGCATCACACATTAGCTCAAAGGGTAAGTCCCAATCGGGGGCAACCAATATCGGAGCTTCAGTCAATTTCTTTTTAAGAACCTCGAATGCTTCGATGCATTCAGGAGAGAAGAAGAACGGAGCATCTTTTTCAAGAAGATGGGTCAGAGGCCGGGCGATTTTAGAGAAGTCTTGAATAAATCGTCTGTGGAAACCGGCATGACCAAGGAAACTTTGGATTCCTTTAACGGTAGTGGGATGAGGTAGTTTTGCGATCACATCGACTTTGGCTTTATCTACCTCAATCCCGGCATTTGAAATTTTATGGCCGAGGACAATGCCCTCTTTGACCATAAAATGGCACTTCTCCTAATTTAGCACAAGATTGGTGTTTTTGCACCTTTGCAGCATTTTGTCTAAATGGGAGAGGCACGAGGAGAAAGAATTTCCATACACGGAAAAATCATCCATAAAGACCTCAATTGTCTTCTCGATAATATCGTGAAATATGGCCATCATGCATCTCTGGAACGTGCCCGGAGCATTGCATAAGCCAAAAGGCATGCGTCGGTAGGCAAACGTTCCATAAGGGGACACGTGAAGGTGGTCTTTTCCTGATCTTGGGGATCAATTGGTATTTGAAAATACCCGGAAAAGCCATCGAGAAAACAATAGAACTCATTTCCCGCCAAACGCTCAAGCATTTGGTCCATAAACGGTAGAGGGAAATGGTCTTTACGGGTAGCATCATTGAGTTTTCGGTAATCGATACACACTCTCCATCCGGTGACGAGACGTGTGGGGATTAACTCATTCTCTTCATTTGTTACAACGGTCATTCCACCCTTTTTGGGCACACAGTGGACCGGGCTAACCCATGAGCTATCAGAAATTGGATAAATCATCCCAGCGTCAAGGAGTTTAATAACTTCCTTTTTGATGACATCATGGATTTTTTGGTTAACCCGTCTCTGTTGTTGGACGGCGGGTTTGAAATTTTCTTTGAGTAAGATCTTGTGAGTACAGAACCGAGGGTCTATGCCCTTTATGTCGGAGATCTGCCAAGCGATGGCACTCTTATGCTTTTTAAGCACGTCTAAGAGTTGGTCTTCTCCTCATCTTTAAGGTCTTTAGAAATGATGACGGGATATTTGTCGGTTTCTTCTAAGAAAGCATATTCGAGATGAAGAGGTAAATCCTTGAGCTCGAGCTCCGGAGGATTCTCAGTAGACGGCTTTACTTCTTTAAGTTCTTTTTTTGAATTTCTTCCGGAGGGAGAGAAGATGACGGATCATTGTTAAGTAACTTCTCAAGGAGGAGAAGGTCTCCCTCCGGGTCAAAGTCTGAATCATCAATTTCCGATGAAACTGATTCATTCTCAAGACAAGCCTCGATCTTTTCCAGGATGAAATCACTTCCCTCAAATGGAGTGAGGGAAGGGGAAGAGTTGGAAATAATAGGTTGAGAAGAAGGAGTGGGATTGCCACTCCAGGATTTATCAGAAAATCCAAGAACTTCTTGAGAATACTCCTCCGAGGCAACATCAATCACATCGATTCGATTTACCAAGACGGAATCGTGATTGGAGGAGTATTTGAAAGTTCGGTCGAGGTTAAAAGTTACGGCCTCATTATCCACCCTTAATGTGATTTCTTCACCATAAACAACAATCAAGGCTCGCCCGGTCCTCAGAAATGATCTTCCAAGAATTAGAGGAACCCGGGGGTCAGCATCGAAATCAACCACCACAAAATCAGCGGGGAAATGGAACTTCCCTACCTTGACAAAGACATCCTCGGCTATTCCAAGTGGACGGGGTATGGTCCGGTCCGCAAGCTCGAGGGTCATGCAAGTGGGGGTAAGTTCAGGTAGAGAAAGTTTTTGCCAAACGGATAGCGGCATTAAGTTGATGCTTGCACCAAGATCGGCCAAGGCGTAGCATTCAACCATCCTCGGAAATTCACATGGAATGAGGAATTTTTCGGGGTCTCCAAGCTTTTCGGGAAGCTTCTTGAGGAGAACCGCTGAGCAATTCTCGTTTAGAGGAGTTTTTGCTGATTCAAATAATTTTTCTTTGTTGCTCAATAATCCTTTGATGATGGAAGCAAATTTAGGCATCAGAAGTAAAGCATCCGCGAAGCTTATGTCAAAATGCAAATCTTGGAAGATTTGAAAGAATTTCTCCATTTGATTTGAAGCTTTTTCGCGAAGCTTTTGATCATTCAATCTCGAAGGATATGGAAGTTTGGTTTTGACGGGAGCTTTTTCGGGCTCAAAATCAATCTTTGGTTTAGACGGTTGGAAAATCGGAGGTTGGACGTCTTCGGTCCTTCCATTATTAGTAGGAAGTTCTGTTTCCTTTGTCGCCTCGATCTCACGGACAACTACCTTGGGAGGAAGAGAAGAAGAGGTAGTCGAAGCCGTGGGTCCATCATATGAAACACCACTTCGGGTGGTGATTGCTTTCATATCACCCCTCGGGTTAGCAATTGTGTTGCTAGGAAGAGACGATGTACCCGAGGTTGAGGGTTGATTCATTTGTAAAAAACCACTCATCATTTGCTTAAGCTCGTTTGTTTGTTGAGTCAATGTCGTATCAATCTCTTTCCGAAGTTCAACTCTCATGTTATTAATTTGATTCTGCATGGCTCGTATGCTAACATCGGCTGTCTTCATATAGTTTGAGAAATCGGGAGAAGGTGCAACTTGTGCAGGAGGAGATTGATAGACTTGTTGCGGTTGAGCATGATAATTGTTTCCACGGTTTTGGTTGTAACTTTGGTTTTGATTGTAACCTTGGTTGGTTTGATGAAAACGATTTTGGTTGTTTTGAACGGGTGGAAAACCGGGTGGTCCCATTAGGTTACTAGCATTTTGAGGACGAAATCCTTGATTCTGATTGTAGTTTGCTGCTGCTATGGTAGCATTTCAAGCTTGGCTATCGGTAGCTTCACAATTATAATAAGGATGGGGAACACCACATATAACATAAGTTTCTGTAACTACTTTGACGGGCTCCGGTTTCTGATTCTGGAGCTTAAACTCTTTCGTCATCATACGAATAGCATCGGTAAGCTCGGCCATCTCCGATGGATGAGCCGATGAAGAAGAAGGGGTGGGAGAATTCACTTTCAAAACAACCGGTTTATTTCGTAAAGTGGGAACTTTGGATTTGCTCTCGATAATCATTAAGATATCTTTCGGCATTCGACTCAAGATATTGCCACCGGCAGCGACACCAAAAATTGATTTGTTTCAATAATAGTATAGATTTACTTCCAAGGAATTACAAAGGAAATATGTAAAACCCGAAGTTCGTTGTCCCGATGAAGATTGAATGGAATTGTGATTTCGGGATCGTGAATCGTGTAGCGAATGGTGAATAAAAGTGAGATAATGGGTTTTAAACTAAAAATAGTGAAATGAAGGCTTAAAAAATAATTGATTAACTAAGGCAAAGATTATTCTAAAGTGCTTAAGGCTAAAATCGCAAAGAAAATCAAAAAACGCGTAAAACCCGGGCTAATCCTGAGTTTAAAAGTGAATCTAGTGAAATAATAACCCTAGGGATGCAAAATTAATTTTCTAAAGTCCTAATTAGTAAAATAAAGTTTTAGAAAAAAGAATTATATTTTTTTGATTTTTATTTTAATTTTTATGAATTAAAAACTAAGTAAAAGAAAATAAATGATTAAAAATATTAAATGAAAAGAGAAAAATTTGAAAATTTTTGGAAAAATAATTTAAAGTGTACTGGTTCTTGGAAAAATAGGAAAAAGATTTTAGCTTATAGAAATAAGCTGTTAATAAGCTTAACAGTTTAAAATGGCAAAGAAACAAAAAAAAAGGGTTAAAAGGTTTAAGGGAAATAACTATGACATACAAAGACCCAAGGGCAGAGTGGTAAGGAGTGTGTGTGGTGTGCTGGGTGGCCAGGGTTCGAATCCTAGCTATGGACTTTTTCGGTTAACTATTTTTATTTTTTTTTTCTTTTTAAAACTGAATAAGCATTTTTTGAAAAGCAAATGTTTTTGAAAACAGCTAATAAGCTCAGAATACACTGAGCTTATCTGATCAGAAGCTTTGAAATGGAGAAAAAGAAGCAAAAAAGCAATGAGCACAATGTGAATAAGCTAAAACAAGCTAAAAGCAACTAGTAAAAGCTATATTATGCAATTTCTATTCTAATCAACCAAACTAAATCAGAATAAAGCTATGAGCATCATCAGAAAAGCACAAAGATAATCCCAATAAGCAAATCCAAAATAGTTGCAGACCTAGATATGGGGTCTGAGGTGCTAATAAGGGCCCTAAAAAGCTATCAATAAGCACTCTAAAAAATTCACAAAAATAAGCTACTACTAGAATGGCCACCTAAGATTATCTGTATTAATTTTCAGCTTAATTGGACTTATATTAAAGGGATTAAAAATGAAACACCACTGCTGATTAGGCCAAAAAAAGGACTGCTAGAGCAGTCTGAGGATGCAGATGGGGTTTTATTACCTCAACTTGTTCACCACTTAATGAATCTAAACCAAAACTTGGATATCAACTTTAACCACTGAAATGAACATGTAAATGCCAAAAACAAGTACCAAATAAGCCTGGGCTTATCACTAGCTTATATGAGCAGTATAGATTCTTAGATTGCACTTATCAACTCAAAACCTCAAAAGCTTTCAAAACTGCTTAAGACCTAGTAACAACAGCTTATCTAACCTTAATTAAGCTCAATCAAAGTTCACTAGATGGTAAATGAACAGTATATAGCCTTTTTGACCAAAAGTCAGGTAATGCCAAACACTCCTTTAGCCATTGATTTTGAACAATTTCACTACAACCCAATGATTTAAGCTACAAGCCTGATCCAATGATGATTATATAACTTAATTATCTACTAACAAGCAACTTTTAAAACAAAATAAGCACTTAAATAAGCTGTCCCTATTAATGACTGTTTTTGGCTTTTTATGGCAATTTTAGATTAGACTAACATATAAGCATTAAACTACTATCAATAAGCATAAACATGAATAAATAAGCTACAAAAACTCTAATAAGCACTGGAATAGTAGAAATAAGCTAAGGAACAATTATAAGCTATAAAACTTGAAATTAAGTGAGACTTACAAGGACCAAAGCGTGAAACAGTACTGAACCAATGATCAACACAACCCAAGCTTGTTTTCACAAGCCAAAAATAACCAACCAAGCTTTTCCAGAACAGCTTATCTCCCAAATTGCTTATTTCACCTCAACTTTGACTTTGGTTGACTTTTTGAGCATTTGAGACAAAAACAGTTTTGAACCTATTATAAAACTCACAATAAGCTAGAAAGCTTAAATGAGCTTACTTTAAGAGAAAAGAGCTTATTAAAAGCTGATTTTAAAATATTTTTTAGTATTTTTTAGTATTTTTTTTTTTTTTTTTTTTTTGGATTTTTAGCTGAGAAGTAGAACTTGTAAAGATGTTTGAACAAAAAGCTTTAAGAAGCTAATAAGTAGCTTATGAGACAGAATATTGGCTTAATATTAGCTTATCCTAACCTATAATAATGTAAAGAAAAACTTAAAAGGACTTAAAATAGATTAAAGAACAAATACTCAAACTGAAATTTCATTAAACATTCAAAACTTCATTACATTAGAACATTACAAAAACAGAATTAAAACTTTAAAACTACAAATGACCATAAACTTAACCTAATTTTGACTCTAAAAATTCTAACACCAAACTAGTGAGGGGAGGCTGCTATTTATAGGCCTCAGGATCAATTAGGGTTCCTCAGGATCCTTCAGGAAGCTTGATAACAGCCCTTGGATTCAACTTGGTGATCACTCCTTCAATTTGCAACCGTTAGATTGGGGTGATGGTGTCACAAACAATAAGATAGCTGGGAAATGTCACGCTGGCATTCTCTGCCATGTCAGTATCTTCTAGATGTTTTTAAGGAAGGTAATTTAATGTGAGAGCAGGGTAATTCGGGGAGAACGATGATGAACAGTAACTGGGTATGTTTTTGGCGGGTTTTTTAGTTAAGGGGTTGATTGGGTTTTTGGGTGTTGACTTCGGGTTAATAAACGGGAATTCGGGTATTTAGTGTGTGTGTTGATCGGGTGTGACTAAGGAAATGGGTAAGAGTTTGAACCGGGTTCAATTTAAAAGAGGAATAGGATTGTGGGTTTATTGGGCTGGGAATGTAAATTGGGTTTGGTTGGGTTTATTTTTTTAGGATTTATGGTTTTAATTTAGGATTTAATGTGAAATGGGGTTAATGTTAAGGGACTATTCTTTCCTTTTGCTGAAAATATCACCAAGGACTATATTTGATAATCTGAAATAATCCAAGGGCTTTTCTTCAAATATATTTTCTTTTGATGATCTTTATCCTGGTTCCGGCTTTAAACATTTTTCTTCCAAATCTCGTGCTCGGGTTTTCCGAATTTTGCTTGATTTTGTCCATACTTCTAAATATCCGTACCTGCATGAGCACAAACACAAAAACACAAATATCTTTGGCATTTTGGTTAGTTTTTGGTCGTTTTGGTCTTAATTTGGTCAAGAAAAGGTATGTGTTTAAGCACATACCAGTATGCTATACACAGGTTCCCATGTTTTATTTATATTCAATGTGTATCATATCTCAAATAATTAGTGTATGTATATAACCTGGTTTTAGATACAAGTCGACCCCAACGCACCCACATCAAATCATAACAAGAATCAATGGACACACAAGAATTAACGAACCTAATTCGATCCCATCTTAGCATTAGGTTAAAGGTCCTATGCTATATATTACAAGTCCTTATTATCTTGACATCAAAGACGGACAACACACAAAACCCGATCGATATAAACTCACACATAATACACCAAGACTAACGAGACAAATGAAAATGTTTCACTCTCAAATATATGGTATCAGATACCAAATATAGTAACCATGTCTTCATAATCATATAGAGGGGAGACCTCTCAGATAATCAGATAATATGAGGGGTGTCCTCATTCTTCAAATGGAGTAGCTAGCTCCCGAACTTGTGAAAGACGTGGATTGCACCCAGCATCAGTCACCGAACAATATATAATATCAAATCATGTTAAGTCCACGAACACGGACACGAACCTAGGATGCATCCATACGCCCCCCGAACAATAATATAGGCCATAATAAATATAATGTGCATGCAACGAACAATATGGGGACGGTGTGTAATATCACTCGAACACACTGGAGTCATGCCATTGGTGCATCAATGACACGGCCATGTTACCTTCATGGCTAGGAAACGAACTTGGCTCGGGTATCAAACTAAAGGGTCAAAGGTCAACGGTCCAAATCATAGCAAAGGTTCAAATAGTCAAAGTCCAAATATCAAAGGTTCAGGGTAACGGTCATATCCAATATCAAAGTCAAATGCATCCAAACGAACTGATCAAAGGTTCATCATCAACTGGTTCATTTTAAGAAATCTTTATCAAATGGTTTTCATTAAAATGATCTTTAATAACTGTTTTTACAAAAGTAATCTTTAAAAGTAGTTTTCATAAAAGTTTAGTAAAATTCCAAATAAAAGTGGTATCGCATATTTCATAAACATCATTTTAAAATAAGTTTTCCTCAAAACATTTCCATGATATAATCGAAAAGGTTTTCACATCTATTTACCAAAATCAAATGAACCTTCGAAGTATCAAGTGTCTCGAATACTAATATCACAAGGTAACGAACGAATATCAAATGGATCATTATAGAGGCTCAAAGCAAAAAGGGTCATATCGAACATCAAAGTCAAAATGAATCAAACAAACGAACCAAAGTGTAAGGGAACATAGCAATGGCTAGGGAATCTTAAAAACGAATCAAGATCAATGAGTCATGAGAAAGAAGACACCCTTACTGAAAAAGGGTAGAATATTTGTACCTTATACCGCAAGTGCAAACATATCTAGAATTATATAGATCTAAAACAACTCCATCTTCAGCGAATCTACACGAATACATGGTCGTCTTATTATTAATATCTTCTTCAAATCAGATTTCTCATTTTAGTCGACTTTCCATCTTCAGTAACTTTCCCTTTATAGCAAGTTTCCATTTTTAGAAAGTTTCCTTATTTAGGAAGTTTCCAAAAATAGCAATTTCCATAATTAGACAAATTCCATAAAGTAATTAGGTTAAGTCATTTAATAAGCATCATTATGGAATTAGGGTACATTTTAGCAAGTTATGATAGTTTAGGGTATTTTATGACAAGTTTTCATAACTTAGGGTTTTAATTGTAAATACATCAAATTTAAAGGTCTAACATGAAAATACTTCAAGTTACTGATTTTAATACACATGTTATTCAGAATGACACTTTAATCCCTTAAGTTCCACAATTTACCATTCATACCCCTCTAATTACATTAATTACAAAATAAACCCTATATTTACATAATTCATAATTTAATCCCTACAATATTCATATTTACATATTAAGCACTTTATTTTACAAAAATTACAGAACCTACCCTCAAACTAATGTGTGGTACAAATCATGTCCCTTCAAATTTCAATAATTACACAATTAGTCCTTTAACCTTTATAAAACTTATAATTCAATCACAAATTATTACTAATTACATATCAAGCCCATAAATACTCAAAATTACACATTACACCCTTATTAACATTATTTACACAGAATAACTTCAAATTTCCATAATTTACACATTTAGTCCCTCTATTTTAAATAAATACAATTAGACATATATATTTACAAATTAAATCCTTATCTTGCAAATTTTACACATAAGGACCTCATGTTATAATTTTTACACATTAGTACAGATCTAATTAGCATTATAAAAATAACCCTTAAATTCCAGAAATGACAAAACATCCCCTTATCTTTTATTTTCCACTCGTTAAGCACAAATCAACCACAAACCCTAACCCTAATGTTTCCAATCATTAAGCCATCATCACCATATCATTAGTTAGTCATTTATTAACATAAATCCAGTTCCAAAACCCTAAACCATGATCGTAACCCTAGGGTTTCATTTTTTTTCCCATTCGAATTACATATACCCGATTACAAACAATTTTAACCACGACAATTCTAGGCCTCAACAAATCATTCCAATATTTTTCCCAGGTCATAAAATTCATATAAGGTCCAAATAAAATAAGAACATCACCCAGAAAAATCGCATGATTTATTTTGGATTTTATACACGTTTTTACTCTCAAAAATTATTTCGATCTATATAGCATGCATGATTCTTGTTTATGTATTTTATTTAGAACATATAGGACCTAAAGAACATAAGAAAAATGTAACTTGATGATTCAAACGTGTAGAAGGGATATTTAGAATTATTACCTCTCGGTTGCAAATATCGACACACCAAAACTCTAGCGATCAAATGAACGAACCCCACGACCTCAAACCAATTTTCCTAGCTTCCTTAGATGTTGTAGAACCCCAGAAGATATCCCACGAATTTTCCCAAGTCGTATGGAGGCAGTCGAATTTAGTTTAGGGTTTAATAGGGTTTCGGTAATTTGTTAAATAGGAAAAGAGTTATAGGCCGAATAAAAATAGGAGAGGCACAAGAATTTCGGTCCAAGTTTTGGCTAAAATACTGATTTTAAGGTTTCCATAATTATTTTGTAGTTATCTTGCATTTTATATAATTTAATTTGAATTTATAATATTTATAATACATAAAATACTTAAACCGGCCATATTAACATTTTTGTGACATTTTATAATTTTTGTACTCTCCAAAATATTAAAATGTAGCTATAAAAATTATTTGGCTTCATACCTTGTTCATTCCCGAAGGTTTGGATTTATTTTGGTACTTTATAAGCTTTTTAATCAAATTTTAAAATGATAGGGGCAAATTGGTCATTTCGCACATTTTAGATTTTTGGGTATTACAACTTCTTCCCCTCTAAAAAAAATTTTCGTCCTCGAAATTTGAAGTCGCAAAGTTAAACGAAGTCGTAGCAAGTCGCAAAAGATCATCACAAACATTCTCACGCCCGAGGAGGTTCTTCCAAAAAGATCTTCAGACCAAATAGTTTCTCATGACTCTAATCAAAACGAGATGGGTTCAAATTTCACAGAAGGAGCCAAAATAAATTGATTCAGAACAAAAGGTCCATGCAACATAAAATGGACGATAGGTGAATCTTCAGGAACTCATATGGAATACGAACAAGATTTCAAATCAAATTAACTGTATCAACAGTAGGGAGTTCTAAAAGGAGTTCAAGATTTATAACTGAGGTCACAAAATGCAAAACGAGAGTCCAAAACTCATCCAGACATTTAACGAACGAAGGTAGAGTATACGCATAGGTAGAATGAACCTAAAGTCTCACTAATCACGGATAATCCAACGGAGATTCAAATTCTAAACTTCTTAGGTACTCCCCAAGATATCCTATGCCCACAACAAGTGCACTTTATATGATGTAAGTATTATCACGTTGGCCAGACGTCATAATACTGGCATCATATAAATATGCCCTCATGATGGTCATACTTTATCTCAAGTCGTAATCAACCCGCCTATCTTAATCCACCTAGTACTTCTACAGTCTCAGAGGTCAACCAAAATCGAATACCATAGTCAAGAGGGAAAACAAAACTATTCGCAAGAGTATCAAAATCCAAGATTGCCTAGCAGAATTGAGGCACGCCGTCATAAGCATCATATCTTCCACAACTCGCCAAAATCTCTCAAATAAAGCCATCACCGAACATACGAAAAATGAACACGAACTGAAATGCTTCTAGGAAACTTAAATCATAAGAGGATCTTATTACTATTTAACGAAATTTAAGAGGGTCAACGGAAATGAAAGTTAGTCGCCAAGAACTTCGGCCTTCATAGAATCAATTCTTCCAAACATAAAGGGTCTGTTTCAACAATCCGTTCATTCAACACATCCAATCTCCTCAAGTCCGGTTAATCTGTCTTCGTCTGTCCATCAATCGGGAAGTGAAACCAAAATCGGGAACTTGTGTCTGGATCGTCGAGCCTCCTGCAGTTCTTCTTGGAATGTGATGGAGTAATGTGGATTCCTGGCATGCTCTTTGAATTCCTTCATCATCCAGTCTGCTTCCGTTCTCAATTCATCTTAGTACAACCAAGATGAATAGGGAAGTGAGACTGTACGTCTTCATCAGTTCCATGTTTGCCATCTTGACTAGATCCTCTGCGTCGCCAACACTTCTACCTTGTAAGGAATGTCTTCACTCTTCAGGGTAGCCGCCGTTTTTGTCAACTCCAGTTCAGGCAGTGAAATACTTCTTCTGACGCGCTTCTAGTTGTCTTGATGCATACGCAAAACCTTCTGTGCTGTAAGGGAGTATGATTGAGTCTCTTTCTGGAATGCCCCAAAATTCGTTCCGCCCGAAGATATGGAAGCTAATCTCTATTTCAGCTTTTCCAAAACTCCATTCTCAATCAAAGTAAGTTGTTTCTCTCTGTTCATGAAATTTCTCCATGGTATCATCAGTTGCAAACATCTTCCAGAATTCTTCTGCAAGGTTCAAAAGGTTTCAGTCCTCCATTCCGGTATCGGTCTTGACCACATGGTGATAGTTTTCAAAACTTGCGGGATTTAAGGAGATATCTTCAATTAAGAACATCGTTGTCTTTACAAATATCAATCTCTCAGAATGCACAAATGATCGACGAATTTCCTAGCAAAGTGCAAAAATGATTTTCATGCTCTTCCTCGTTTCCGAACATACTATTAAGTCATACAATGACCATTTGCCCAAGTACTTACGAGAAAACACTATTTATCAAATTCACGAAACAGTCACAGCTTTAGCTAATACTATTAGCGTCACTAACTGTCGTAGCAGTCGTTACGAATACGGAAGTGATTTCAAGAATAACTTCAATTCATCAGAAGGAAACTTCGCGCTCCGAAATTAAACAAATACATAGTCGTTTTAGGGTGGATGAATACTGGCTCCTAACAGTATTACGGTTCAGCTTCCTGTAATCAATACATATCTCCAGTCACCATCCTTCTTTATTACGAATGAACTAAAACACGCCCAGGAAATACACTCAAGTAAACTCACTTCCTGGTCTTCGGTTGCTGTTCTTCCCGGTTGCTCGAATCAATTTATATGATCCCAAACACATCTGAAAGACACCTTCGCTTAGTGACTAGACAATCTCTCGGTATCATGTCGAATCCTACTTCACACTTCGGTGGAAAAACATGTGGTTCAGTCACGAATCATATTCAGAAAACTCAGGGTGTCAAATACCTTTCAAGGTAAGATTCATTTATTGGGGTACGAAATGGGTTCCAGGAAAACTTCATAGCCGCGAAAGTAACATACGAGTCTCCAGAGTAATAGTGATAGCAAAGGGTTTAACAATCGGTAATCATGGTAGGGAGTTCAAAATTGTTGCAAACGTCAAAGGTGAGACATAGAAAGGTAGTTGTCAGTATTTGAGTGATCGATCAATCAATTCCTTATCAGAATAAAACCGAAGTTAACTATCCAATGATTAACAGATCAGCATAGCAGAACTTATCATTCAAAAGTGAGAGGGAAAAACATTCTTATACACGTGGTTAAACGCCACAAGACTTCTCATAGGGACAGAGATGGGTGAAACGAAATCAAATAGTGTCGGAAGATTCATAGGTACTTATCAAAAGAAAAGGACAAATAACAAAACATATTCAGTACGTCCTTGCCATGGAGGTTCTCAGAGTGCCCGAAGAGGCGTCAAAATGATTGACGAAAGGATCAGAGATCAGAGTCAAAATCTGAAGATGAGGGTCAAATAGTGTTAGGCAATTATTATGAAATTCTCAATGCCTTCAAGATTTAATCAGGTGGTGCAAAGCATAAGCTTTCAGTTTCCAAAAGTGATATCAACAGGATCTAATCAAAAGCAAGGCACGAATCAGAGTGATGCGGAAGCAATGATACTTAAGCAAATGCCTTATAGTCTACCCATATTTGTATCAAAGCCCAGGTTTATAACCAAAAGCAATTTTTGGTGTTACAATTATGATATGAATCAGAGTACCTGATACCATAATTTATGGTATCAAAGCCCAGGTTTGCGACCTGTAGTACATAATTCATGGCCTGTGAATCATATGGACCCTAGGATTTGACCCTTAGGACTTAAGATTTGACTGGTGAGGATTTGGGTAGACATTAGGGTTCTGTTTCGTCTTTCCATTCGTGCTTAATCTCCCTATCTTTGCTAATCATTTTCGTGATCGTTCAGATGGTGACTATGCGTAATAACGATTATCGTAATGGAGAGGATGGCCCTGATTTCGAGGCCATGATAGCCGCTGCTATGGCTAATGCTCTTCATCAGTTGGTGACCCAAATCACCAATGACATCAGAAATGGTGCGGGTTCATCAGGAGGTAATGGTGCTGGTTCATCAGGTGGTGGTGGTGGCGGTGCTCCACCTGCTGGTATTCATGTTTGGATCGAAAGGTTCAATAAGCTCAAACCTCTTTCTTTCCGGTCTGCTGCCACTCCCACAGAGGCAGAGGATTGGATCACTCATGTTGAGAAGCTGTTCAGAGTCTTGGGTTGTGCTGACGAATTCAAGACACGTTTGGCCACATTTAAATTTGAGGGTGATGCGCTGAGTTGGTGGACAGCGTATGTTCAGTCACAGGAAGAGGATTTTTGTGACATATTTTATAAGCAATATATTCCGGTGTCTGAGCAGCAGAGGTACGAACGAGAGTATGGGACTATTCGTCAGTTGGATCGAGAGTCGTCTGGGGAGTTCATGCAGAGGTTCATGAGGTTGGCTAGTTTTGTTGGGCCAGATGTTACGGGTAATGCTCAGCGTCAGGCTAAGCACTTTAAGTGGGCATTGAAGAAGTGGGTATTGGATCGTATTGTGAACACTGAGTATGAGGATGTTGCTGCAGTTGCGAATGATGCCCGTAACATTGAGTTGTTGCATGCTGCTGAAGGAGGTTCGAATAAGAGAGACAGGGATGGAAATCGTGTGGACTTCAAGGGACAGGGTCGTCAGGACCAGAGGCAGGATCATAGGGGTCGTCAGGACCAGGGATATGAGCAGAGAGGTCGTCAGGACCAGGGATATGATCAGAGGCGCCAGGATTTCAGGAGTCAGGATCAGCAAACTTTTGGTAGGAATGGAAATGACCGGCAGGGTCAAGGTAGTAGCAACCCGCGTCAGCTCAGAGATCAATCGACTCGGGGTTGGCAGCAGAATTATCATTCGGGTTCTTCTGGTCAGAAGAAGTCTTTTGAGGCGTTACCTCCTCCTCCTCTTTGTACTACTTGTGGGAAGCCTCACCCGGGGGTTTGCTACAAGGCTACTGGTGGGTTTTTCACTTGCGGGTCTACTACTCACAAGGTGAGGGATTGTCCACAGGAGAAGCGGATTGCACCAGTGAATTCGTCTAAGTCAGCTCCCACTTCAGGTCGTGTTTTTGCCACTACTCGTGATCAGGCGGCGAACTCTTCAGGTACCATTACCGGTTTTCTTTACATTGGTGATCGTACTGTTTTTGTATTATTTGATACCGGTGCCACGCATTCCATCATATCTAATTCGCTTGCAAATAAACTTAATCTAACCCCAACTCCATTAACTAATCAAATATCCATTTCAAACCCAATGAAAACCCATGTAATCATTGATAGAGAATATGTGAATTGTCCCCTACGTTTTGATGACGGTGTTCGTCCCGCAAACTTGCTCCCGATCGATATGATCGATTTTGACGTTATTTTAGGCATGGATTGGTTGGCTGCTCATAGGGCTACCCTTGATTGCCATGCCAGAGATGTGATCTTTTGCAATGTTCATCAACCCGACTTTGTTTATCACGGTTCCCAACCTCTTAAGTCTGTTAGGATCATCTCGGCTATGAAAGCCAGAACTTTGATTTCCCATGGTTGCCTTGGTTTTCTGGCATCCATTAAGGATACCTCTTTGGAAGTTCCGAGCATTGAGAGTCTTCCTATCATTCGTGATTTTGCCGATGTGTTTCCCGAAGAACTTCCTGGTCTTCCTCCAGCTAGGGAAGTTGGGTTTAGTATTGATCTCGTTCCAGGTGCTGAACCTATCTCCAAAGCTCCTTATCGTATGGCGCCCATTGAACTAAAAGAGTTGAAGGAACATTTGCAAGAACTCTTGGAGAATGGATTCATTCGACCAAGTGTCTCTCCTTGGGGTGCACCTGTTTTGTTTGTAAAGAAGAAGGATGGAAGCATGCGTCTCTGTATTGACTACCGTGAGCTTAACCGTATCACGATTCGTAATCGTTACCCTCTTCCGCGCATTGACGACTTATTTGATCAACTGCAAGGGGCGAAACATTTTTCTAAGATTGATTTGAGGTCCGGTTATCACCAGCTTCGGGTGAAGGAGCAGGATATTCCCAAAACTACGTTTCGAACTCGTTACGGTCATTATGAATTTCTGGTTATGCCTTTTTGGTTTGACCAACGCGCCTGCTGTTTTTATGGATCTTATGAATCGAGTATTCCACGAGTACCTCGACAAATCCGTTATTGTCTTCATTGATGACATCCTTGTGTATTCGAAATCTGAGGAGGAACATGAGCAGCATCTCCGAATTGTTTTGGAAATTCTTAGGCAGCAGAAGTTGTATGCAAAATTTTCTAAGTGCGAGTTTTGGTTGAGTCAAGTTGCTTTCCTTGGTCACATTGTATCTGTTGATGGTATCACCATGGATCCATCAAAGGTTCAGGCTATCACCAAGTGGCCGAGACCTACCAATGTGACAGAAGTTAGGAGTTTTCTGGGGCTTGCTGGTTACTACAGACGGTTTGTTGAGGGTTTCTCGCGTTTGGCTTTGCCATTAACGCAATTGATGAGGAAAGGAGAGAAGTTTGGTTGGACAGAAGAGCGGGAAAGTAGTTTTGAAGAGCTGAAGAAGAGATTGGTGTCTGCTCCTATTTTGACTCTTCCATCAGGTTCTGGAGGTTTTCAGATATATAGTGACGCGTCAAAGAAAGGTTTGGGTTGTGTTCTTATGCAGCACGAGAAGGTTATTGCTTATGCTTCGAGGCAATTGAAACCTTATGAGGAGAATTACCCGACTCATGATTTAGAGTTAGCTGCTGTTGTTTTCGCGTTAAAGATCTGGCGGCATTATTTGTATGGCGAGTCATGTGATATCTTCACTGACCACAAGAGTCTCAAGTATATCTTCACCCAGAAGGAACTTAACATGAGACAGAGACGGTGGTTAGAACTTCTGAAGGATTATGTCACGAACATTCAGTATCATCCGGGTAAAGCTAATGTTGTTGCCGATGCTCTTAGTCAAAAATCTGGAATGATTGCCAGTTTGGAGGTAGAACCTCATATTCTCAAAGACTTAGAACATTTGGACATTGAGTTGTGTATTCGTCACGATGTTGGTTATTGGGCTAGTCTTAAGGTTGAGTCTAATCTTATCCTACGGATAAAGGAAGCGCAGAAGGATGATGGTGAGCTTTGGTCTGTGGTTCAGAATGTTGAAGAAGGTAAGCAGACAGAGTTCAGTGTAGATGATTTTGGCGTGGTTTGGTTTGAGGATTGTCTTTGTGTTCCAAATGATCCCGAGCTTCGTGAGGCTATTCTATCTGAGGCACATAGTTCCCCATTCACTATTCATCCTGGTTCCACCAAGATGTACAGGGATCTTAAGCAGCATTTTTGGTGGAGTGGTATGAAGCATGATGTAGCTTCTTTCGTGTCTAAGTGTTTAACTTATCAGCAAGTCAAAATTGAGCATCAAAGGGCGAGTGGTTTGTTGCAGCCTTTAGAGATTCCGACATGGAAATGGGAAGAGATTTCTATGGATTTTGTATCAGGGTTACCTCTTACCAAAAGAAAGCATGATGCGATTTGGGTAGTTGTTGATCGACTAACCAAGTCTGCTCATTTCTTACCTATTCGTATGGATTACCGTGTCAGTAAGTTGGCGGAGATTTTTTGACAGGAGATTGTTAGACTTCATGGTATGCCGACAGCTATTATTTCAGACAGAGATCCGCGGTTTACTTCTCATTTCTGGAAAGGGTTGCAGAATGCTTGGGGTGCACGTCTTAAGTTTAGTACGGCTTTTCATCCACAGACAGATGGTCA
Source organism: Artemisia tridentata subsp. tridentata (assembly GCA_021014915.2). Lineage (NCBI taxonomy): Eukaryota > Viridiplantae > Streptophyta > Magnoliopsida > Asterales > Asteraceae > Artemisia > Artemisia tridentata. The sequence goes on along the minus strand of CP139509.1, from coordinate 367,711,968 downwards.
GTCAGAAAGGACCATCCAAACCTTGGAGGACATTTGAGAGCGTGTGCTTTAGAGTGGACAGGAAGTTGGGATGAGTATTTGTGCTTGGTGGAGTTTGCCTACAACAATAGTTGGCATGCGAGCATCCGAATGGCTCCATAAGAGATGTTGTATGGGCGTAAGTGTAGGGCGCCATTTTGTTGGAATGAAGTGGGTGAACGTCTTATTGAGGGTCCGGAAATTATTGAGATCACTAACGAAAAGGTGGATGTTGCTAGAGAGAAATTGAAAGAGGCTCGTGCTCGTCAGAAGAGCTATGCAGATAAGCATCGTCGCGACTTAGAGTTTCATGTTGGAGATCGTGTATTCCTTAAAGTATCGTCGTTTCGTGGGGTTAAACGTTTTGGGATCAAGGGCAAGCTTAGTCCTCGATTTATCGGACCATTTGAGATTCTTGAACGTATTGGAGAGGTTTCTTACCGTTTGGCTCTACCGCCTCAGTTATCGCATGTTCATAACGTCTTCCATGTATCTCTTCTGAGGGGATACAATTATCATCCTTTGCATGTGGTATCCTATCCATTTGATCAAATTCAGCCTGATATGTCTCTTCCGGAAGAGCCGGAAGCTATTTTGGATCGTCAAGAGCGAGTCATGAGAAATAAAGTTATTCGTTCGTAAAGATTCTTTGGAGGAATCACCCAGAGCGTGAGGCTTACCTGGGAAACCGAGGAATCGATACGAGCTAGTTATCCGCATTTCGTATTTTGATCCGGTATGTCTTTGTTTGTTTTCTGTCCTATTTCATTTCCGTTTCTTTGCAAATTTCGAGGACGAAATTTTTCTTTTAGAGGGGAAGAAGTTGTAATACCTAAAAATCCAAAATGTGCAAAATGACCAAAATGCCCCTACAATTTTAAAAATTGATTAAAAAGCCTATAAATTACCAAATAAATTCCAAACCTTCGGGAATGAACTAGATATGAAGCCAAATAATTTTTGTGTCTACAATTTAACATTTAGAAATGTACAAAAATATACAAAGAATTAATAGGGCCGATTTTTATTATTTACGTATTATTATTATTATTATTATTATTAATCCAAATTAAATTAAATAAATACAAGATAATTACAAATAAAGTTAGAAAATTATCAAAATCAGTATTTGATCTTAAATACACTTTCTTGGGCCGAAATTCTTGTTCCCTCCCCTTATTTTATTCGGCCTATGATTTATTCTATATATACAAAAATACCGAAACCCTAAAACCCTTCACAAAAATTCGATCAGCCTTTATTCGACTAGGGAAAATTCGTGTGCTATTTTTTTGGTGTTCTACAATGTGTGAGGAAGCTTAGAAAATTTTTTGGAGGTCGTGGGATTCGTTCGTTGATCGCTAGTGTTTTTGTTTTGTCGAATATAGCCTAACCGAGAGGTATAAATTCCATATATCCATTTTACACGTTCGATCTTGCATGTGGCATTTTTCTTTTGTTCTTTAGGTCCTATATGTTCTATATAAAATACATAAACAGAACCATGCATACTAAATCGATCATAATAATTTTAGAGGACAAAAACGTGTATAGAATCCAAATTAAACCATACGATTTTTATGGATGTTATGTTTATGATATTTGGACCTTATATGAATAATATGACCTGGGAAAAATGTTGGAACGAATTATAGAAGCCTAGATAAGTCGTGATTAATTTTAGTTGTAAACGGGTTTATGGAAATTGAATGAAAAAATAGAAAACCTAGGTAACGATTTAGGTTTAGGGTTTTTGGGTTAAATCTGGACATTTAATGCATATTAATGATTGTGTAATGATTGGATGAGCTAGGGTTTGTTTTTGCATATTAAAAGTGTTATACGAATTAAAAATAAAATAAGAAGGGTGTGTTTTGCTAACTTTAAAACTTAAGGGCTATTTTAATAATGTTAATTAGGTCAGTACAAAGGTGTAAAAATTATAAGATGAGGTCCTTATGTGTAAAATTTGCAAGATAATGATTTATTGGTTAATTATGGGTTCGAATTAAAATAAATTAAAAAGGAGTGACTAAAAGTGTAAATTCTAGAAAATTAAGGTTTTCCTGTGTGAATAATGATATTAGAAGTGTAATGTAAAATTTTGGATATTTAAGGGGTTGATATGTAATTATTAATAAATTATGATTTAAATTGTAGTTTTGTAAATTAAAGGGACTAATTGTGTAAATTATGAAACTTGAGGATATAAATCGTACCATATGTTAATTGTAAGGGTATATGCTGTATTTTGGTAAAATAAGGTGCTTGATGAGTAAATATAAAAATTGTGAGGGTTAAATTGTAACTTATGTAATTATAGGGATTAATTTGTAATTTAAATAATCAAAAGGGTATAAAGTGTAAATTGTGAAACTGAAGGGCTAAAAAGTGTCATTCTGAATAATTTATGTAATAAAGATGAGTACTGGTAATACTTTCATTCTAAACTTTAACTTTGATTTATTAGCATTTAAAATCCTAAAATATGTAAGGTTGTCATAATTAACCCTAAACTATCATAACTTGTTAAAATGTACCCTATTTCCATAATATGCTTAATTATGACTTAACCTAAGTTAAAATACTTAAATCTTTCTAATTATGGGAACTTACTAATAAGGAAACTTTCTAAAAATGGGAACTTACTAAATTTGGAAACCTGCTAAAAATAGAAAGTTACTTAAAATAAAAAGGCAAGCTAAAATGAGTAATTAAGAACCAATTGTAACTCTCTTCTACTCCTTTAGGTGTGAAGAAGGAGAAGTCTTGATCCGTTCAGTGCTTTCTATTCTTGTTTTGTTTGCATTCGTAATAAGGTACAGATATTCTGCCCTTTTCAGTAAGGTGCCTTCATTTTCTTTTGATTCGTTGATATTGATTCGTATTAGGAATTACCCTAAGCCATTGCTATGTTCCCTATTCTTTGATCCCTTTGACTTTGATTAGATATGTACCCTTTGCCATGAACCTTTGATATTTGGACTTAGACTATTTGGACCTTTGCTTTGATTTAGACTTTTGACCTTTCAGTTTGATACCCGAGCCAAGTTCGTTTCCTAGCCATGAAGGTAACGTGGTGTGTCATTGATGCACCAATGGCATAACTTTAGTGTGGTTGAGTGATGTTCACACCGTCCCCATATTGTTCGTAACGTGCACATTATATTTATTATTGGCCTATATTATTGTTCGGGGGGGGGGGGGCGTATGGATGCATCCTAGGTTCGTGTTCGTATTAGCGAATTTGACATGATATTATATTATATTGTTCGGTGATTGATGTTGCGTGCAATACACGTCCTTCACATCTGAGAGGACTCCCCTCTCTGGTTACTATATGTGGTTTGTTCGGGCTCGTGGAGGATTACTGATCCTTTTATTTCTTTTTCTTTTCATTTCGTTCTTATTTATATTCTTTGCCTATGACTTATATATCCCAATGCACTAAACTATAAATGTTCGTTTCAATTTGCTTTCATTTTCGTTTCTATATATCTGTTCACTAGGCTTTTTAAGCTCAGCCGCATTTCTTTTCCTGCGGCAGGTATCTAAGCTAGAAGCTGGGATTTTGCTATGGGATTGAGAGTAGAGATTAGAAGAAGATTCTACCTTAGTTACTACCCTTATTTATGACATCTGTTAGACTGGATTTCATTTCGTTATTCTTTCCTTTGGATTATTTATTATCATTTGAACTTATGGCTTTGTTTAAGCCGTGTTGATCACGACTTATCTAGGCTTCTATAATTCGTTCCAACATTTTTCCCAGGTCATATTATTCATATAAGGTCCAAATAAAATAAACATAACATCCAGAAAAATCGTATGGTCTAATTTGGATTTTATACACGTTTTTTACCTCTAAAAATATTATGATCGATTTAGCATGCATGGTTCTGTTTATGTATTTTATTTAGAACATATAGGACCTAAAGAACATAAGAAAAATGCCACATACAAGATCGAACGTGTAAAAGGGATATATGGAATTTATACCTCTCGGTTAGGCTATATTCGACAAAACAAAAACACTAGCGATCAACGAACGAATCCCATGACCTCCAAACAATTTTCTAAGCTTTCTCACACATTGTAGAACACCAAAAAAATAGCACACGAATTTTCCCTAGTCGAATAAAGGCTGATCGAATTTTTGTGAAGGGTTTTAGGGTTTCGGTATTTTTGTATATATAGAATAAATCATAGGCCGAATAAAATAAGGGGAGGGAACAAGAATTTCGGTCCAAGAAAGTGTATTTAAGATCAAATACTGATTTTTGATAATTTCCTAACTTTATTTGTAATTATCTTGTATTTATTTAATTTAATTTGGATTATAATAATAATAATAATAATAATAATACGTAAATAATAAAAATCGGCCCTATTAATTCTTTGTATATTTTTGTACATTTCTAAATGTTAAATTGTAGACACAAAAATTATTTGGCTTCATATCTAGTTCATTCCCGAAGGTTTGGAATTTATTTGGTAATTTATAGGCTTTTTAATCAATTTTTAAAATTGTAGGGGCATTTTGGTCATTTTGCACATTTTGGATTTTTAGGTATTACAACTTCTTCCCCTCTAAAAGGAAAAATTTCGTCCTCGAAATTTGCAAAGAAACGGAAATGAAATAGGATAGAAAACAAACAAAGACATACCGGATCAAAATACGAAATGCGGATAACTAACTCGTATCGATTCCTCGGTTTCCCAGGTAGCCTCACGCTCTGGGTAATTCCTCCAAAGAATCTTTACGAACGGAATAACTTTATTTCTGATGACTCGCTCTTGACGATCCAAAATAGCTTCCGGCTCTTCCGGAAGAGACATATCAGGCTGAATTTGATCAAATGGATAAGATACCACATGCAAAGGATGATAATTGTATCCCCTCAGAAGAGATACACTGGAAGACGTTATGAACATGCGATAACTGAGGCGGTAGAGCCAAACGGTAAGAAACCTCTCCAATACGTTCAAGAATCTCAAATGGTCCGATAAATCGAGGACTAAGCTTGCCCTTGATCCCAAAACGTTTAACCCCACGAAACGGCGATACTTTAAGGAATACACGATCTCCAACATGAAACTCTAAGTCGCGACGATGCTTATCTGCATAGCTCTTCTGACGAGCACGAGCCTCTTTCAATTTCTCTCTAGCAACATCCACCTTTTCGTTAGTGATCTCAATAATTTCCGGACCCTCAATAAGACGTTCACCCACTTCATTCCAACAAACTGGCGCTCTACACTTACGCCCATACAACATCTCATATGGAGCCATTCGGATGCTCGCATGCCAACTGTTGTTGTAGGCAAACTCCACCAAGCACAAATACTCATCCCAACTTCCTGTCCACTCTAAAGCACACGCTCTCAACATGTCCTCCAAGGTTTGGATGGTCCTTTCTGACTGACCATCTGTCTGCGGATGAAAAGCCGTACTAAACTTAAGACGTGCACCCCAAGCATTCTGCAACCCTTTCCAGAAATGAGAAGTAAACCGCGGATCTCTGTCTGAAATAATAGCTGTCGGCATACCATGAAGTCTAACAATCTCCTGTCGAAAAATCTCCGCCAACTTACTGACACGGTAATCCATACGAATAGGTAAGAAATGAGCAGACTTGGTTAGTCGATCAACAACTACCCAAATCGCATCATGCTTTCTTTTGGTACGAGGTAACCGTGATACAAAATCCATAGAAATCTCTTCCCATTTCCATGTCAGAATCACTAAAGGCTGCAACAAACCACTCGCCCTTTGATGCTCAATTTTGACTTGCTGACAAGTGAAACACTTAGACACGAAAGAAGCTACATCATGCTTCATACCACTCCACCAAAAATGCTGCTTAAGATCCCTGTACATCTTGGTGGAACCAGGATGAATAGTGAATGGGGAACTATGTGCCTCAGATAGAATAGCCTCACGAAGCTCGGGATCATTTGGAACACAAAGACGATCCTCAAACCAAACCACGCCAAAATCATCTACACTGAACTCTGTCTGCTTACCTTCTTCAACATTCTGAACCACAGACCAAAGCTCACCATCATCCTTCTGCGCTTCCTTTATCCGTAGGATAAGATTAGACTCAACCTTAAGACTAGCCCAATAACCAACATCGCGACGAATACACAACTCAATGTACAAACGTTCTAAGTCTTTGAGAATATGAGGTTCTACCTCCAAACTGGCAATCATTCCAGATTTTCGACTAAGAGCATCGGCAACAACATTAGCTTTACCCGGATGATACTGAATGTTCGTTTCATAATCCTTCAGAAGTTCTAACCACCGTCTCTGTCTCATGTTAAGTTCCTTCTGGGTGAAGATATACTTGAGCCCTCTTGTGGTCAGTGAAGATATCACATGACTCGCCATACAAATAATGCCGCCAGATCTTTAACGCGAAAACAACAGTAGCTAACTCTAAATCATGAGTCGGGTAATTCTCCTCATAAGGTTTCAATTGCCTCGAAGCATAAGCAATAACCTTCCCGTGCTGCATAAGAACACAACCCAAACCTTTCTTTGACGCGTCACTATATATCTGAAAACCTCCAGAACCTGATGGAAGAGTCAAAATAGGAGCAGACACCAATCTCTTCTTCAGCTCTTCAAAACTATTTTCCCGCTCTTCTGTCCAAACAAACTTCTCTCCTTTCCTCATCAATTGCGTTAATGGCAAAGCCAAACGCGAGAAACCCTCAACAAACCGTCTGTAGTAAGCAGCAAGCCCCAGAAAACTCCTAACTTCTGTCACATTGGTAGGTCTCGGCCACTTGGTGATAGCCTCAACCTTTGATGGATCCATGGTGATACCATCAGCAGATACAATGTGACCAAGGAAAGCAACTTGACTCAACCAAAACTCGCACTTAGAAAATTTTGCATACAACTTCTGCTGCCTAAGAATTTCCAAAACAATTCGGAGATGCTGCTCATGTTCCTCCTCAGATTTCGAATACACAAGGATGTCATCAATGAAGACAATAACGGACTTGTCGAGGTACTCGTGGAATACTCGATTCATAAGATCCATAAAAATAGCAGGCGCGTTGGTCAAACCAAAAGGCATAACCAGAAATTCAGAATGACCGTAACGAGTTTGAAACACAGTTTTGGGAATATCCTGCTCCTTCACCCGAAGCTGGTGATAACCGGACCTCAAATCAATCTTAGAAAAATGATTCGCCCCTTGCAGCTGATCAAATAAGTCGTCAATGCACGGAAGAGGGTAACGATTACGAATCGTGATACGGTTAAGCTCACGGTAGTCAATACAGAGACGCATGCTTCCATCCTTCTTCTTTACAAACAAAATAGGTGCACCCCAAGGAGAGACACTTGGTCGAATGAATCCATTCTCCAAGAGTTCTTGCAACTGTTCCTTCAACTCTTTTAGTTCAATGGGCGCCATACGATAAGGAGCTTTGGAGATAGGTTCAGCACCTGGAACGAGATCAATACTAAACTCAACTTCCCTAGCTGGAGGAAGACCAGGAAGTTCTTCGGGAAACACATCGGCAAAATCACGAACGATAGGAAGACTCTCAATGCTCGGAACTTCCAAAGAGGTATCTTTAATGGATGCCAGAAAACCAAGGCAACCATGGGAAATCAAAGTTCTGGCTTTCATAGCCGAGATGATCCTAACAGACTTAAGAGGTTGGGAACCGTGATAAACAAAGTCGGGTTGATGAACATTGCCAAAGATCACATCTCTGGCATGGCAATCAAGGGTAGCCCTATGAGTAGCCAACCAATCCATGCCTAAAATAACGTCAAAATCGATCATATCGATCGGGAGCAAATTTGCGGGACGAACACCGTCATCAAAACGTAGGGGACAATTCACATATTCTCTATCAATGATTACATGGGTTTTCATTGGGTTTGAAATGGATATTTGATTAGTTAATGGAGTTGGGGTTAGATTAAGTTTATTTGCAAGCGAATTAGATATGATGGAATGCGTGGCACCGGTATCAAATAATACAAAAACAGTACGATCACCAATGTAAAGAAAACCGGTAATGGTACCTAAAGAGTTCGCCGCCTGATCACGAGTAGTGGCAAAAACAGGACCTGAAGTGGGAGCTGACTTAGACGAATTCACTGGTGCAATCCGCTTCTCCTGTGGACAATCCCTCACCTTGTGAGTAGTAGAGCCGCAAGTGAAACACCCACCAGTAGCCTTGTAGCAAACCCCCGGGTGAGGCTTCCCACAAGTAGTACAAAGAGGAGGAGGAGGTAACGCCTCAAAAGACTTCTTCTGACCAGAAGAACCCGAATGATAATTTTGCTGCGAACCCCGAGTCGACTGATCTCTGAGCTGACGCGGGTTGCTACTACCTTGACCCTGCCGGTCATTTCCATTCCTACCAAAAGTTCGCTGATCCTGACTCCTGAAATCCTGGCGCCTCTGATCATATCCCCGGTCCTGACGACCTCTCTGCTCATATCCCTGGTCCTGACGACCCCTATGATCCTGCCTCTGGTCCTGACGACCCTGTCCCTTGAAGTCCACACGATTTCCATCCCTGTCTCTCTTATTCGAACCTCCTTCAGCAGCATGCAACAACTCAATGTTACGGGCATCATTCGCAACTGCAGCAACATCCTCATACTCAGTGTTCACAATACGATCCAATACCCACTTCTTCAATGCCCACTTAAAGTGCTTAGCCTGACGCTGAGCATTACCCGTAACATCTGGCCCAACAAAACTAGCCAACCTCATGAACCTCTGCATGAACTCCCCAGACGACTCTCGATCCAACTGACGAATAGTCCCATACTCTCGTTCGTACCTCTGCTGCTCAGACACCGGAATATACTGCTTATAAAATATGCCACAAAAATCCTCCCATGAGCAAGTATCCGCGAAATCCTCTTCCTGTGACTGAACATACGCTGTCCACCAACTCAGCGCATCACCCTCAAATTTAAATGTGGCCAAACGTGTCTTGAATTCGTCAGCACAACCCAAGACTCTGAACATCTTCTCAACATGAGTGATCCAATCCTCTGCCTCTATGGGAGTGGCAGCAGACCGGAAAGAAAGAGGTTTGAGCTTATTGAACCTTTCGATCCAAACATGAATACCAGCAGGTGGAGCACTGCCACCACCACCACCTGATGAACCATCACCATTTCCTCCTGATGAACCCGCACCATTTCTGATGTCATTGGTGATTTGGGTCACCAACTGAGGAAGAGCATTAGCCATAGCAGCGGCTATCATGGCCTCGAAATCAGGGCCATCCTCTCCATTACGATAATCGGTATTACGCGTAGTCACCATCTGAACGATCACGAAAATGATTAGCAAAGATAGGGAGATTAAGCACGAATGGAAAGATGAAACATAATCCTAATATCTACCCAAATCCTCACCAGTTAAATCTTAAGTCCTAAGGGTCAAATCCTAGGGTCCATATGATTCACAAGCCATGACTTATGTACTACAGGTCGCAAACCTGTATAATATCTTTACCCTACTGATCCATAAATAGAAGATATTATATCTGGATTTTGGTACTAATATCGTTGTAAGTTCATATTATGACGTTTTAACCACATGCGAAACACTTAAATCACACACTCACAATACAACTCCATATTCAAATTAATGGGGAAATCACGCATCCAACAACCCTTGTTTGATAAGGCACGCATGCATGCAAAACTCGACACACACAACAGACCAAAGGTTTCTTTAAACAATACGTACACCCACGACCCACATGCAAAATACAACACTAAACCAAACCCTTCATACTCATGCACAACCCACGTTACCTCAACAGCCCCCACCCTTATTTCCCTTTTTTTTTACATCAGATTGCGACATACAAAATGTAGTTTTTAGATAAAACTCGACACACTCTCAATAGCAGTCAACACGACACTCACACAACACCTTTTGCATCAGTTCTTGACACCCGTTTAACACATACACCAGCGCACACATGGTATCAAGCTAACGAGCAACTATAGGTTATAACGAGACCAACCAATGCCCTATGTCTAACCCCTTTTAAAATCAGATTGCAAACACAGGTTTCATAGGTATAATATGCCAAGACCAACACACGTTAACACTACAATATTAGTGTATACATATTTATATAGATCACGACATGTAAGTTCTAATCTTGTATAGTTTTAAGTTAATAAATCCTTACCCAGTTTTAACCATATTCGACTCACACGTAAAACCTACACGACACCAGTAGCAACAACACCTAATCGACACCCATATTTCTTAACCCATTTAATCCATAACTCACACATAAAATCACGACACCAAACTGAGTACACCAGCCCTTATATCGACATAACAGCACACGCGAACATCGTCACAAACACCATAGCATACGAGACACACAAACATGCAATAACCCACAAAAAATCATAAAACTACACATGAAATCACAAGTGGTAAAACCCTAGTTCCTCTTGTTAATAAATGCGTAGGGTTTCCAGATTAGTAAGGTTCATCATACGTGCATTAAGTGGTTCAAATAGGGCCGAAAGATCAGCTTAGGGTCAAGTAAAGATGGGTCGAACAATCAGCAGCATGGGTCGATCAAACAGAAAAGAAGCAAGGGTCGAATACACCAGGTTTGGCATGGTTATAACATGATTTTATGTGGCGCTATTCGGGTGTAAAAGATCAATGAAACAGAAAATAAAACAAAGGACCTACACGTATAGAAAGCATGCCACTGAATAGGTTTTAATGTTGTTCAATTCTGATTTATATACATACTTATGTTGGTGTGTCGAATGGATTAAAGAACAAGAAGGACGATGGTACCTCTTGGCAGAATTAGCGAGGCAAGAACAAGAGAACAAAGGCAACCCCAAGTCATTTATAACCACAATCAACAAACCCTTTAACACCACGAATTATTTACCCACAGCAACAAGCAGCAAACCCTCGAATCTTTCTTGATCTTGAGAGGAAAATAAAACCAGGAACTATGTGTGTTTGGCCTTGTGTCGTATGAAAAGAAAAGAGGGAGAGAGGCCGAATATATAAGATAGGAAAAGCGTGTGGGATATATGGGGTAATTTAAGAATGTTGTGTAATCTCAATGTTAATTTGTATCATGCATTTAATGAAAAGATAAGTATGTATCTTCTATTTTGTTTAGGATATATGCAATGTGTTTAATTTCTTCTTATCTCTTATTTACAAACGTATATGTGGTAAAGGAAAAGAGTGTTGTGTCGTGTGGATGTTTAAGGTAAGGTAGGAATGCGTATCTTCTAAAGTTATATCAATATATCTTGTGTTCTAATCTTCTAAATAAACGAGTACAAAGATATATGTAATTCGGTTCTAATCTCTTAATATACAAACCTGAAATTTGATTAAGGAAAGGGTGTGGTTTGTCATGTGATAGTTTAGAATAGGACTTAGGGATTATAATGTATAGTTTAATTTAGGTCATTAATTTTTACAATGTCAAATTTGTTTATAACATATAGTTTTAAATGTCATTTAGTTATTAATCGTACTTAGGTTAAAATTTTCAAATTAGATGGAAAAAAAAATGTGATGTCAAAATTTTGGGTTTTACACTACCAGATGAGCTTATTCATCGAATCCTCCATTGCAATGACACAAAATACGCAGTTAGACATCTTTGTTGTCTCCGAGATGGAGGTTTCTTTGGAAATCAGTATCTCGTCTCACTACACCAGATTTTGGTTATACCGACTACATTTGTAGTCGCTATAAGCCTAGAAAGTGGTCATTAAAAGCTTTATCGACCACGTACGGTTCATCTTTGGTTGGTTTTTCTCCAACGCTAAAGGTTTTAGTGAGCACATTTTTTTCTTATAGCGACTACTTGTTTGACTTGGCTTTTTGACTTTTTGACCAATGACTATTCACAAGTGTTCAACATACAAATCCGGGTTCGCTACAAGTGTTCAACGACTTAAACATGTTCAACCACATAAAACATAAATTGATCAAAAGCATAGATTGTTTAACAAACCAGAAATCACAAGTACATCCCCGCCTAACTACTCATCTTCGGGGGCATCTTCACGATGTAACAGAAAATTTATCACAAATTTAGAAAATTTTGGTAAATAAGCAAATTGACGACTCGAAAAATTAAGATCTTAAATTTTTGAGTCGTCAATTTGAATATTTACCAAAATTTTCTAAATTTGTAAAAAAAATTCCGTTACATTGTAACCACCAAGTAGAAGTCTCCTCACTAAATTTAAATTTCCATGGTGAAGCTAGTCACTTTTTTGTGAGAAACATTGCAAACTATGCATTTTCACACAATGTCCAAGAATTAACCATCGTTAGCCATGCCAAAAAACAACATGATTTTCCATCTTGCCTCTTTAGCTCTCCTACTCTTAAACATTTCACCGTTTGGAATAATTTTTTGTCAACTTGTATTACACCTAAAACACCTTGGGATTTTCCAGCTTTCATGACTACTTTGTATCATGGTGAAATCACATTGTGTGACGATAATCGTGGATCTGTTGATCTTTTCTCAAAGTGTGTTAACTTGCAGATACTCACTTTAGTAAAACTTTATGTCAAGAATGTGGAGGTATTTGAAATCATCGCCCCTCGACTTTCTAATCTCATCCTTAAAGATGGCAAATATTTGAATATCGTCAATGTGGTTATAGTCTATATCGAACAACAAACCTGTATACTAAAAGCCTCTTCGACTGACCAATTCTATGTGCATGATTCATTGCTTGGATATCAGCATGTGGGTTGAAATCAGAATCATATTAAACATAGAATGCAGCAAAGAGATCTTAGTATAATTGAAGCCTTAATTCACATGTCGTGGAGAAACTCGATCACCCCATATTGAGGTTGGCCAGGCTCCTTGTATGGATATGGATGGTTGCAGACTTTTCTCATAATACTATAAGAAGAGGGACGAGTCTTGGACCAGCTATACCAGCTCATCAGGTCCGTAGTGGTTCTACAAATGAAGCAGGGCCGAGTAGTGGTGCTATTCACCATGCTGAGGATCGCAAAGCGTCCAACCCACCAGGCTATGGCGGGTGAATACTCACCTCAGTGTGTTCCATTCTTTGGATCTTTTGGTCCCGTTCCACCTACAATATCCAACATCGATTGTTGTGATCTTGTTTTTTTAATGCCATTATCCTGCAACTCATAAGAACAAGAGAAATATTAATGAATTTATTCAGTGTGTATTACCACCAATGTTATCTATACATAAACGCACTGTCATCCCAAAAAACGAACAGCATGAATCTAATTTATTTACAAAAAGTTTGGATGTTGAAATAATTTCTACTACTAATCCTGCGCCTATTATTGTTCAATTGTTTAATATCAGTACTGCTTGGCAAAAAAAATTAAATATATATATATATATATAGGAGGACTTTCATTTCAGAACCATCTTATCTGCGAGAACTGACAGAATCACCAAAAACATACATGCACGTCTTTTAAAATAAAATAAAAATACACGCAAATCATCAATAATCGTAAGTATCCACCTATGTTCTTCAATATCATCATGAACTCATCATTTTTTTCACAAAAACCTTACACACGGCCGCAATATTGTCGTTGCACGCCTTATAAAAACATACATGCACACCTTCAAAGAAAAATTTTATATTTCCAATTTCTTATCAAATTCTTTAGAACAACCATGTTTTTCTTAAAACATATATGTTGTTTTTAGAACATATGTGCAAAAATACAATAATTGAAGGCGTGCATGTATGTTCTTTGTGGTTCTGTCAGTTCTCGCAGATAAGATGGTTCTGAAATGAAAGTCCCACTATATATATATATATATATATATATATATATATATATATATATATATATATATATATATATATATATATATATATATATATATATGATTTTCCTGGAAAAAACCACGTGATGATTTAAATCATCATACTTATCCTTTTGTTTCTAATACTGCGTTAATATGGATATGGATCTAAGTCATTCCATAATTAACTATTCTGTTTCTCGTTATTAATAATTGATCAAGATTACCAAAACATCTGAACGTCTTTCAGATAGACTTTGGGTGTGGCCACACAAACATCTTGTCAACCCTACGAGGGGCCCAGCAGTATTATACTTCAAAACAAATTTGAAGGAACAAATCCTTTATTGACTACGAGCATAACCCTCGAACTTTGCATCACCTCCGAAAATAGCCCTTATAACTACCAGTTACGGATAGCGTTAGACTACCTTACAGAAAATGAGCTACATCCTCGGCAGTTATCTGGTATCTCAAGTCTGAGGATAAATATTCATGATTTACTTAATGACGACGATCCATAAAGTACAATCATGTGGTTGGGATAAGTCCTATATTTAATTTATCCAATATTGAATATCATGTGATATTGGTATCTCAACCTTACAGTACATTCTACCAATCCTCACATTTGTCTTTATTTAATGATATTCCCATATCATTAATAGACAACGGACAATTTAGAATAACATAAGTTATTCACGGATTTAAACATGCAAATATAGGATACAATTATTATTAATGAAAACAAACGTACCACGTACTTTAATTCATTGTAAATAATAATTGCTTAATATCCCTTATTCAAATACTAACTAGATCGATGCATGATAATTCTTATTAATGAATTATGCCACAAGTCATATTCCACATACTTGTTGACAAGGCATAAATCAAGTAATGTTGATCTATCGGAATTTTGAGAATACTTATTTTAAGAATGAAATTCTTGTATGTGTGCATTCATCCATCATGATATTGCCACATAATATTTCATAAATTACATGACATCCTCAATCGCAAATTTATGATAATTAAACTACCAAATCTTATATATATATATATATATATATATATATATATATATATATATATATATATATATATATATATATATATATATATGGAATGGGAAGGGTTCTACTTACCTTCTTTAGAAACTTTCTGGCCAGGGGTGAGTACTTTCTGCAATTAAATGTCATTCAATTCTATTAACTATAAACTTGTAACAGCCCTTTAATATTCATATAAATTACACCACTCTTAAAACTAAAAAACAAAACCATCTTCACTTTCTCATCTTCAATCTTCACTTTCTCTAGAAATATACTCGCTGGGAACCATATCTGACTTCAAAAATCCATAACAAATTTGTTATATTCTTTCTTTGTTTCATTCGTACAAGACACAACAAAAACAAACCTACCTGTGTTCGACACCAAGATCTTGAAGCTGAAAAAAAGTTAAGAAAAAAATCTAAAGTATTCGTCTTTGTTGTTGGGTTTAGTAGCAGAAAGACACCAACAAAGATCAAGGTGTGTTGTGGTTTGAAAGAAAACCATTGAAGTGTTATTGTGATTTGGTTGGAAGAAAAGTGTAGTGTTTGGTGGCTACGAATGGTTAGAAGAAATTAGGGATGGATGTGCTAATATTCAGGGTTCTTAAATTGATAAATAGTTAGGGTTAGTTAAAGTTAGACTTAGGTTGATACATTTTGTTTGGGCCTCCATATAACATTAAACGTCGGTAAATTAAGTGGACTTGGGCTGATTTTCTTTACAATAAACTTGGGCTAAAATTTGTTAATACTCTTTAGAACGCAAGTTGTCTTTATTCATGTTGAGTGATTTTAGCTAATCTACTTTTTGTTCCTTTAAATGTTTCCATAGTGAAGGCAACAAAAGTACTGACAAAAAAGTCGTCTGCCGCAACGCGCGGGTATATTCTCACTCGTTTATATAGTAAATTATTAGGCTTAATTAGTGTTGGGTCCTTTTTATTTATAAGTGGATTTTGGGCTAGACAAATTGTTATCCGAAATTTTTTTACCATCCGAATTTTGTGAAGTTAAGTGGATAATTTTGGGTTGAAATTGATATATTAAAGTAGAATTTTGGCGTTTATTATTAATCCCCATCAAATTCGAAGCCAACCACAATAATATTAACGAGTACTGATTCTAAATTTTTGCAACATCACGCGTACACCTTGCTATTTTATATGAAATGGCTTGATATTTCATAAAGTTATTTCAATCTAAAATTTTCATCATCCGTAAAGTTATAGTCACGGAAAACTTATAATCCAAAAAAATCGCTCACCAAATAATTTAGTTACAGGGTACCAGCCGCCGCAACACGCATGTACCCTGCTTAATTTTAAATATATTTACAGAATTTAAAATATTAAGCCAGTAAAATAATATTTGAAAAGATGATGTGTTTATATAATGGTTGATAAAGCTTATTAGTTACTTTATAATGACAACGATAAACTTGTGTATTCCATAATGGTCGTAATAATATGATTATTTAGAGAAACAATATTAAAAAGATGTCAGAATTTTAAGTTTACAAAGCATTTGGAACCTGAATGTCACGATCTGCCACAAATTTACTTTGCCTTGTGCCCAGTCACGGCTCTTTCAATTGTACAAGTGAGTGCAGTAATATGATGTGAAAAATTGCTTATCGTCTTTTTTCTTTTAAGTAAAGGGTTACCCCCCCCCCCCCCCCCGATAAAGTATATTAATCACCAAAAATATAAGTACAAATGGAATGTGGCAGAAGTACCACGTTAACCTCAAGCAAAAGCTTGATAGAACCAAAATAAAGATGTTTATGACATGCCATAAACATTTACACCTCTAGCTTTATACTACATAATCAATAAACCAACTAGCTACAGAACAATCCAACATAACAACAATCCAACATAACAACAATCATATAAAAGTTGACCGTGAGTCCCACAAGCACCTCTACGCCACTAGCAGCAACACATAGGGAGCAAGAAAGAATACGATGCCAAACGAGACTGCCGCCTTAAAAAACCATCCCATAAAAAAAACTCGGTGGGAAAAAACTTGGAGAAGGAAAAAAAAGTACAGCTCTCATTTAGGGCTCCCAACACAAAGCAGCTCCAAATAAATATGTAGTCCGTTATCATGATAATCAACGAGACTGCAACTGATAGGTGGGATCAACGTACCCACAAATGAACTTGGCACCTTCCATTTATCAATGATATGATGAGCGACTATAGAATTCTTCTTGAAGCGAAAGCTAATAACCTTTAACCGAACCAAGCTAACAATATCATAAAAAATCTGAGTATACGGCTTAAACTTCTTATTGAAAAGTCTAGAATTCCTTTCTTGCCAGATGTAATAACAAGTCGCCGCCAAAAGAAGACGAACAATTACAGTTCAGGCTGCAAAACCTTTAGATGATGGAATAAGGAACATAACAACATCTTCAAAACGCGGAGGGATACTCTCCATACCTCCAAGATCACGAACTCTCGACCAAACCTGCAAAGAAAATGGACACTCAAAAAACAAATGAGTGTGAGAATCGGGCTGAATATCATAAAAAGGACATCGAAGCAGGTTTAAGTCAGTCGTAGGACCGACATCCCATTGCCTCAGCCTATCTTGCGTCTTCAACTTAATAATTAACCACCAGCCAAAAATGGAACACATGCTTAGGGATACAATGTGGGAACCAAACGACATGAAACCAAGGAACTGTTCCCACCCTTAACCGAATTGAATCCCAAACACGAGGAACATAAAATGGCTTAATATCACCATTATAGACACGTCAACACAACTCATCATCCACATCCATAATAAATTAAGGACTTGGACGTGTTGAAGCTCCGGGAATCTATCTAACCAATCATTTGGTCTCCAAGCACCCTTGTGAACAAGATCAGCCACCAAATCCTTCAAGGAAAAACCCGAGCAGTTGATCTCTCTAGCAGTAAGAAACCGAGTAAATGGACTTGGGCCACACCAATTATCAAACCAAATAGAAGTCGAGTTACCGTTTCGAACATTAAACCAAAAATACGGTCTAATAGTACTTCTAATTTGAAGCAATTTTTTCCAACCCCAAGTCATATCTCCCCTACAAGGCAAATCCCAAAAACTTCTGTTGGGATTTATTAATTTGTTAACCAATTAACTACGAGTACGCAGTGGAATATTGGATCTAGTTTGGCTATTAGAATTAACACAAATAATAAACAAACAAAACAAATAAAAGGGAACAAGAAAACTAAATAGAAAACTAACCCTTGTAGTCACCCGCAAATAAAACTAAGTAGTAAATATATACTACCTCTACGGTTGCTCACACAAACACGTCAACCAAGTATGCCCGGAATGCTAGCCGAGTATCACGTATCAACCAAATACCAAGTATCGAATGTCAAAAACAAAACAGCCCCAAACAGTGTTCTTGTTGTAGCTTACTTGACCCAAATCAAATCCCAAAGAGGGATACGTTTGATTTGCTTAAAAGAGGAACGAGACAAAAATAAACAAAGAATGAATTCTTTGTTACTTATATATGTCTTTGCTACGTACAGGAGAAACAAAACAAAAAGTAATGTTGCTTTGTGTTGTCAGTAGCCAGCCGTATATATTGACTAAAAGAAATCTAGTAATTTGCTTTAGTTTTTTTTTTTAATTTGTGTCGTATCACACATGAGCTGAGATAGGAGGTCTATATATATAGTCACTCATTCTCACTCATGATAAAGCTTAAAACACTTCATGATAAGCATAGAACTCTTTCTCTTTAAGCCTTATCACAACTCTCTCATTCCTTCTTATCTTTAATGAACCTAGACACTTCAAGATCCCTTCTAGATCCTTCATAAGCTGGCCACACTGGTTAGGACAATTAAGGCGTCTTGTCTAGTTCATTTCATGTCTTTTTGGTTTACATTTCGAAGTATACGCGAAGAATTTAACATACTCTAAGTGTTTAACGTGTGTGCCCCCAATAGGCTCACACACCTTTAGTTGTATTTAAGCTATTCCAACTTCCATATTCCAACAGCTCCAACTTGGGAGTTGGAGTAGCAAATAGCACAAATACCAACGATGGAAACGTCTAGCAACGCTCTCACTCGCTATTTAAACTAAAGGTGTCTGAGATATAGTTTCATAAATCATTCTCAGTAGCATGGTCACTTATGTCTTGCTTTCATCATCCTTTGTTATAGATACCGTTAAACCATGGATATGGATCCTAACTCATTCCATATAGTTTAACCATTTAGTTTCTCGTTATAGAATTTAATTAGATATACCAAATGTAATCAAGAATCATCTTGCATTACCCTTTGGGTTCGGCCGAACAATTATCTGATTAATTCTGGAGAGGGCCAATGGTATCTTTCTACACATATCAAGTGGAGTAACAAATCCTTTGTTGACTACAAGTGTTGTGGATGCTGCTTCACATCACTCCGAAAAATAGCTTTTATAACTACCTTATTCAGGACAGCGTTTGGCATATAATTACAAAAGTGATATCCACACATAACAGAACTTGCTTGTATCTCAAGTCTAAGGATGACTTAACAAACCATTTCAAAATTTTACTCATGACAAGGATCCAAAAGTAAATGCTTGAAAGTTGGGGTATCCAATATGCATCCCTTGTGAATACATATGAGTTTGGAGGGAACAATCCATATATTCAAAGAATATAACCAACACTCACATTTTCCTTGCATAACAATATTCCCATATTGTTAACTGACAATGGAAATATTTAGAACGATAAAATCATTCAAGGATTAAACATGCAAATATAGGATAACAATTATTATATGAATGAATAACAAATACCAAGTATCTTTATTAATCATAAAGTAAAAATTGTCTTACAATCCCAATTATCCAAATACTATAAACAGATATGCATGAGACTAATTAGTAAATTGAAGTCTAATGTTTCCAACACTCTCAACTTTTCTTTACAAGAAAACTAAATAGTCATCTGAGTAAACTTTCCGAATACTAGTTTCAAATTTCACATATAGTGAGGGATTTGAGATGAGTGTCTTATCTCATATGCTCATACTACTGCAAGTGTCATAGTATGGAGATGTCGCCCTACCTTGCATAAGGTATTAGAAGTCAACGACATACTGACAATCATCTTTACAGTTTCTTAAAATGTAAAGTACTCTTTATTCCTTAATGTGTAATGCAACAATGCTCTTCGTTGAGCATATCTAGTTAGCAGATTTATCATAAATGATAAAATCCTACTTTAACTAGTTTTAATTATCCTCTAGCATCATTGTACGTATACAACACTATGCTTTATAATTCGTAAACATCTGTATTAACAATAATCTAAATATTCTCAATTAGATATTGTTGTTGTCAGCTCATCTTGCTCTTGTGCAAAAGTAACAACCAGTCTTATACACAATATAATATATACATGACAAATCCTTAGTTAAAAATATAAGGTTTCCATCCATGTAATAAATTATTCCAAGTGAAATATACCATTTAAGACTTGCTTCGATGATATATTGCATTTGTGTTGGACTTAATTTTCCACATATGTTTATTCCAAATAAACATTTATTCCAAGGTTGTTTGTTCTATTCCCTAAATCCCAAGTGAAGTTTCATTCCAAGCTTAAGGATTAAAATTTAGCTTAAATGGAATGATACCATCAATATGTTATACAACATATGAATTTTAAGGAAAAACATAGTGCTCCCACTTAATGTCAGATGTACTCAGGAATTATCTTAATTCAATCAAAATCATATTGTAATTAAATTCAAGATCTCAGCTCCTAGATGCATGATCCAATCCAAACTTGGATTGCTTAAACTTGTATATTACATAAAGATTATATAGACTCATAACCCTTTTGATTACACACCGTCCTCGCAAAAGGTAATCATTAAAGAAAGAGTTAAAAAACTTAATTGCCATATTCCACATTCAAGGAAATATGTTTGACAATTAATTATCTTTATTTAATGCGTGCATATAAGAAAATCTAATCACAGTCAATTGCTTGAGTAGGATTAAAAACTTCTTATTATAAGCCATGCATTAACATGTATACAATTTTGTCCTTGTGAGCCTTTCTTCAAAAGAAACTCGTCCCAACCTCATAGGTTAATTATTAGGCAAATTAACAATCAAGCTCATAACATTGATTTGCCTTTTAAGGACCGCATCTTATCATTCATAGTTCTAAGACATTTATCAGATTCAAGATGGATAATGTACCTTAGTAGTTAGCAGATTTATAATGATCTTCTAACTTATATCCTCAGCATTGATATCAAAATATCAATCAAGTGATGAGGCATCCTTGCAGATTTATGAATGAGAGTAACATTATACTTCGGTCGACATTTACATGTTTAACCTTAGTATGACATTAATAAGTGGATTATAGGAGGTTATGTATTTGTTCTTGAATATCTTCAAGATTTGTAGATGCTCCCACTTACTTTTGCAAGTAGAGACAATTCTCTAAATACTAAGTATTTAAGCAACAATAAATTGTTCTTTATTTGGGAACCACAAAATACATTTTAAGTTCTCATCTCAATATTGTTAATAAAATGCTTCATAAGATTTAAACAAATTCAGAACTTAAATCAAGACATAATGGAATTTCTTCCAACAACTCTAATTAAGGTTTGTAGCAAAACCCTAATTTTGTATCACCCTTTAACCGAAAACCTTAGCAATAGTTCTGTGTTTCGTCGAGCTAGGAGGAACACCAAAACTACAATCTTCGAGCTAGGAAGTGTAGTGAAATCAAAAACCCAAAGGTTTTAGGGTTCAATTGGTTTGAGTGGAAAAATCGAAAATCCCTAAGTGTTTAGGGGTTTCAGTCGTGGGTTGTCTTGAATACCTTCTAGGTTTGAACTACATTGAGTGTATCCATGACACACACAATTTTCTAACCTTGATAGATTTTGGAGGTAGAGTAATTAAAGCTATCATGAATCAAACAATATGAATATGAATATAGTTTGTTTCAACACGATAGTCATACCATAATTAATGTGGTATTCTATGAGTATTGGAATTGTGAGACTATATCAGAATTCCATAGATTATTTAATTCTCTTTGGACCAAATACTTGTCAATTGGGTCGAGCCAAATTGCATATTAAGTATTTTTGAACCAAGTGCATGCTATAATGTATATTTCTTGAATAATACAAGAACCTTATGTTCATGTGTTCACAAGAAGACAGAACTGTTCAAGAATTATATGTTCATGTGTTTAAAAGAAAACAAAACATGTCAATAATACATTATAAGTCTTTGAATAATTCAAAAGCCTCATGTTTATGTGTTAAAAAGAAGACATAACATTTTACTATATACTTTATGTTATAAGTCATTGATTAATTCAAGGACTTTATAATTATGTCTTAACATGTAAACATAATTATACTAACAAAAGTAATCATGAACGCAAACTCTTGAGTTCTGTAGTAATTTCAAGTTAATTTTATACTTCAGAATTATGATTATTATCATTTAACCATAATTATGTTGACTAAAACATGTAGTCGAAATGTTGAAGTATCTTTACACTATATCATGACATTTGAATGTAGTAGGGCAACAAACATCTTGCATGTTCAAGTCCTAGTAGAATGATTAGCTTTCTTACCTTGCGGTTAAGAGAAACCAATAATATGTTGTTCCTTGCACACACTTTGAGATTTCTCCCACTTGTGTAAGGCACAACATCATATTATGAAAACAAACAACATGTGATTGATTGTGTAAACAATAAGATAATGTCATAGATATTACAAGTAGTTTTAGAACCATAACCTTTAATAAGGAATTGTGGATTATTATTCTATAGATAACGTTCAGAAAGCAACAGCAGAAAAGCAATGTGTTATCTAATAAAATAAAATGCAATTATCCTTCAAGCAATGGTCGTTCATATTCGGAAAGTAATGAATTATTTCAAAGCAAGTTTGAAATGATATGGGTGACTAACAAGGAAATAAATCTCGTAGCTCCCACTGAAATTGACAACATTACAGGAATGTTATTTCAGTAATAAAACGCAATGCTCCCACTGGATTTGTCAACATTGTAAGTGTTACATTGCCAGTAGAAAGCATATTGCAATTTAATACACTTTCCTATTCTCTTCGAATGCCTACAAGTAGCAATGTACTTAGGTATTGAACAGAGTATATGAAGTCCTACTTATGTAGATGAGGGACTAGCCATTCATGCATTCATTTAACTTGAATACATAGCCCCAAGGGTATTTAGCACTATAAGGAATAATAAGAGTCCAAGAAAAATACCTAGCGAATATGCTAGTAATTTCTTTACTCTTTGCGGTTTAAACTCATACATCGTGACAAGTGCAAGATGTCATTTATTTTGGTAGCTATAGACAAAATGTTTTCTAGTTACACAAAATATTTTATCTTTCAATTATTTCAATACCGGAAAAGGGTAATGAAAGATCATAAGTGAGTTTAACAATTGTAATCCTATCTTAGTTTGTCAACTAAGGAGAAATAAATAGGAATAAGTCTCACTCTTCTTACCAGGAAAAGAGACTAAGTGTGTCTTTTTAAGAAAAAACAAACTTTTGTTTACGAATTATGTTGCAACAACACAATTTTAATTAGAACATAGAAAGTTCAATGTTAGTATTTTCGATAATTAAATTTTTAAAAGAATTAACTACCCAATTAATTACTAATTAAGACTAAGATCCATCTTGACCTCCCACTTATTACCGGAGGTCTGACCAGCGTGTAAACAAGTAGGGCAAGAGGTAAGCGACGAGCGTTAATTGCATAAACTGCAACTCTTAGACTTATGAGACTGATCAAGACATTAGTAGACAAGTAATAATGTCATGAGCATGTTTAGTCGCATCTTATGCCTCGGGTCCAAGGTCTGACCAAGCATACTCGAAATAAGTCGACCAAGCAAGAACGTGCAAATATCGCCAAAGGTCTGACCAATGAGCAAAATTCGCCATGGGTTGAAATGGCCCTAAGGTCTGACCAAAGAGGTCAAGTCAAATGCACGTGTTCTTGGTTGGGTGGCATAGACTTAAAATTTTCATATAGGGTATACACATAAATGTGATAAAATTGTGTACAAAGAAGCATGTAAAACAACTTTGTAGCACTTTATTTTAAAAACTTTTAGTAATGACACTGTAGTGATCATCATGGTTCACGGTAGCTCCAATCGAACTCGCAAGGAGGCGGAGGACCAGGTCAGCACGAAGCTTTGACCGGAAATCCTTTAGGTGTGACTGTGCGCACTGCCTGAAACCCCCCTTATAGTTTGTTCTAGTGGGTGAGCCGTACTTCCCAAGTGTCCATAGCGTCCAGTTTTTAATTTCATGAAAACTTGTTTCAATAATTTAGGTCACTTAATTTTACAAAAACAATTTTCCACGAATCAAATAGCAGGTCACAATTGAGCAAGATATTTAGGCGTGTAAATTAAGACCATTTTTAATGTCATGGTTTCACATATGTATTATTCCATATTACATGCAATTAGGTGTGTAAAACATATAACAATTATGCACATAAGGAATCACAAACATAAACAAAGACATTAATTAAACACATAAAATCCGAGTTCTCTCGCGAGTCTTCCCCAAAAGGAGAACCATAAGACCCTCACTAGGTTTTCATCAAGTGCCTAGATCGCCACATGCATCAAAAAAAATTGATTGCGTAGGTCTCATAGCCGGAATTCACACATAAAATAACATGGCAAACTTATTAACTATAATTTACTATTTTATGTATCTAATTAACCGTTAATTAATTTTATTTTTGTCTTGTTATTTTTTATTAATTAATGACAAGTATTGCATTATAGTTGTCAAAATAAAAATAAAACAAATAACTAAATTAGATTTCATGCAGCCTTTTCATGTGTTTATTAAATTTGTGTAACCCATAATACACCAAACGAGTTGGCTCGTGATGCCACTGTTGGGATTTAATAATATGTTAACCAATTAACTCCGAGTACGCAGCGGAATATTGGATCTAGTTTGGCTATTAGAATTAACACAAATAATAAACAAACAAAACAAATAAAAGGGAACAAGAAAACTAAATAGAAAACTAACCCTTGTAGTCACCCGCAAATAAAACTAAGTAGTAAATATATACTACCTCTACGGTTGCTCACACAAACACGTCAACCAAGTATGCCCGGAATGCTAGCCGAGTATCACGTATCAACCAAATACCAAGTATCGAATGTCAAAAACAAAACAGCCCCAAACAGTGTTCTTGTTGTAGCTTACTTGACCCAAATCAAATCCCAAAGAGGGATACGTTTGATTTGCTTAAAAGAGGAACGAGACAAAAATAAACAAAGAATGAATTCTTTGTTACTTATATATGTCTTTGCTACGTACAGGAGAAACAAAACAAAAAGTAATGTTGCTTTGTGTTGTCAGTAGCCAGCCGTATATATTGACTAAAAGAAATCTAGTAATTTGCTTTAGTTTTTTTAATTTGTGTCGTATGACACATGAGCTGAGATAGGAGGTCTATATATATAGTCTCTCATTCTCACTCATGATAAAGCTTAAAACACTTCATGATAAGCATAGAACTCTTTCTCTTTAAGCCTTATCACAACTCTCTCATTCCTTCTTATCTTTAATGAACCTAGACACTCCAAGATCCCTTCTAGATCCTTCATAAGCTGGCCACACTGGTTAGGAAAATTAAGGCGTCTTGTCTAGTTCATTTCATGTCTTTTTGGTTTACATTTCGAAGTATACGCGAAGAATTTAACATACTCTAAGTGTTTAACGTGTGTGCCCCCAATAGGCTCACACACCTTTAGTTGTATTTAAGCTATTCCAACTTCCATATTCCAACAACTTCGACCATCAAGCTTATAAGAATGATTCCGTTTGTGAGAGTAATTGTGTACAACTAGAAAAACTGAAAGATAGCACTACCTGATGTATGGAAAGATGGGCTCCGGATTCATGAGAAACTAGAACCACCATTCATGAAACATTGCTTCAGAAAGTTAATAACATAAAGGCTTTAATGCAGGTTCGTGATCCATATGCAACCTCGAACATAGGTCATTTGTCCTTCATTATTCCTAGTACTAATCTAGCATTGAGAGTATAACAATAACTTGAAAAATATGAAAGTAATCAGCTGTATATATACGTAGTTATTCAGAATGTACTCCAAGCTCGTTCAATTTTTCGCATTTACCCTTCCTTTTGAAATAATCATTTAGGCTTCTACTTTTCTCTTTCTTTTGAAACAATTCAAAAGGCTTACACTCGCATTAACAAAAGCATGCTTTCATCTTATTTCACGCATGTTAACCATGCATAATTAAGCAATCGATTCCTTTCTCAACCACACACTGATTAATAATTTGACAAATGTTGGAATTTAAATACCATGACTATCATAAAATTAATTCTATAACATCAAAGCACATAGCGGAAGCAAAGATCAATTATTTAACATGTACAAAGATTAACCCAATATAAAAGTTACATCCTAGTAAGAACAAGGATCTAACTTCAAATCTTCTTCTTTAATCAAACTATAGGATTAACGAGAAACCCCTTACCGTTTTGTTTCTCAATCCAAGATCGTGTTAACTAAAGTAAGTTAACTACCAAGTCTTGTACACACGTACTATAACCAATTAATGCTTGATGCTAGTGAAAGAACACAAGAAAACCAAACGATTTGTTTACTTTGATAAACACAAAGATCGACACACCCCTAGGGTTGTACGATCGGTTTTAGAAGCAAAGGAGAAGAAGAAAACTTTTAGGGTTATAGCAAGTATGCACTAGGTGAAAACTAATAACCCTTGAGTTTGTATTTATAGTGAAACTATCTTGGAGCACAAGACTTGGATCGATTTGGGTTATACAACCTTTAGGCCGATCGGCCCTACTCATCCCATGGGCTTCTAGATCCTTCTTGAGCCTCTAATTTCACTTACGGTCCTTCCTTTATTTACTAACGGTCGTTAGTCAATTCCGTTAATTACTTGACGTCCGTTAGTCGTTATTTCATGTTCAAATAATTAAATACATAACATTTATATATATATATATATATAATATATATATATATATATATATATATATATATATATATATATATATATATATATATATATATATATATATATATTATTTCATTAATCATTCATACGTAAAGTGTGCAATCCCTCGGTCCCGTGTTCGATTCTAGTCATACACGATTTAATATTTTTCAATAACTCTAATAGCTTCCACTTGGAAATCTATTAAAAGTGCAATTGACATTGGTTAGCGTCTAGAAACACGCCAATGCCCCTAGTACAACTCGGGTGGTGGTCTCCTGGAAAAACCATTCGATGATTCATCATCATACTCATCTTTTTGTTTCTAGTACTACATTAATAAAGATATGGATCTCAGTCATTCTTTATTAATAATTCTGTTTCTCGTTGTTTTCGATTAAGCAAGATTACCAAATCTTCTGAACATATTCAGGGGAGATCTTGGGTGTGGCCACACATACATCTTACTAATCCTACAAGGGGCCCAGCAGTATTAAACTTCAAACAATTTGAAGGAACAAATTCTATCTTGACTATGAGCATAACCCATGCACTTTGCAACACTTCTGAAAATAATCCTTATAGCTACCAGTTACATATAGCATTAAATTGAATCACAGAAATGCACTACATGCATGACAGTTATCTGGCATATCAAGTCTGAGGATAACTATATTCACATGATTTACTTGATGACAAGATCCATAAAGTAAACTCATGAAGTTGGGATAAGTCCTATATTCAATTCATTGAATATCATGTGAAATTGGTATGACAACGCATCAATATACTTTCAAGTATATTCTACCAATACTCAGATTTGTCTTAGTTTAATGATATTCCCATATCATTAATCGACAACGGACAATTTAGAATATATAAATATATTCAAGGATATAAACATACAAATATATGATATATTATTAAGAAAATGACAATCAAACATAACAATTTATTTTATTTTATTAAAATAATAACTGTTCAATAACATCCCATTATCCAAACACTAATCACAGATGGGCATGAAACTACTAGCTAAACGAAGTCCTATGCCTTCAGCATGCTGATTAAGCTTTCCACCAGGTAAAGCCTTCGTAAAAGGATCAGCTAGGTTGTAATCTGTGTGAACTTTGAGTAACTCGATCTCGCCTATCTCCACTTGTTCTCTAACATAGTGATATCGAATCGGGAAATGTCTGGCGCCTTTCTTGATTCCAGGCTCATTGGAAAATGTAATTGCGGCTGAATTGTCACAATACATCTTTATAGGTCTTTCGATTGAGGCCATAACGCCAAGCCCTGAAACGAATTTTCTAATCCAGACGGCTTTCATTGCAGCTTCTGAAGCAGCAATATACTCGCTTTATGTTGCAGACATCGCTATAGTATTCTGCTTCTTGCTCTTCCAATCCACAGCACCCCCATTGATGACAAAGACATAACCCATCTGAGACTTTGTATCATCTTTATCACACTTCCAGGAAGCATCGCAGTAACCTGTAACACACAGTTCTGCATCTGGATTTCCCCCATATACTAAAAACATATCCTTAGTAGCTCTCAAATACTTGAGAATATGTTTAACAGTAGTCCAGTGGAGCTCACCTGAATTCTGCTGATAACGACTGGTAATGTTCTGAGCAAACGCCACATCGGGCCTTGTACATCTCACCGCATACATTATAGATCCCATAGCCGAAGCATAAAGGACTCTACTCATGCGTACCACATCTTCAGGTGTTGAAGCACAAGCTTTGCTACTCAAGCCATGTTCTACTTGCGTCGGAAAATATCCCTTCTTGGAATTTTGCATACTAAATCTCTTCAATATTTTATCAATGTAAGCACTTTGGCTTAAACTAATTAACCGCCTTGATCTATCTCTATAGATCTTAATTCCCAGAATGTATGCTGCTTCTCCTAGATCCTTCATGGAAAAACATTTCCCCAGATAGGCTTTCACCTCATTCAATCTTGGAATGTTTTTACCCATGATTAATATGTCATCCACATATAGGACTAGAAAAATCACATCACTCCCATTAGCTTTGTGATATACACATGGCTCATCAAGATTCTGAGTAAATCCAAACCTTTTGATTTCTTCATCAAATCTCTTATTCCATTGTCATGGTGCTTTCTTTAATCCATAAATGGATCTTTGAAGTTTGCATACACGGTTTGGAAATTCTGGATTCACAAACCACTCAGGTTGCGCCATATAGATATCTTCATCTAGGCGACCATTCAAGAAGGCGGTTTTGACATCCATTTGCCAAATCTCATAATCATAGTGTGCAGCTATGGCTATGAGAATCCAGAATCCTAATAGCCCTAATGTCAGCTACAGGAGAAAAGGTCTCCTCGTAGTCAATGCCATATGTTTGGGTAAAGCCTTTAGCTACCAAACGGGACTTATAGGTGTGTACATTGCCATCCATGTCAGTTTTCTTCTTGAAGAGCCACTTACTCCCAACTACCTTAGCATTGGGAGGAAGGTCTACTTCAATCCAGACTTTATTATCTTTCATGGATTGCATTTCCCCATTCATAGCAATCTGCCATTTATCCTTTTCAGGATCACTCATGGCAGCTCTATAATTAGCATGCTCTCCAAGGTCCCCTAATGTAACACCCCCAAAATCGGGTCCAGCGGAAGCATACATGTCGCTGGGGTGCTACTCAATTGGTATCACAACACAAAGTATAAAGAATGGTTTTATCTCAACCATTTAAAATAGATTTCATATTCCAAAGTGATTTATTTACAGCGTTTTCAAAAATGGTGCGGAAATATAAGCCCATAAAAGATTTCAAGTGGTCCCGATACATCAGAGTCTTCTATGACCATGCCATGCCCTGCCAAAGCCTCCACAACTAGTTTATCGCCTTAAACCTAAAAATACATGCTAAAAGTGTCAACACGAGGTTGGTGAGTTCATAGGTTTAGTTTAACTGTAAAGCATTTGAATGAAGATTTCCCAGCAAAGGCATTATAAATCCACTCAGTCCCTAGCCCCGCCCATACAAGACTTACAACATGTGTGTTTACAACCCACTGCCAAATAACAACAAGTACCATATGGACTACAAGAAATCAAAGACCAATATATTCCAAATATATATAAAGGGTTATTGTCGTATTAAGTTCATGACACCGAAGCCTTAAGATTTCTAGTATCTAGTTCCTGTCTGTTTGACATACCAGTCAAGTGAGGAAACCACCCGGAGTTTCTAGTTTTCTGGTAAGCATCCGTTTGACATACCAGTCAAGTGGGGAAACCACCCGGACGCCCAAAGTTTCTGGTAGATATCCACCTAGGACATCCAAGGTTCCTCAAATAATTATACGTCCGTTTGACATACCAGCCAAGTGGGGAAACTACCCGGACGGGGAGTTCAATCCCAATAGATCTATTCATAACATTCGCGCTTAACGGGTCATAACATAGGCAATTAATAGTTTAGTGCACTGGTGTCCATAAGAAAACAATCAGGTGTGTAACAAGTAACACATAATACTTTCGAGTAACAAACCAATGGTTTCAACCAATTAGTAATGCTTGAGAAAACAATTTACGTTTCAAGTAAAACAAGTATGGAGTTTAAATATAAACGAGCATGTATTCTCCCCCAAAACAGTTATAAAACAAGTAAAAGTAGGGGCCATGAAACTCACCTGGAACAACCGATATGATAACAGAAGTAAAGCGCACAAAAATCGAGGTACGGACGCTCTAACCACGACCTAAATGATTCATATGATCTAATGTAAGTCATGAAATGATGCTACACATGCAAATACGTATGTTATCGATACCACTCGTGAATTTCGGAAATAACGTTTATCGTCGAAAAAATATATTTATGACGTCTTGTTAAGTCATAAAACATTTTTCGTGTAAATATGTTGTAACGATATCCTACGATCGTCGTTTGGTGATTTATAGCAAAATAATAGAGTTTTCCGTCGTAATTTAATATTTTTCAACAACTGGTAGAAAATGATGAAGTAGCTTCGCAAGGCTAGTCGTAAGTTGGTGAGTATTGCGTGTTATCTCCATATTTTTAGAAAGCTTGTAACATCATCTTAAATTCGTATCATCGAACTTTTGTCCATACGTGTCCCGATCATGAAGATAAATATTGGTTAAGTTAGTTAGTTGGCTAAATTGACTGTTTTTGTGCAGTTTTCGGGTAAGTTTGGATGGTCATAACTTATTCGTTACAAGTCCGGTTGACGAACGGCTAATCAATTTGGAAAGTAGGCCGGGAGTACTTGATTTCACTTCAAAGGGTTAAGGTCTCAAACGGACTAGATCATTGAGAAAAATGGCTCTAAACATGGTCACTTGCAAAAATAGTTTTACACTTATATACATTTTTAATAAAAACTGATGGAAATTGTGTTGTGAACGTCGGTTTTCAAACGCTTGTATCTTGGTCGTTATAAGCTCGTTTTCTATGTTCTTTATATCCTCGGCTTTGTCTTGTAGCTAACTAATAGATTTTTGATATGTTGGCTCGTCTAGATCGCGTTCAATGCCTCGTTTTACCCTTGGAAAATCGTGCAACAGCACACTAATTTTCAGAAAATAGTTTTCGTCGTCAAACATAAAATTAGCGTATCTTTTTCGTCGTAAGCTCGTTTTTACTCATTCCGGCAGCCACGGTTTCGTTTTTGAGAGTATTTTCTAAATATGTAAACCAAAATAACCCATAATCTACTGATTTTTTTCCAGAATTCACAAAAATGGACAGCACCTTGTATATATCTTGTAAAAATCAATTTTTCTAGTTCAAGGCTTGTATATATTCCTTCCAATCAACACCAAAACTATTATAAGCATACCATACATCTTCTTAGGGTGTCATGGGTTCCTAATCTTCACCAAAAATAATGGATCTCATAAGGTTACTAATAAAATTCATTAAACTCATTTTAGTGAGAAAATAAATATTAAGTGGTATATAACATATGTACATTTGCATGATTTGCTACTAGAACATCAATATAGATTAAATGAAAGTATAAATGAGTAGAAAATTTATTTAGAAGCTTACTTGAAGTTTTGATGAGTTTTGGAGCAAAAATACTTAATTATCCTTGAGGTTTTTATTTCAAAACCTTAACTAGGATACAAATGGGACTTGAAATACTAAATCTTGTAAATTTTGGTGATCTCCTTCTTGTCTTGTGTTCTTGGCCGATCATATAAGAAAGGAGAGGAAGAGAGAAAATTGCTAGTTGATTTTGTTATAAGAATGTGTAAATGAAATAGGATAAGTATTAAAACTAGTTATAGATTTTTAGGGTCAAAGTAATCAAGTATCATATAGACTTTGGGGGGGGGGGGGGGGAAGGGGGCGGCAAACAAGGGAGAAACAAAAAGTGTGTGTGCTTATTAATAGTCTTGTCCCATGGATGATAAGATTTAGTTAGTTTAAGTTGTGTATTAGGTGTTGCCGGGTACCGAGTTAGCTAGAAATAAATCTTGACGGAATAAAATAAAGTATGACGAAGTTGTAAAAATTATAAATCACATTCCTTGCAAGAATCGGGTGTTCAAATAGTTGTCGTGTTGAAATTTCGCAAACCGTCGTAGTTATAAGCTTTTGACGATATATATTGTAACACCCCAACCCGCCAAGGGTAGAAGCATCACATCATGGTGACAAATCAAAGCATACATACATATACACAGCGGAAGCCATAAAACATAATCATTAAATAAACCAAGTCAACAAGACTTGAATTCAAAATACATAAGTCTCAAATGAAAGAGAAATAATCCAACATCAATGAACAAAGAAATAGAGTTCAAAAGACAAAAGTCTAAACATAAGGTAGTCATCTAAGGTACTAGCTCCAACTAACTCTCATCCCAAGCATAAATCCAACTCCCAGCTAGATACCTGCCGCAGGAAAAGAAATGCGGCTGAGCTTACAAAGCTCAGTGAACAGATACAAATATAAAGCAAAGAATACGAAACAGAAATATAGTGAAACACTAGGAATATCATAAGGTATAATCAAAGCAAAAGAATAGTAAGGAAATATAGGATAGTCATCTACCACGAGCCCAGAACTCAAATTCAAGTCTCAAAGTCAACATCTCAAAGTCATAGTCTCACAATCAGAGGGGATACCTCTCAGGCAACCAGATAATATGAGGGGTGTCCTCATGTATCATAATAGTGGAGTAGCTAGCTCCAGCTAAATGTGAAAGGCGTGTATTGCACACAAGCACCAGTCACCTCAAAGTCATACTCAAAGTCATAGTTAAATCCACTAAACAAAACGAACCTAGGATTGCAACCCATACGCCCCAAACTCAAAGTCAATCTCAAAGTCAAGTAGCCATGGCAGATAATATAAAAGGGACGGTGTGAGAAATCACTCCCCCACACGGGAGTCATGCCAGTGGTGCATCACAGACATGGCCAGGTTACCTTCCTGGCTAGGAAAAACAGAAAATGGCTCGGTATCAAACTAAGAGTCAGGTCTCAAAGTCATAACAAAAGGTCATATATCAAAAGGTGCATCTCAAAGTCATATCAAAAGTAATATCAAAGGTTCACTCAAAGGGAACATAGCAATGGCTTGGGAAATCTTAACTGAATCATAACTCAAAATCAATGTATAGAATATAAGAACCCTTACTGAAAAAGTGCAGAGTATCTGTACCTTATGACGAAAGCAAAAACAAAGCATGCATAGAATATGGGAAACGTCTCAAAGTCTCTCCTTCTTCACACCTAAAGGAGTAGAAGGGGATATCAAATCATTCTTAATTAACCGCCTTTCCGTTTTAAGTAACTTTCCCTTTTTAGTAAGTTTCCAAATTTAGTAAGTTTCCATATTCGGTAAGTTTCCATTCTTAGATTAAGCCCCAAATAACGTATTATGGATATAAAGTGTATTTTAGTAAGTTTCACAAGTTTAGGGTTTATAATGATCACTTTTCAAAGTATAGGGTTATAACCGTAATTATCTCAAAGTCAAAGGTTAAGAATGAAAATACTTTAAATAATTCGTACAAACCCTCAAGTAATCAAGTTAATGAATTAAACCCTTAAGGATTTCCCATTTTTACATTTCATACACTTTAGTTTTATAATTTACACTTTAACCCCCAAAGTTCATTTAATCACATTATACACCTCATTTTATAATTAATTACATAATGGTCCTCCATTTTATCAATTTTACCGAAAGTGTCCCTTATTTGATAACATGTACGAAAACACCCTTAACTTTCATTATTTACACATTTAGTCCCTCAATTAATTAAAAGTACAATTCGACACTAAATTTATTATACATACATATCAAACCCTCAATTATTCGATTTTACACATTAGGTCTCTCATAAAATATTATATACGAAATAACCCATAAGAATTACATAATTACATCACAAGTCCTTCATTTAATAAATTTACAATTCGTTCCAATATAATTATACGATTTGTATATTTTGCCCCCAACGTTATATACTTTACATGATTGGTCCCCCACATTATTTTACGTTCCAAAACAACCCTTTTCTTTCGTACATTTACATTTTTAACCCACACGTTTCGCCATATTACTAAACGACCCACTATATAAATAGAAATCAATTCGTAAATCTCCACTCGAACCCTAGCCTCGTTTTTGATCCAAAACATGCTTCTATTTTATGAACATCATTAAATCAATATTAATGCACCAAATCTATGCACAAGATTCACACAAAACGCGTTCTAGGGTTTTTAAACCCATTCGAATAAAAATGCGATTATCCGGTTCTAAACAAAAATCAAATACGATAATTATAAGCTTCCACAATTCGAATACTTATTTTCACTAGGTCACACAATTCATGAGAAGTCCAAAATAACTTATTTCTAGGTCTGCATAATTCGCTACATATATTTTATGAATTTTAACCCGTTTTAACCCATTAATTACGTTCGATTGGTTTTTACGTGCATGGATCGAATCTAACATTTTTCTTACGTCTTATACGATTAAAGAGTTATGGGAAAAATACCAGATCAAAGTTTGAACGAGTAGAGTGGTCGCACAAATTATGGAACCTCTCGGATAGAGTGTAACGACACCAAAATTTCCCACGAACACACGAACGATCCAAAAACCTTGAAACCATTTTTCATAGATCAAATACAATATGAGGAACTCAGGAAAAATGACAAACGAATTTTAAGAGTGTCGAATGAATTATGGCGAATTGTTACCTTCGGTTTAAACGCGACAAAGAATTATTTTCTCACGATCGAATCAAACAATGCACGACCTCAAAGTGATTTTTCTAGGCTTCCTTAGATCACGTACAACACCAGAAAAATGCTCCAAGAATTTTAGGAAATCGGATGGAGGCACAATGATTTTATGTGTGTGTTTAGGTTTCGGCTACTAGGGTTTATAGAAAAAGAATAGTATTAGGTGTTTTAAAATGGTTTTGCCGAGTCTTAGGGGGAGGCTTGGACCCAAATCTTCGGTATAATAGTTGGAAAAATTAATTTGAATGATACTTTCCATTTTATCCCATTTTTACTATATTTAAAAAAAAATCATAATAATATTTATAATTCATTCGGTTCACTTAGGGGTACTTTGGTAATTTTGTAACTTGTAAAAATGTTAAATGGAGTTGTCAAAATTATTTGGTATCATAACTTGTTCATTTCCTGAAGTTTGGGATTGATTCGGTACTTTATAAGCTTTTAAATAAATTTTTGAACTTGTAGGGGCAATTTGGTCATTTTATACGTTTTCAGATTTTAGGTGTTACAACTTCTTCCCCTCTAACAGAAAAATTTCGTCCCCGAAATTTGCAAAGAGTCAGAAATGAAACGAATCGGAAACAAAATAGAGACATACCAGATCAGAATACAAAATGAGGATAACTAGCTCGAATAGACTCCTCGGTCTCCCAGGTAGCTTCCCGCTCTGGGTGGTTCCGTCAAAGAATCTTAACGAACGGAATGACTTTACGTCTCATAACTCGCTCCTGGCGATCAAGAATAGCTTCCGGCTCCTCCGGAAGAGACATATCGGGCTGAATCCGATCAAAAGGATAAGACACCACATGCAATGGATGATAATTGTATCCCCTCAGAAGAGATACATGAAAGACGTCGTGAACATGTGATAACTGCGGAGGAAGAGCCAAACGATACGAAACCTCTCCGATGCGATCCAGAATCTCAAACGGTCCGATGAATCGAGGACTGAGCTTGCCCTTGATCCCAAAACGTTTAACCCCTCGAAACGGCGAAACTTTAAGGAATACCCGATCACCAACACGAAACTCCAAGTCACGCCGATGCTTATCAGCATAGCTCTTCTGACGCGCACGAGCTTCCTTCAACTTCTCCCTAGCAACATCCACTTTCTCGGTAGCGATCTGAACCAACTCCGGACCCTCAATAATGCGCTCACCAACCTCATTCCAACAAACTGGAGCCCTACACTTCCTATCATACAACATCTTGAAAGGAGCCATACGAATACTCGCGTGCCAGCTGTTGTTATATGCAAACTCTACCAAACGCAAATAATCATCCCAGCTACCAGTCCACTCTAAAGCACATGCCCTCAACATGTCCTCTAAGGTCTGGATGGTCCTCTCCGACTGACCATCTGTCTGAGGGTGAAAAGCCGTGCTGAACTTAAGGCGTGTATCCCATGCCTTATGCAATCCCTTCCAGAAACGAGATGTAAACCGTGGATCCCTATCTGATATAATAGCCGTAGGCATACCATGAAGCCTAACGATCTCCTGCTGAAACACGTCCGCCAACTTACTAACACTGTAGTCCACACGAATAGGGAGGAAGTGAGCAGACTTGGTTAGTCGATCAACGACCACCCAAATCGCATCATGCTTCCTACGGGTAAGAGGTAAACCTGTAACGAAATCCATAGAAATCTCCTCCCATTTCCACTTCGGAATCTCCAATGGCTGCAATAACCCACTCGCCCTTTGATGCTCGATCTTGACTTGCTGGCAAGTCAAACACTTAGACACAAACGAAGCCACATCATGTTTCATGCCACTCCACCAGAAATGCTGCTTAAGGTCCCGGTACATCTTGGTAGAACCAGGATGTATAGCAAAAGGGGAACTATGAGCCTCCGATAGAATGGCCTCACGAAGCTCCGGATCGTTGGGAACACAAAGACGATCCTCAAACCAAACTACACCGAAATCATCAACTCTGAACTCTGACTGCTTGCCTTCCTCAACATTCTGAACTATAAACCACAGCTCACCATCCTCTTTCTGAGCTTCCTTAACTCGCAAGATAAGATTGGACTCAACTGTAAGGCTAGCCCAATAACCTCCATGACCTCGAACACAAAACTCCACGTCAAGAAGCTCTAAATCATGCAAAACGCGAGGCTCAAACTCCAAACTCGCAATCATACCAGATTTCCTACTAAGAGCATCCGCGACTACATTGGCTTTACCGGGATGATACTGGATGTTAGCATCATAATCCTTCAGAAGCTCCAACCACCGCCTCTGTCTCATGTTCAGCTCTTTCTGGGTGAAAATGTATTTAAGACTCTTGTGATCAGTGAAAATGTCACAAGACTCTCCATACAAATAATGGCGCCAAATCTTTAGCGCGAAAACCACAGCTGCTAACTCTAAATCGTGCGTCGGATAGTTCACCTCGTAAGGCTTCAGCTGCCTCGAAGCATAGGCGATCACCTTCCCATGCTGCATCAAAACACATCCCAAACCCTTCTTCGATGCATCGCTATATATCTGAAAACCGCTGGAACCCGATGGAAGAGTCAAAATAGGTGCAGATACTAAACGCTTCTTCAACTCCTCAAAACTACTCTCCCGCTCATCAGTCCAAATAAATTTCTCCCCTTTCCTCATCAACTGCGTCAAAGGCAAAACGAGACGCGAAAAGCCCTCAACAAATCTCCTATAATACCCAGCGAGACCCAGAAAACTTCTCACTTCCGTCACATTTGTAGGTCTTGGCCATTTTGTGATAGCCTCAACCTTCGCCGGATCCATAGTGATACCGTCTGCAGAAACAATGTGACCCAAGAAAGCTACTCGATCCAACCAAAACTCGCACTTCGAAAACTTCGCATACAATCTCTGCTGTCGAAGAATCTCCAGAACAATACTAAGGTGCTGCTCGTGCTCCGCCTCGGATTTAGAATACACAAGAATATCATCAATGAAGACAATGACGAACTTATCGAGAAATTCATGGAATACCCGGTTCATAAGGTCCATAAACACAGCAGGAGCATTGGTCAAACCGAAAGGCATAACCAAAAATTCATAATGACCATACCGAGTTTGAAAGGCCGTTTTGGGAACATCCTGCTCCCTCACCCTAAGCTGGTGATAACCAGACCTCAGATCGATTTTAGAGAAATGCCTCGCCCCTTGCAACTGGTCGAATAAATCATCAATGCGCGGGAGAGGATAGCGGTTACGAATCGTAATGCGGTTAAGCTCCGGATAATCAATACAAAGACGCATGCTCCCGTCCTTCTTCTTTACAAACAACACAGGAGCACCCCAGGGAGATACACTCGGACGAATGAAACCGTTTTCCAACAGTTCCTGCAATTGCTCCTTCAATTCTTTTAACTCAATCGGTTCCATACGATATGGAGCTTTAGATATGGGTTCAGCACCAGGAATCAAATCAATACTAAACTCGACTTCCCTAGCAGGAGGAATGCCAGGAAGTTCATCCGAAAACACATCAGCAAAATCGCGCATAATGCGAATACTATCAATGCTAGGAACATCAACAGAAGTATCCTTAATAGAAGCAAGGAAACCAAGACAGCCATGCGAAATCAAAGTCCGGGCTTTCATAGCCGAAATAATCTTTACAGATTTCATAGGTTGGGAACCAGAATAAACATAATCAGGATGATGAAGATCACCAAAGATCACCTTACGAGCATAACAATCAATGGTCGCCTTATGAGCAGCTAACCAGTCCATGCCCAGAATAACATCAAAATCGACCATATCAATGGGAAGAAGATTTGCGGGACGAACACAATCATCAAAACGAAGAGGGAAATTAACATACTCAACATCAATAATCACATGAGTTTTCATCGGGGTAGCAATGGATATACGATTCATTAATTGAGTTGGGGTTATGTTTATTTTATTTGCAAGTGAAGTAGATATTATGGAATGCGTAGCACCGGTGTCAAATAAAGCAAAGACAATACGATCCCCAATATAAAGAAAGCCCGTAATAGTACCTGAAGTGCTAGCCGCCTAATCATGAGTCAAAGAATAAACCCGACCTGAAGTAGGAGCTGCCCTAGCCGTGACTTTTGGTTCACCAGAGTTCTTCCTAGGGCAGTCCTTGACCCTGTGCTGAGTAGATCCACACCAGAAACAACCACCCGAAGCTCTATGACAAGGACCTGGATGAGTCTTCCCACAGGAAGTGCATGTAGGAGGAGGAGGTAGAGTCTCAACAGACCCCTTCTGACCAGACGATCCCGACTGCTGAAACTGCTGAGAATCCCTACGCCGGTTGTTACCACCCTGACCCTGACGATCACCACCATACCTACCAGCATTCCGCCGATCCTGGTTCCTGGAATCCTGTCGCCTATGATCATAACCTCGGTCCTGACGACCCCGCTGATCATGCCCATGGTCCTGACGACCCCGAAAATCCTGCCTCTGGTCTTGTCGACCCTGGCCCAGAAAATCTACCCGGTTACCATCCCTATCACGCTTATTAGACACCCTGTCCACATGTAACAACTCGATGTTACGCGCGGCGTCCTGAACTCCAGCCACATCCTCAAACTGAGTGTTAACAATCCGGTCTAACACCCACTTCTTTAAAGCCCATTTGAAATGACGAGCCTGTCGAATAGCATCTCCAGTGACCTCTGGCCCAACAAAACTGGCCAGACGCAGAAACCGCTGCATAAACTCTCCTGACGACTCCTGATCTCCCTGACGAATCGACCCGTATTCCCTTTCATACTTTTGCTGCTCCGACAGTGGGATATACTGTCTATAAAACACCTCGATGAAATCCGCCCACGAACAAGTCTCAGCAAAATCATCCCCTTTCGCCTGGACAAGAGCAGTCCACCAATTTTGGGCATCACCCTCAAACTTGAATGTGGCCAAACGAGTTTTGAACTCGTCAGCACATCCCAGAACCCGAAACAACTTCTCGATATGCGTGATCCAGTCCTCTGCCTCATGGGGAGTAGCAGCGGACCTGAAAGAGAGAGGCTTAAGCTTGTTGAACCTCTCGATCCACACATGAATGCCAACAGGTGGGTTAACAACAGGTGGAGCACCACCACCACCACCACCACTACCAGAAGAGCCAACACCATTGCGGATGTTGTTGGTGACCTCGGTCACCACCTGAGCAGAAAGGTTAGGGAGGACATTTTTCAAAGCCTCAGCAATCATGGCCTCGAAATTGGGAGCATCATACTCGTTAAAACGCGTGTTCACCATCTGAATGATCACGAAAAGAATTAGCAAAAACATAAGGAGAATAAGCACGAAATGGAAGACGAAACAGAAACCTATGACTACCCAAAACCTCACCAGTCAAATCTTAAAACTTAAGGGTCAAATCCTATGGTCCACATGTTTCACAGGCCAAAGCTTATGTACGACAGGTCGCAACCTTAGCTCTGATACCATAATTGTAACACCCCAACCCGCCAAGGGTAGAAGCATCACATCATGGTGACAAATCAAAGCATACATACATATACACAGCGGAAGCCATAAAACATAATCATTAAATAAACCAAGTCAACAAGACTTGAATTCAAAATACATAAGTCTCAAATGAAAGAGAAATAATCCAACATCAATGAACAAAGAAATAGAGTTCAAAAGACAAAAGTCTAAACATAAGGTAGTCATCTAAGGTACTAGCTCCAACTAACTCTCATCCCAAGCATAAATCCAACTCCCAGCTAGATACCTGCCGCAGGAAAAGAAATGCGGCTGAGCTTACAAAGCTCAGTGAACAGATACAAATATAAAGCAAAGAATACGAAACAGAAATATAGTGAAACACTGGGAATATCATAAGGTATAATCAAAGCAAAAGAATAGTAAGGAAATATAGGATAGTCATCTACCACGAGCCCAGAACTCAAAGTCAAGTCTCAAAGTCAACATCTCAAAGTCATAGTCTCACAATCAGAGGGGATACCTCTCAGGCAACCAGATAATATGAGGGGTGTCCTCATGTATCATAATAGTGGAGTAGCTAGCTCCAGCTAAATGTGAAAGGCGTGTATTGCACACAAGCACCAGTCACCTCAAAGTCATACTCAAAGTCATAGTTAAATCCACTAAACAAAACGAACCTAGGATTGCAACCCATACGCCCCAAACTCAAAGTCAATCTCAAAGTCAAGTAGCCATGGCAGATAATATAAAAGGGACGGTGTGAGAAATCACTCCCCCACACGGGAGTCATGCCAGTGGTGCATCACAGACATGGCCAGGTTACCTTCCTGGCTAGGAAAAACAGAAAATGGCTCGGGTATCAAACTAAGAGTCAGGTCTCAAAGTCATAACAAAAGGTGCATCTCAAAGTCATATCAAAAGTAATATCAAAGGTTCACTCAAAGGGAACATAGCAATGGCTTGGGAAATCTTAACTGAATCATAACTCAAAATCAATGTATAGAATATAAGAACCCTTACTGAAAAAGGGCAGAGTATCTGTACCTTATGACGAAAGCAAAAACAAAGCAAGCACAGAATATGGGAAACGGCTCAAAGTCTCTCCTTCTTCACACCTAAAGGAGTAGAAGGGGATTACAAATCATTCTTAATTAACCGCCTTTCCGTTTTAAGTAACTTTCCCTTTTTAGTAAGTTTCTAAATTTAGTAAGTTTCCATATTCGGTAAGTTTCCATTCTTAGATTAAGCCCCAAATAACGTATTATGGATACAAAGTGTATTTTAGTAAGTTTCACAAGTTTAGGGTTTATAATGATCACTTTTCAAAGTATAGGGTTATAACCGTAATTATCTCAAAGTCAAAGGTTAAGAATGAAAATACTTTAAATAATTCATACAAACCCTCAAGTAATCAAGTTAACGAATTAAACCCTTAAGGATTTCCCATTTTTACATTTCATACACTTTAGTTTTATAATTTACACTTTAACCCCCAAAGTTCATTTAATCACATTATACACCTCATTTTATAATTAATTACATAATGGTCCTCCATTTTATCAATTTTACCGAAAGTGTCCCTTATTTGATAACATGTACGAAAACACCCTTAACTTTCATTATTTACACATTTAGTCCCTCAATTAATTAAAAGTACAATTCGACACTAAATTTATTATACATACATATCAAACCCTCAATTATTCGATTTTACACATTAGGTCTCTCATAAAATATTATATACGAAATAACCCATAAGAATTACATAATTACATCACAAGTCCTTCATTTAATAAATTTACAACTCGTTCCAATATAATTATACGATTTTTATATTTTGCCCCCAACGTTATATACTTTACATGATTGGTCCCCCACATTATTTTACGTTCCAAAACAACCCTTTTCTTTATTACGTTTACATTTTTAACCCACATGTTTCGCCATATTACTAAACGACCCACTATATAAATAGAAATCAATTCGTAAATCTCCACTCGAACCCTAGCCTCGTTTTTGATCCAAAACATGCTTCTATTTTATGAACATCATTAAATCAATATTAATGCACCAAATCTATGCACAAGATTCACACAAAACGCGTTCTAGGGTTTTTAAACCCATTCGAATAAAAATGCGATTATCCGGTTATAAACAAAAATCAAATACGATAATTATAAGCTTCCACAATTCGAATACTTATTTTTACCAGGTCACAAAATTCATGAGAAGTCCAAAATAAATTATTTCCAGGTCTGCATAATTCGCTACATATATTTTATGAATTTTAACCCGTTTTAACCCATTAATTACGTTCGATTGGTTTTTACGTGCATGGATCGAATCTAACATTTTTCTTACGTCTTATACGATTAAAGAGTTATGGGAAAAATACCATATCAAAGTTTGAACGAGTAGAGTGGTCGCACGAATTATGGAACCTCTCGGATAGAGTGTAACGACACCAAAATTTCCCACGAACACACGAACGATCCAAACCTTGAAACCATTTTTCATAGATCAAATACAATATGAGGAACACAGGAAAAATGACAAACGAATTTTAAGAGTGTCGAATGAATTATGGCGAATTGTTACCGTCGGTTTAAACGCGACAAAGAATTATTTTCTCACGATCGAATCAAACAATGCATGACTTCAAAGTGATTTTTCTAGGCTTCCTTAGATCATGTACAACACCAGAAAAATGCTCCAAGAATTTTAGGAAATCGGATGGAGGCACAATGATTTTATGTATGTGTTTAGGTTTCGGCTACTAGGGTTTATAGAAAAAGAATAGTATTAGGTGTTTTAAAATGGTTTTGCCGAGTCTTAGGGGGAGGCTTGGACCCAAATCTTCAGTATAATAGTTGGAAAAATTAATTTGAATGATACTTTCCATTTTATCCCATTTTTACTATATTTAAAAAAAAATCATAAA
This sequence comes from Artemisia tridentata subsp. tridentata, assembly GCA_021014915.2. Lineage (NCBI taxonomy): Eukaryota > Viridiplantae > Streptophyta > Magnoliopsida > Asterales > Asteraceae > Artemisia > Artemisia tridentata. The sequence continues at coordinate 367,668,302 of CP139509.1, read as the reverse complement.
AATATTTATAATTCATTCGGTTCACTTAGGGGTACTTTGGAAATTTTGTAACTTGTAAAAATGTTAAATGGAGTTGTCAAAATTATTTGGTATCATAACTTGTTCATTTCCTGAAGTTTGGGATTGATTCGGTACTTTATAAGCTTTTAAATAAATTTTTGAACTTGTAGAGGCAATTTGGTCATTTTACACGTTTTTAGATTTTAGGTCTTACGATATATATAGTAAATGATTTCAAAACTCCGTGTAAACCAATAATATAACCTTTATATCATTATAATGAGTGTGAGAATATATTAGGACCATAGTCTGGAGTGTCGGGTACATTGTTCGTAGTAAATGACTGAGTGGTATCGTTTATTAAATAAATAACCATACGTTAATTGAAAATATGCAAACCCGTGAATGATCTAACATGCAGATGATGTTACTGATGATATGTAGACTACTCTAGTCTATATGATGTGTCCTTAATGAAGTTTCATGAATACGCAGCTAAACCCTAACGGTTACGCTAATTTGCTACCCGTAAACCTAGTTTACGAAATGATGAATGATAACCATGAATAGTGATTTCCCTCCGGGAATAAATAGTGTTTTGTGAATAGTAATTTTTTTGAAAACATCTCAAAGTCGCAAACTGACTTCAAAAACTATGAATAGTGAAATGATGAATAGTAACCCATGAATAGTAAATTTCAAAGTTTGGGAAATGACCTGGAATTACGATTTGTCACACCTAATATAGTTTCCTCAACCTCTACGTTAAGACATAGACGTTCAGGTGCTCTCACAGTTCTAACGGATCTACGAATGGGAATTACTTCAGGTGAAGGACCCAGACTATCCGGTTCCACAGGAAGTTCGCTAGTGTTTTCAGAAGGTAATGTATCCTCTTGATCATCTTCCAGATCATAGATCCTCCCACTGAAGTCTTGAGATATGAGATCCTTTTCAAGAAAATCTCCATACCTAGCAACAATTACTTTGTTCTCAGGTGGGTAGTAAAAGTAGTAACCCATCGTTTCTTTTGGGTATCCTACAAAGATACACTTTACAGATCTCTGTTGGAGTTTATCTGCTGAGTCACGTTTAACAAACATATCGCAACCCCAGACCTTTAAATAAGACAAGTTAGGCATTTTCCCAAAACATAACTCATAAGGTGTCTTATCAACCTTCTTGGTCGGAACCATATTTAATATGCGAATCGCAGATTCCAAGGCATAATCCCAAAAGGATAAAGAGAGAGTAGTAAGATTAAACATAGATCGTACCATATCCAATAATGTACGATTCCTTCTCTCAGATACACCATTTTGCTGTGGAGTATATGGAGATGTGAGATGCTGGACAATTCCATTCTCACTTAGATAATCTTTAAACTCCTGACTTAGGTATTTACCACCTTTGTCGGATCAAAGAGCTTTAATCTTCTTTCCAAGTTGCAACTCTACTTCAGCTTTAAAAACCTTAAATGTTTCAAATACCTCATGTTTATGTTTAAGTAAATAAACATAACTATAACGGCTGAAATCATCAGTGAAGGTTAAGAAGTAGCTAGCACCTCTCTTTGACACGTGTCTAAGTGGTCCACACACATCAGTATGTATTAAACCAAGTAGATCATCAGCCTTTTCAATACGATTATTAAAAGGTTTCTTTGTCATCTTCTCAGATATACAAGATTCGCATTTATCAAATGATTCATCATTGATATCTTGCAAAAGCCCATCTTGCAAAAGCCCATCACGTTGCAGCTTTTGCATGCGAGTCTTGCCTATGTGAGCAAGTCGACAATGCCAAAGATAAGACGAATCCAAGACATTCTTGACTCTCTTATTATTGATGTTATACATTGAATTATAATCATTACATTCATTCATATCAATCTCAAAAACACCATTCACAGCAATAGCAATAAAATAAAAAACATTATTTAACAAAACAGAAATTCCATTGCTAGAAACAGTATGTTGAAATCCAATATTCAATAAACATGAAAAAGATACCGCACCCCTAACAATTACAGGTGCATAATGACAATTATTCAAATTCAGTACTATGCCCGAAGGCAAAACTAATTTAAATATTCCTATGGCTTCAACAACTGCTTGTGCTCCATTGCTCACTTGCAGAAATTGCTCCCCATAGGCCAGTCTCTTCTCAACTCTAAATCCCTGTAGTGTATTGCAAATATGAATACCACATCCAGTATCGTATACCCAGGAATTTAATTTATGAGTTAATGAATATAATTCAATCATGAAAAATTTACCTGAAGTGTTGGATTTCACAGCCTCACCCTTCATCTTTTTCACACACAACTCCTCGAGATAGAGAGGACAGTTCCTCTTCAAGTGTCCTATCTTTTGGTAGTGGTGACAAGTCAGATCTTTCTCATTCGGATTGCCCTTGTTCTTCTGAGGGTACTTCTCAGCATAAGGTTGATAGGTCACAACTTGTTTTCCCTTGTCAACTTTACCTTTCCCCTTATTCCCTTGCGGTTTTGGCTTATAAAGCCTGCCTCCTTGTATAGCTAATGCTTGAGGAGTAGTTGCCTTGCCTGGTAAACCCTTTTCGTAGTCAACGAGCATTACGAGCAATTCCGTTACTGTCTTCCCCGAGCAATGCATGTTGTAATACTGAACAAAACCCATAAAATCCTTGTTTAAGGATTGGATGATTAGGTTCACACATGTATCCTCAGGAACGACATAGTTGATCTGTGATACTTGGTCCATGTAACTTTTCATAACCAACACATGATCAGCTACTGGTTTACCATCCCCTTGCCTACAGCAATACAATTTCCTGATCAAATCAAAAATTGCTTCAGGGCCAGTCGATTTTTCTCCTTCAAAAATAACTTTGAAAGCAGAACTTAGTACAGCGTTTTCGGGTTGAGCCATTTCTACAGAAAAAGTTCAATTATTAGTATTCTGATAATACAATTTTTCAAGAAAAGAAAATTACCCAGGAAATATACATATAACCATTTAATTTTCTTGAAAACTAAGATCCAACTTTCCATTGTTCCACTACATCAGTTGATCTGCTAGTAGTGAAAGTACAAAAGATGGTAACTTGTCGTACAATAATCGGCAAAACAGTTTCCGACTCCTAGATCATTATGGGAATTACATTTGCCAAAAACAATTTTGCAATGTAAGCATGTTTCTTCCCATCTCATGCCTTAAGTTTCAAGGTCTCACTTACAACTTAATTAAGTCGTCTAATTTAGAAACTGCAAATACTCTATGTCACGGTCTCACGCCATGGAAATTTACCTTGTCATTAATATTTAGGTCAAGGTCTCACTTACGCTAAATATTAACTCCAAGTGTCTCTTATAATTAGATAGCATGGACTTAAATTTTTAAGGTATTAATTTTGATGTGACAATCAAAATATGTACGAAGAAGCATGCACACATCTTCGTATCATAAGTTTTCAAAACAATTTTAATTTACCAATTGAGGCTAAGAGTTAAATCAACGAAGTTTTAATTTAGGTATTGGGCTCACCAATCAAAGAATTACCTCCAATTATCGCCCACTATATCCTACTACTGCATGAGTCATAAAGACCCAAGTTATTCGGATAATTACCACAAAAGTGGTGCGTGAAATTGAGGTCAATTCACCCTTAAGATGATTTTATACAAAATTATAGCATTACTTGGTAGCTCCAATTAGATGCACAAAGGAAATGAGAGACAAACGTCCGCTCGAAGACTAATTAAAAATGCGTCCCTTTCGGATGACAATTTAATGTCAAGCCTCCTTATACCCCTCTTATAGTTTGTCTATATTGGGTGAGCCGTTCACACTATTGGTACAAAACTCATCAATCAATCAAAAGTTTATGATACTAAGTCTTAAAAAATTATGTTATAAATTATAAAATTGCTAGTCTCGCCTGGGAGCAAATTACCGTGCGAAGCGAACCACTGTCGGCACATAAGACTTGGCAATATATAATTTACCACATCAAGGTTTCATAGTTATTAGGTCAATTTATTTTCTATTCCAAAAAATTACTCTCTTTTTTCTTACAATTCAACAATAATTTAAACAAAAATGACAAGTAATTTTAATAAAAATAAATAAACACATAATAATGCATATAATCTTAACCATTAAATCATATTGCCATATGCAAACCTTTTGATAAATCCTATTAATAATCTATATGTGAATTAATTATGCATATAATTACTAAGACTCTCATTGGTTTTCGAGCGCATTGTACCCAATGGACCACATACACCAACAAGTTGGTAGCGTAAGCCTTAGAAAAATGTCACTATCACTACTTTCTCTCTCTTACTTTTTTGCCAAATGACAAGTTTATCCTTAACCAATTAATTAACACTTCTTTAAAGTTTGCAATATTAATTTCAACCAAGGGTAATATAGTAAACTTTACCAAACTCCACTACCTATTCACTTTCTATTTTTGGTATGGGACAATAATTTTGGGACGTCCGAAAAAAGAAAAAGGGACAATAAAATTGGGACGGAGGGAGTACCACGTTGCACATAAAAGATTCATTAATTTAATTAATTATGTCTTCCCTAATTTTAGATCTATCTAAAACATGTAGCAAATAATAACAAACCCTAATCCATGATTACCTTGCATGAAGTATCATGGATTAATTCTAGGAACGTAACCCTTTACACACATAAACACACATGTTCCTAATTTTAGGGTTACAAAACTAGCTTTTTAATTAAGAGAGGATCGAACCCCCCCCCCCCTAATATTAGATTCGATTTTTATTGTTCTAAAAAACCATAAATAATCGACTAAACATGTATAATCCAAATCAAGATTCAATTTTTTTGCGTTTCGGTAATACAATTACATGTTAAACTGCTCGTGATGCCACTGTTGGAATTTAAATACCATGACTATCATATAATTAATTCTATAACATCAAAGCACATAGCGAAAGCAAATATCAATTATTTAACATGTACAAAGATTAACTGAATATAAAAGTTACATACCTTTGATCCTAGCAAGAACAAAGATCTAACTTCAAATCTTCTTCTTTAATCAAACTATAGGATTAACGAGAAACCCCTTACCGTTTTGTTTCTCAATCCAAAATCGTGTTAACTAAAGTAAGTTAACTACCAAGTCTTGTACACACGTACTATAACCAATTAATGCTTGATGCTAGTGAAAGAATATAAGAAAACCAAACAATTTGTTTACTTTGAAAAACACAAAGATCGACACACCCCTAGGGTTGTACGATCGGTTTTAGAAGAAAAGGAGAAGAAGAAAACTTTTAGGGTTATAGCAAGTATGCACTAGGTGAAAACTAATAACCTTTGAGTTTGTATTTATAGTGAAACTATCTTGGAGCACAAGACTTGGATCAATTTGGGTTATACAACCCTTAGGCAGATCGGCCCTACTCATCCAATGGGTTTCTAGATCCTTCTTGAGCCTCTAATTTCACTTACGGTCCTTCCTTTATTTACTAACGGTCGTTAGTCAATTCCGTTAATTACTTAACGTTCGTTAGTCGTTATTTCGTGTTCAAATAATTAAATACATAACATTTATATATATATATATATATATATATATATATATATATATATATATATATATATATATAAATTATTTCATTAATCATTCATACGTTAAGTGTGCAATCCCTCGGTCCCGTGTTCAATTCTAGTCATACACGATTTAATATTTTTCCATAACTCTAACAACAAAGGCTAACAAATCACTACATGGAGAAATGTGGATTTTGAGCTAAGCATCTCGTATATATAAAACCTTGTGTTCAGATTTTGTATCAGAATCCACAATACACATATACATATACAATCGTAGCAATCAATAGTGTTAAGCATTTCATGGGGAACACTCGTTTTCATAATTCATCAAACGTTAACAAATTGTTGTTAGATTTTAATAACATGACTACTTCATAAATTAAACACATAACATCAAAGAGAACATGCGGAAGCTAAGGATCAATGACACATAATTAGTTAACCGAATAATTAAGTAAACGTACCTTTGATTCTAGCTAAACTAGAATGAACTTCAAGTATTCTTCAATCAAGATCAAGAACCCTAATTTAGGTTTATAATTGGATTAACGTATTACCCCTTACCGTTTTGTAATTCAATCCATGATATTAACTATAGTGAGTTAATACCACGTTCTTGTACACACGTACTATAACTGAATTAACGTGATTGCTAGATCCAGAAAACACAAAAGTTTGTTTTATAAAAAACAAACAGATCGACCCTAAGAGGGTGTTTGTTCGTTCGGCCTCACCAAGAAAAGATAAGAGAACAAGGTTAGGGTTATAGCTTGTGCACAAAAGATACTAAATAAATAACCCTAAGCCTTGTATTTATAGTTTAGAAGACTTGGAAGACAAGTTGAGATGGGATTGGGTTTCCCCAAGCCCATGCCGATCGGCCAAACCGCCCAAGGGGCTTCCAGAACTTTTTTGACTTCTATTTTTCACTCTAGTCCTTTACTTAATTATTTATCGTCCGTTAGTTAATTTTCGTTAACTACTTAACGTCCGTTATTCGTTATTTTGTGTTTTAATAATTAAATACATAATGTTTTATATATTAATTATTATTCATTAATTCTTTATACGTAAAGTGTGCAATCCCATGATCTCGAGTTCGATTCTAGACATACACGTATTAATATTTTGTCCGCAAACCTAACAGCTACCACTTGGACATCTATTAATAGTGTAATGACATTAGTTAGCGTCTAGCAACACGTCAATACCCCTAGTACAACTCGAGGGTAGTCTCCTGGAAAAACCTTTCGATGATTTATCATCATACTTATCATTTTGTTACTAATACTACATTAATAAAGATATGAATCTTAGTCATTCATTAATTTCTCGTTGTTTATGATTGAGCAAGATTACCAAATCGTCAGAGCGTATTCCAGATAGATCTTGGGCGTGGCCATGCAAACACTTGTCAACCCTACTAGGGGCCCAGTAGTATTAAACTTCAAAACAAATTTGAAGGAGCAAATTCTTTCTTGACTACAAGCAAAACCCATGAACTTTGCAACACTTCTAAAAACAATCCTTATGGCTACCAGTAACGTATAGCGGTAAATTGCTTTATAGAAATGCACTACATCCATGACAGTATCTGGTATCTCAAGTCTGAGGATAACTATATTCATGGTTTACTTGATAACAAGATCCATAAAGTAAAATCATGTAGTTGGGATAAGTCTTATATTCAATTCATTGAATATCATGTGAAATTGATATGTCAATGCATCAATATACTTTCTAGTATATTTTGCCAATACTCAGATTTGTCTTAATTTAATGATACATCCATATCATTAATTGAGAACGATTAATTTAGAATAAATAAATTTATTCATGGATTAAACATGCAAATACAGGATATATTATTAAGAAAATGATAATCAAACATAACAAATATTTTATTTCATTAAAATAATAATTGTTCATAACATCATTTTATCCAGACACTAATCACAGATGGGCATGAAACTACTAGCTAAACGAAGTCCTGTGCCTTCAGCATGTTGATAAAGCTTTCCACCATGTAAAGCCTTCGTTAAGGGATCAGCTAGATTATTATCTGTGTGAACTTTGAGTAACTCGATTTCACCTATCTCGACTTGTTCTCGAACATAGTGATATTTAATCGGAAAATGTCTGGTGCCTTTCATGATTCCAGGTTCATTGGCAAATGTAATTGCAGCTGAATTGTCACAATACATCTTTATAAGGTTTTCAATCGAGGGCATAACTCCAAGCCCTGAAATGAACTTCCTAATCCAGACGGCTTCCATTGCTGCTTCTGAAGCAGCTATGTACTCACTTTCTGTTGCAGACATAGTTATGGTACTCTGCTTCTTGCTCTTCCAATCCACAGCTCCTCCATTAATGACAAAGACATAACCTGTCTGAGACTTCGTATCATCTTTATCACATTTCCAGGACGCATCGCAGTAACCTGTAACGCCAAGTTCTGCTTCTGGATTTCCCCCATATACTAAAAACATATCTCTTGTAGCCTTTAAGTACTTGAGAATATGTTTAACAGCAGTCCAGTGGAATTCACTTGGATTCTGTTGATATCGACTGGTTATATTTTGAGCAAATGCCACATCAGGCCTTGTGCATCTCACCACATACATAATAGATCCCACAGCCGAAGCATAAGGGACTCTCTTCATGTGTGTCACCTCTGCAGGTGTTGAAGCACATGCTTTGCTACTTAAGCCATGATTCTCTTGCATTGGCAAATATCCCTTCTTGGAATTTTTCATATTAAATCTCTTCAATATTTTATCAATGTAAGCACTTTGGCTTAATCCAATCAACCGCTATGATCTATCTCTATATATCTTGATTCCCAGAATGTATGCTGCTTCTCCTAAATCCTTCATGGAAAAATATTTCCCAATATAGGATTTAACCTCTTTCAATCTTGGAATATTTTTACCCATGATTAATATGTCATCAACATATAGGACAAGAAAAATAACATCACTCCCACTAGCTTTGTGATATATACATGGCTCATCAAGATTATGAGTAATCCCAAACCTTTTGATTTCTTCATCAAATCTCTTATTCCATTGTCGTGATGCTTGCTTCAATCCATAAATGGATCTTTGAAGTTTGCATACACGGTTTGGAAATTCTGGATTCACAAACCCCTCAGGTTGCACCATATAGATGTCTTCATCTAGGCGACCATTTAAGAAGGCGGTTTTGACATTCATTTGCCAAATCTCATAGTCATAGTATGCAGCTATAGCTATGAGAATCCTAATGGCCCTTATGTCAGCTACAGGAGAAAAGGTCTCCTCGTAGTCAACACCATAAGTTTGAGTAAAGTATTTAGCTACCAAACGAGCCTTATAGGTGTGTACATTGCCATCCACGTCAGTTTTCTTCTTGAAGAGCTACTTACTTCCAACTACCTTGGCATTGGGAGGAAGGTCTACTTCAATCCAGACTTCATTATCTCTCATGGATTGTATTTCCCCATTCATAGCAACTTGCCATTTGTCCTTTTGAGGATCGTTCATGGAAGCTCTATAATTAGCAGGTTCTCCAAGATCCCCTAATATAGTTTCCTCAACTTATGCGTTAAGACATAAATGTTCAGGTGCTTTCACAGTCCTTACAGATCTGCAAATGGGAACAACTTCAGGTGGAGGACCCAGAATTTCAGGTTCCACAGGAAGTTCGCTAGTATTTTCAGAAGGTAATGTATCTTCTCGATCATCTTTCAGATCATAAATCCTCCCACTGAATTCTTGTGATATCCTTTTCAAGAAAATCTCCATACCTAGCAACAATTACTTTGTTTTCAGGTGGATAGTAAAAGTAGTAACCCATCATTTCCTTTGGGTATCCTACAAAAATACACTTTACAGATCTCTGTTGGAGTTTATCTGATGAGTCACGTTTAACCAACACCTCGCAACCCCAGACCTTTAAATAAGACAAGTTAGGAGTTTTTCCATTCCATAACTCATAAGGTGTCTCATCAACCTTCTTGGTCGGAACCATATTTAAAATGCGAATAGCAGATTCTAAGGCATAATCCCAAAAGGATAAAGGAAGAGTTGTAAGATTAAACATTGATCGCACCATGTCCAATAATGTACGATTTCTTCTCTCAGATATACCATTTTGTTGTGGAGAATATAGAGATGTAAGATGCTCGACAATTCCATTCTCAGCTAAATAATCTTTAAACTCTTGACTCAGGTATTCACCACCTCTATCGAATCGAAAAGCTTTACTCTTCTTTCCAAGTTGCAATTCTACTTCTGCTTTGAAAACCTTAAATGTTTCAAACACCTCATGTTTATGTTTAAGTAAATAACATATCCATAACAGCTAAAATCATCAGTAAAGGTTAAGAAGTAGCTAGCACCTTTCCTTGACACATGTCTAAGTTGTTCACACACATCAGTGTGTATTAAACCAAGTAGATCAGAAGCCCTTTTCCATACGATTATTGAAAGGTTTCTTCGTCATCTTCCCAGATATACAAGATTCACATTTATCAAATGATTCATCATTGATATCTTGTAAAAGCCCTTCACGTTGCAGCTTTTCCATACGAGTCTTGCCTATATGAGCAAGTAGAAAATGCCAAAGATAAGATGGATCCAAAACATTCTTGATTCTCTTATTATTGATGCTTTACATTGAATTATAATTATTGGATACATTATCATTCATGTCAATTTCAAAAACACCATTCACAGCAATAGCATTAAAATAAAAAACACCATTTAAAGAAACTGAAATTCCATTGCTAGTAACAGTATGATTAAAACCAATATCCAATAAACATGAAAAAGAAACAACACCTCTAACAATAGTAGGTGCATAATGACAATTATTTAAAGACAGTACTAAGCCCGAAGGCAAAACTAATTCAAATACACCTATAGCTTCAACAGTTGCATGTGCTCCGTTACCCACATGCAGATATTGTTCTCCATAGGCCAGTCTCCTTTCAACTCTAAATCCCTGCAGTGTATTGCAAATATGAATACCACATCCAGTATCGTATACACAAGAATTTATTTTATGAGTTAATGAAAATAATTCAATCATGAAAAAGTCACCTGAAGTGTTGGGGTTACCAGCCTCAGCCTTCTGCTTCTTCACATGCAACTCCTCAAGGTAGAGTGGACAGTTCCTCTTCTAATGTCCTACCTCATGGCAGTGGTGGCAAGCCTGATCCTTCTTGTTATGATTCACCTTGTTCTTCTTAGGGTTATTCTTCTTAGGATTAGGTTGGTAGGCCATAACTTGTTTACCCTTGTCAATCTTTCCCTTACCCTTCTTATTCGCCTGCGGTTTTGGCCTTTGTATCCTACCTCCTTGTATAGCTAATACCTGAGGAGTAGGTGCCTTCTTTGGTAAACCTTTCTCATAATCCACAAGCATTGCAAGCAACTCTGTGACTATCTTCCCCGCGCAATGCATGTTATAGTTTCGAATAAAACCAGAGAATTCCTTGTTCAAGGATCTGTTGATTAAGTTCACAAATACATTTTCCGAGTAGATGTAGTTGATCTGATGTAGTTGGTCCATGTAGCTCTTCATTTCCAACACATGATCACTAACAGGTTTACCTTCACCCTGCTTGCAGCTATGTAATGCATCGATCAAATCATACAATTCAATTGTAGGTGGTTTCTCATAAGTCTTTTGGAGTTCTTGAAGCATATCATAAGGAAAATGGTGCTCAAATTGCTTTTGCAATTTGGGAGCCATACTTCCAAGCATCAAGCACACAACCTCATTGTGCTTTTTATACTCCAGTTTCCAGGAAACTTTGACATCCTCGGATTCAGTAGCATCTGGTTCAGCAGGGCAAGGCTTATTCAAGTATTCCAGCTTATCGGATACTCTCAAGACTATCCTGAGTGACCTATGCCAGTCATTGAAATTCGGGCCAGTCAATTTTTCCCGTTCAAAATGATTTTTGAACGCGGAACTTAGTACAACATTATCGGGTTGAGCCATTTCTACAAAAAAAGTTCAATTATTAGTATTTTTGATAATACAACTTTTCAAGAAAATAAAATACCCAAGGAAATATTCATATAACTATTGAATTTTTTTGAAAAACTAGGATCCAAATTTTCATAATTTCACTACATCAGTTGATCTGCGAGTAATGAAAATATAAAATATGGTAATCTGTCGAACAATAATTGGCAAACAATTTCCAAATCCTAGATCATTATGGGATTTACATTTGCGAAATTCAATTTGCAAAGTAAGCATGTTTCATCCCATCTCATGCCTTAAGTTTCTAGGTCTCACTAACAACTTAATTAAGTTGTCTAATTTAGAAACTGCAAATTCTCCATTTATGGTCTCACGCATTAACGGAAATTTACCTTGTCATTAAAATCTTGGTAAGGTCTCACTTAGGCTAAATAATAACTTCAAGTATTTCTTATAATTAGATTGCATGAACTTAAATTTTAGGGTACTAATTTTGATGTGTCAATCAAAATATGTACGAAAAAGCATGCACTCATCTTCGTATCATAAGTTTTTCAAAACCTTTTTATTTACCAATTTAAGCTAAGATTAAATCAACAAAGTTTTAATTGAGGTATTGGGTTCACCAATCAAAGAATTACCTACAATTATCGCCCACTATATCCTACTACTGCATGAGTTAAAAGACCCTAGTTATTCGGATAATTACCACAAAGTGGCACGTGGAATTGAGGTCAATTCACCCTTAAGATGATTTTGTACATTGAATAGTCGTACTTGGTAGCTCCAATTTGACGCACAAAGGAGCAGAGAGACAAACTTCAGCACAAGTGCCAGTTAAAAACATGTCTCTTTTGGTTTCACAATTTAATGTCAATCCTCCTTTAACCCCTCTTATAGTTTGTCAAAACTAGGTGAGCCGTTCTTAATATTGGTACAAAAACTCATCACTCAATATACAGTTTATGACTTTAAGTCTTAAAAACATGTTATAAATTATAACCTTGCTAGTCTCGCTTAGGAGCAAATTACCGTGCGAAGCGAACCACTATCGGCACATAAGACTTTGCAAGATTCATAATTTATCACATCAAGTTTCACCATTATTTAGTCCATTTATTTTCTATTCAAAAAATTACATTTTTTTACTTACAACGTGTCATACAATTAAAAAAAAAACAAGTAATAATAAAATTAAACAACTAAATAACGCACATAACTTAACAATTAATTTATGTAAACAAATAGCCACATGCAAACTTTATTTGATAAAACCTATTAATAATCATTCTATGTTTAATTATGCATATATTTAACTAAGACTATCACTTACAAAGGTAAGTGAGCCACATGCATCGACGTATCGATTGTGTTAGTCATAGCAAATATACACCATATTGCACATAATAGATTCATTAATATTTAATTGAGGTATTCCCCAATGTTAGATCTATCAAAAATTACATGTAATAAAACAACTTAACAATTAATCAATCATAATCCATGACAAACATGCATGTTTCATCATGGATTAACACAAGTCACAAGATACGCAACTAAACACATAAGCATGTTACAATTAGGGTTTCAATAAAATAAATTTTTATATAATTAGGGCATCGCCCCCCCCCCCCTAAAAAAATTAAGGTTTTGATTTTTAAACCCTAAAAATCGACTAACATACAAACACAATCCAAGATTCGTTTTTTATGTGTTTCAGTAATTAATTACATGTTAAAACCTGTCTCTGATACCACTGTTGGATTTTAATAACATGACTACTTCATAAATTAAACACATAACATCAAAGAGAACATGCGGAAGCTAAGGATCAATAACATATAATTAGTTAACCGAATAATAAAGTAAACGTACCTTTGATTCTAGCTAAACAAGAATCAACTTCAAGTATTCTTCAATCAAGATCAAGAACCCTAATTAGGGTTTATAATTAGATTAACGAATTACCCCTTACCGTTTTGTAATTCAATCCAAGATATTAACTATAGTGAGTTAATACCACGTTCTTGTACACACGTACTATAACCGAATTAACGTGATTGCTAGATCAAGAAAACACAAAAGTTTGTTTTATAAAAAACAAATCGATCGACCCTAAGAGGGTGTTTGTTCGATCGGCCTCACCAAGAAAAGATAAGAGAACAAGTTTAGGGTTATAGCTTGTGCACAAAAGATACTAAACAAATAACCCTAAGCCTTGTATTTATAGTTTAGAAGACTTGGAAGACAAGTTGGGATAGGATTGGGTTTCCCCAAGCCCATGCCGATCGGCCAAACCGCCCAAGGGGCTTCCGGAACTTTTCCGACTTCTTTTTTTTCACTCTAGTGCTTTACTTAATTTTTTAACGGTCGTTAGTCAATTGTCGTTAACTACTTAACGTCCGTTAGTCGCTATTTTGTGTTTTAATAATTAAATATATACGTTTTATATATTAATTATTATTCATTGTTTCTTCATACGTAAAGTGTGCAATCCCGTGGTCTCGAGTTCGATTTTATACATACACGTATTAATATTTTGTTCACAAAACTAACAACTGTGGTATCTAAATCTTAAAAAAATCAAACATTAACAAAATGGTGATATAGATTAAACATATACATACATTAAACTATACTCAAGTTGTATATTAGAACAAGTAAAATGAAAATTGATCCTATTTCACTATATTACAATTAGCCAAAGAAAGATTTTGGGAAGTTTCTTCTTTGCAAAATGAACAAAAACCCTGTATACTAAACGCCTCTTCGACTGACCAGTTCTATGTGCGTGATTCATTGCCTGTAGCATGTGGGTTAAAATCAGACCCGTAGATTATAACCGTGTCAGCACTTGCTATATTGACCTCCATCCCACAAGTCGAGGAACAAGAACACAAACAACACAATGCAAAATCTTTAGCATGGAATGAAGCATAGTAAGCTTAGTAGAAGCCTTGATTCGCATGTCATAGATAAACTCGATCGTCGTAATTCCGATTCGGTTCCTTGTACAAAACGAGGAGGATTGCAAATGTTTGTTAATTGCATTACAAAATTCAGCATCGATTTTTATGATGCTGATGTAATAGGTATTAGACGGTGGTGTTTTTGGTTGGGTTTTGTGCATAGTTGAACAACAAACAGAATGGCACTAATGTTAATTCCTGTTTCTTCATTATACTCCTCAACTTCCATAATTTCATAGTTATGTTTTACTATACCTGGTGTCTGATTATTTTTCTATAGAGCACACACACTTCCTTTTATTAGGGGAAAACACGAATGTTACCATTTTCCTACTTTGTAAAATTAGCTTTGTGTGAAAAAATAATTAATGGAGGTAACGGTTTCGTGTTTTCCTGCTTGTAACTCCCCAAATGCTTCCAAGAATTTGGGAAATGGAAGATGTTTTTTGTTGGGTTTTGAACTAAACCAGCATACTTTCATCTTAGACGGGTTTAGGGTAGGAGGAGTCATGTGGTGTAAAATTTTAACCCTCCCAAATCCCTCCGATCACATCCCTCCAACTCATTTTACCCCTTCAACCCTCCCAACCAACCCTTCCAACTCATTTCTTAGGCATTCATTACTTTTTCAACCCTTCCAAATTTTTTTATTTTCTTTTTCATTTAATTTAATCAAACATTTATAATAAAACCATTTAATAAAACATAACAATCATCCATTACATAAAACCAAAGCCAACCTCAAGTTAATACTAATAAAAACTCTCACCTAACATATTCAATATACCAACATTGATAATACAAGCTTAGAGGCAACTTACATGTGTCATCATATTTTATCAAGAAAAATGAAAAGATACATATACAACCCATATCACTTGTACTTGGACCTACCCATTAATGTTGCTGCAAAGTGCAAACACACCCAATGTTGACCAAAGCAAGATATTAAATAGAAGAAGCTAGATGCAACTAGCAATACACTACTGGTGTTCATCTATCCATAAATAAGAAAATTATCAACCGAAATGACGTATATATAGATACAAACATACCAAAGAATACAAGCAGCAGCTGGTAGTGTAGCCAGCCCACATCAACCCGTTGGGCAGCCCGTCTTCAACCAGCAGCTCGACGGCGGTGTTTCTGTAACACCCCCAAATCTGGTTTAGCGGAAGCATGCATGTTTGGGTGCTACTAAATTGGTATCACAACACAAGGTATAAAGAATGGTTTTATCTCAACCATTTAAAATAGATTTCATATTCAAAAGTGTTTTGTTTACAGCATTTCAAAAATGGTGCGGAAATATAAGCCCATAAAAGATTTCGAGTGGTCCCAAATTTATCAGAGTCTTCTATGACCATGCCATGCCATGCCAAAAGCCTTCATCACTAGTTTATCGCCTTAACCTGAAAATACATGCTAAAGTGTCAACACGAGGTTGGTGAGTTCATAGGTTTTAGTGGAAAATGTAAAGCATTTGAATAACGAATTCCCGGCAAAGGAATTGTAAATCCACTCAGTCACAAGTCCCGCCCATACAAGACTTGCAACCTGTGTGTTTACAACCCACTGCCAAATAAGATTTGTTCCTGGTAAACAGAAGTAATATATTGTTTGGTTAAGCGGTACACTCGTAATGACCATTACACTTGGTAGTATGTCCGTTACACTCGGTAATGTGACCGTTACAACCGTCATGTGACCGTTTCACTTGGTCATGTGACCGTTACACCCGGTCCTGTTATAGGTGTTCGTCCAGTACCCCTGGTCAATGTGTGTGTTATGTGTACATATAATGCAGTCTAGTGAACATTCAAGTATTTTAGCCTAAACAGTCAAATATGGAGTAAATAGTTTGCATTTTCCAAATAAACAGTCATAGAGTTTAATTAAAAACGAGCATGTATTCTCCCCCAAAACAGTTGTAAAACAAGTAAAAGTAGGGGCCATGAACTCACCTTGGTAAATAGTAGTCAGATCACAAAATAGTTCAGACAGTGTTCAGCACCGACACGCGACCTAGATTAGTAAAGTTTGTTTTAGTTCACAGTTCAAGTTCAAGGATTTCAATTTTTTTCAAAAGTTCATGTTGGTGTTGCTGGTGTGGCAGCATTTAAGTTCAAAAGTCTTTTCTGAGTTATTTGAAAATATTGGCTCTTGAGAGTACTTACGAATTACAAGGATGAAAATATTTAGTTTGGAAATAACTGAAAGATTACGAACGGAACGATAATTGTATGACGTTGGTGATATGACGGAGAATATTATAATCGTGTGCATATGAATATTACCAAGTGTGTGCGGTTATGAGAAATAAAATAAAAGTTATGTGTGTATGTATATATAAATATATAAGTCTTTTATTATAAAAGGTATGTTTTGAAAATAAATAACTTTCTGTGTTCATAAGTTATAAAGTTTACAAAAGAAAAGAAAATCATTTCTTAGTTTTGTTACAAAGGTTGATAACATATATCAATTTTTATAGTTAAGTTAACTAAAAGAGTTTGAATTCTTTATATAATTGTGACATATATCTATACATATAACGGTTTCTCCCATTTTCTCTATTTGTGAAAATAACTTATATTTTCAATATAAATTGTACAAGTCAAGTTTATATATATGTACATATAGTTTTGACAAATCTTACAGTGATGTGTATTAATATGTCACGTTACGTTATTAATTTAAGTAACACATAAAGTTTTTGGAAATATAAATATGTCGTGTTTTGACGAGTAGTGACAATGCCAAAATTTTACGTAACGAGTATCGTACACGAGTTCGTGTCACAAGTGGGCTGTGGCCAACAGGTTCGAATGGGCTAAACAAACATGACAGCCCTTCAAAATATTGCAATGTATAAGAGGCTTATAAGTTGGGATTTGCTTGGTGGGCTGTGGCCCAACCCAAGATGCGCCTGGATCAGTTATATCACAAGTCAAGGGAAAAACAAAGAACAAATTTACACTTGAGGTAGTTGTTATTCGCATAGGGGCAGTAGGAATAAAGGAAGCAAAAAGAAGAAAAAGCATTTGCCTATTAACGTTTATACCCAACAAGTATTACACACGGGAACAAAAGAACAAAGGGTTCTACTTAACCAAGTGAATCACAAAAACCAAAATGGATTCTTGGGTGATGGGGCTGCTAACGCAAGGTAGAAGCAGAGACAAAAGGGACTTCAAAGAAATTTTCTTATATCACTTTTTGACTCACAAGGCTTGGTAAAAAGGCATTTCCCAGTTTTATACTACGACCAAAATTTCGTGACTTAGACCTTTCCTTAGCGCAAGCTAGGAGTGGATTTAGACTTGAGATCAACATGACTTGTAGGGATTAACATGGTACGAACAACAAGTACTCATGAGGGGGAAACCATGCGCTAGATATCGAGTAAGTAAGTGCTCATTAGGAGTCCATTTGGGGACTCTTTTAGCCGGGCAGATAGACACCCCAATGGGATGGTTTTTACCCAAGACACTACAACGCCTAATGACTCGACTGACTTGCCCATTGTACACCGAGGTAAACAACCAAGGAGAGGGGAAAACTAGCTAAGACTCGCAACGGTTCAAAGGAACAGGATGACCCAAAAGTAATCCGGAACAACACCATCACAAACATGAACTCGAGTGTATTCTTTGAAATCGAACAAGACAACAAGACTCTAGGACTTATGAACACTCACTAATTCGTTTTAAGGTCCACCTTTCTTTTTAGACATAATCACAAACACTATGCGTGCATATTTTTAAGACCAGAATTCGGCTAATCTAATTCTTGACTCATCAACCACAACATTCGAACAACAAGTTTTTACAGTAGTTTGATTGGGTCGATTTAACCATTTCAAAGTTCAATACTAGTTCTAGCAAATCAGACACCACTTAAGCTAACGAATCTAACTTGACCACAAGGTGAACAATTTGACATAAACTATACCAATAGCACAACATCAAAATTTTTGAGCCAACACTTGTTCTAATTTGAATTCTAGTTTTTCAAATTTTAAAACCTTTTTGCCACACCACACATAATATCAATCGACATAATCTTGACAAAAATGAAAACTCATAACAAACACAAAGTATCATATCATTCGAGAGTTTAAGATCAGGACAAGAAGAAGAAAGATTTAAACCTTACAAAAGAAAAGATGATGGGTCGAATTGAAGAGTAACCACAGGACAATCCCCACTCGATTCCAAGCTTATCACACCCTTCCTTCTTCTTGATTATATTCGACTAAATATTGATTTAAGTGGGTTTGGAGTTTCTTGGTGTGACTTGCTTCTCCTGGAAATCAAGCTTCTTAAGGAACAATCTATGGCAATTTCTTGACCCTCTTTTGATTTACCATAGATTAAGGGTTGCCATTTTTGGTTAACTCTTCTTTCCATGTCTCGAACTACATAATATTCGGATCAAGGGGAGCGGGTTTGAGTCTCGAGGAAGCTTGGGAAGATAAGAAAAGTGCTACAGGGTGTATTTTGATGGTGATGGGAGATAGGGATTTTTGGCAGAGGGTATATGTTGCGTGTGGTGATGATCAAATGGGAGGGATAAGAAGAGCAGTGGAGTAGAGTTTTAGGTATCACATGTATTGAATACATCAAATGAAGGAGAAAAGGTATAAGAAAGCCTGATAACTCACGTGTGGAGGGTTGGGATAAAATGGTTTTATTTTTATTTGTTTTTAAGATTTTAGTGTATTAATTGTACCCCGTGTCCCGTTTAATCAAGGTTTATTTGCGATAACGCGCCTTTACGTAAACGTGAAAATTAATATTCTGGAGTCGTTTTCCCGATACTAATGTAAAATAAATTTGTCGACCCCTAAAAATAAAATTTTAAAATCCAACCTTTACTAATGTGGTGTCGGTACGCGTGTGGTATCAGTTTTTTTTTTGGAAAAACAAGATAACCTCTCGTTTTGATTCGTTAGTGTCTGAAATTGTTAGGAAATGATAAATTCACTTTTACTGATAAGTTTAAATAATTTTGGCGAGTTATTGTACGCTACTGCGTGCGGGTTTTCTTCCCAAAGTAGATATATAATTGTTTAGTTTAATAGTTGTGCAATAATAAATAGCAATTTATTATTAAAATATTAGTGAAAAGTACCGGTTGTCACATCCTTCCCGCTTTAGAAGGAAAACCGTCCTCGGTTTTCACTTAGAGTTACCCGATAGAGTTGAGAAAAATTGAGGGCATTTACGCTTGATTTTGTTTTCACGTTGCCATATGAATTCGAGACCTTTTCGAAAATTTGTTGAGCTTTGACAGTTGAGATGTGAATTGTTCGCCTTGAAGTACAAGATTCTTGAGGTGACTATTCCCATCATAGCATGATTTTTCCTGAATTAAACATAGGTGATCAGGCTATGTTTAATTGAGGATTGATGATGCCATGTTTGGTTTAGTCAAGATAGCACTGAGTTTGAAACAATATTGGCTATTCTGTTAGTAATCAAAATAGTTTGTAAGGGAGCACGACCGTACATAAGATGATAGCATAATAGCTTGCAGGACAATTTCAAATATGGTTTGCACGACAGCGAGCGTAACGGAAAAAAAATCATCATAACGCCTTGAAACAAAAGTTCGAGAATTCATTAGATGAAGATCCATACAATGCAATGAAAAGAAAAGGAAAAATCCTTATGAAGGTGCAAATACTCAAGGAAATACAATCCAAGAAGGTCTAGACTTAGGTATTATTATGTAAAGCATGGAACTCTTGCTCTTTAAGCATTGTTATCACCCGTGCCGTTGTTGAGGTCCTGGCAAGCTTCTCCTCCTTCTATCGCGTACACGTTCCCACGAGTTCCTCCTCCATTCTGATTCCTCAGCTCTGGGCATTCACTCCTGAAGTGCCCTATCACTCCACACTCATAGCAGGTTACTGTAACGTTCGGGTCCATCACGAGGGTAGGAGCCTTGCAATCTTTGGCTTTGTGTCCGATCTTTTGGCAGTTCCCACACTGAGTGGGGCAAGGTCCGTTGTGGTGAAATCGACACTTGTTGCATTTGGGTAAAGTTCCAGCATAGCCTTTCTTCTCTCCCGACCCAGCAGCATAGACCTTGGCGGCCTCTCGTCGCTTGTTCTGGTTGTTGTTGTTGTTGTTGTCCCTTGGGTTATCATCCCATTTTCTTTTGTTATCTACCACCTTCTCGGTGGTATCCTCGATTACTTGGTCCATTAGCTTGTTGGCCACCTCCATAGTCTCATGGAGACCAGTAGCCTTGAAGGTGGTGACATTACCCTTGATGGATGGGGGTAATCCTCCAATGTATCTCTCCAGTAAGCGAGCTTCAGTTTGGACCATCTCAGGGCATAGTAGAGCCAACTCTTGAAAGCGTTGGTTGTATGTAGCAATGTTGGTACCCTGCACCTTGAGGTTCCAGAACTCGACCTCCAACTTTTTAATCTCATTGCGAGGGCAATACTTTTTGAGCACCATTTCCTTGAAATGTTCCCAGTGCATTGCGTAAGCGGTGTCATAGCCAGCAGACTTCAGATAGTTATTCCACCAGGTTAGAGCAGCATCCTTGAAGGTGAACGATGCATACTTAACCCTGTCTTCCTCCGCACAACTACATATTCGAAACACAGTCTCTAGCCTTTCCATCCATCTGACCAAAACAACAGCTCCCTCGGTTCCTCCAAAGCTTCCAGTCATGGTCTTTCGGAATTCCTGATAGGTGCAGCCGCGATTGTTGTTGTTTGTAGGTCTTGAGGTTCCGACATCAGTAGTCGAGTTGTTTACATTCGCTGCAGCCAATGCTGCTGCTACACGGTCATTAACCAACTGATCCAGCATGGCTTGATTCACAATAAGTGGATTTGCTCCATTCCTAGTTGGAAGAGTGGTAGCAGTAGGTCGACCTCGTGTAGTCTTGGTTGTCTTTCTTTTAGGAGCCATTTATCTACATCGTAAAAGATGACAACGAATGAGGTTTCAAATAAAAAGAACGGTATCTCACGAGGGTACAATCATCACAGGTAGAATACGCAGAAAAATCATCAATGTAGGAAGAGACACAATTGAATAGTCAATCACACTTGTCATAGATTAATAGTCGTCACGTGGCTGCGGAGACTAGGTCTTGCTTCCCAATCGACATGCCCTTTCTGAATAGTGACGGAAGAGTGAGACCTATTAGTGATGTGTCCTACAAGTAGATGTCTCGAGAAAACATGTTTTAAGGCGATAGGTTGCGATCGTAACCAAATGGATTTGATTGATTTCTTGATGTCGGTAAATTAGTTGTTTCAAAAGAATTGAGCGAGCGTTCGAACTCGGAGTCGGGTAGTGAAATTGTGTCGGGGAAGGTAGGTTGTGACAAACGCGGTATGCATATATAAGTATGTAGAAAATTACTTTTGGTATATAGTTTAAGTCATGTATGATATAAATCATCAAACGGTAAAGTATAGCATATAGTTGTGTCAAGTAAAACAGTAATTAAGGCAACCAGCTTGGCAGGCAGGCATGTGGCGGTCATAGGGTTTTGTTTTTGTAAAAGTGATTATAGTCTAGGTTTGAAAAATACCCAGTTCTCTATAACCTAGGCTCTGATGCCAATCTGTAACACCCCCAAATCTGGTTTAGCGGAAGCATACATGTTTGGGTGCTACTAAATTGGTATCACAACACAAGGTATAAAGAATGGTTTTATCTCAACCATTTAAAATAGATTTCATATTCAAAAGTGTTTTGTTTACAGCATTCCAAAAATGGTGCGGAAATATAAGCCCATAAAAGATTTCGAGTGGTCCCAAATTTATCAGAGTCTTCTATGACCATGCCATGCCATGCCAAAAGCCTTCATCACTAGTTTATCGCCTTAACCTGAAAATACATGCTAAAGTGTCAACACGAGGTTGGTGAGTTCATAGGTTTTAGTGGAAAATGTAAAGCATTTGAATAACGATTTCCCGGCAAAGGAATTGTAAATCCACTCAGTCACAAGTCCCGCCCATACAAGACTTGCAACCTGTGTGTTTACAACCCACTGCCAAATAAGATTTGTTCCTGGTAAACAGAAGTAATATATTGTTTGGTTAAGCGGTACACTCGTAATGACCATTACACTTGTTAGTATGTCCATTACACTCGGTAATGTGACCGTTACACCCGGTCATGTGACCGTTTCGCCCGGTCATGTGACCGTTACACCCGGTCCTGTTATAGGTGTTCGTCCAGTACCCCTGGTCAATGTGTGTGTTATGTGTACATATAATGCAGTCTAGTGAACATTCAAGTATTTCAGCCAAACAGTCAAATATGGAGTAAATAGTTTGCATTTTCCAAATAAACAGTCATAGAGTTTAATTAAAAACGAGCATGTATTCTCCCCCAAAACAGTTGTAAAACGAGTAAAAGTAGGGGCCATGAACTCACCTTGGTAAATAGTAGTCAGATCACAAAATAGTTCAGACAGTGTTCAGCACCGACACGCGACCTAGATTAGTAAAGTTTGTTTTAGTTCACAGTTCAAGTTCAAGGATTTCAATTTTTTTCAAAAGTTCATGTTGGTGATGCTGGTGTGGCAGCATTTAAGTTCAAAAGTCTTTTCCGAGTTATTTGAAAATATTGGCTCTTGAGAGTACTCACGAGTTACAAGGATGAAAATCTTTAGTTTGGAAATAACTGAAAGATTACGAACGGAACGATTAATAATTGTATGACGTCGGTGATATGACGGAGAATATTATAATCGTGTGCATATGAATATTACCAAGTGTGTGCGGTTATGAGAAATAAAATAAAAGTTATGTGTGTATGTATATATATATATATAAGTCTTTTATTATAAAAGGTATGTTTTGAAAATAATAACTTTCTGTGTTCATAAGTTATAAAGTTTACAAAAGAAAAGAAAATCATTTCTTAGTTTTGTTACAAAGGTTGATAACATATATCAATTTTTATAGTTAAGTTAACTAAAAGAGTTTGAATTCTTTATATAATTGTGACATATATCTATACATATAACGGTTTCTCCCATTTTCTCTATTTGTGAAAATAACTTATATTTTCAATATAAATTGTACAAGTCAAGTTTATATATATGTACATATAGTTTTGACAAATCTTACAGTGATGTGTATTAATATGTCACGTTACGTTATTAATTTAAGTAACACATAAAGTTTTTGGAAATATAAATATGTCGTGTTTTGACGAGTAGTGACAATGCCAAAATTTTACGGAACGAGTATCGTACACGAGTTCGTGTCACAAGTGGGCTGTGGCCCAACAGGTTCGAATGGGCTAAACAAACATGACAGCCCTTCAAAATATTGCAATGTATAAGAGGCTTATAATTTGGGATTTGCTTGGTGGGCTGTGGCCCAACCAAAGATGCGCCTGGATCAGTTATATCACAAGTCAAGGGAAAAACAAAGAACAAATTTACACTTGAGGTAGCTGTTATTCGCATAGGGGCAGTAGGAATAAAGGAAGCAAAAAGAAGAAAAAGCATTTGCCTATTAACGTTTATACCCAACAAGTATTACACACGGGAACAAAAGAACAAAGGGTTCTACTTAACCAAGTGAATCACAAAAACCAAAATGGATTCTTGGGTGATGGGGCTGCTAACGCAAGGTAGCAGCAGAGACAAAAAGGAATTCAAAGAAATTTTCTAATATCACTTTTTGACTCACAAGGCTTGGTAAAAAGGCATTTCCCAGTTTTATACTACGACCAAAATTTCGTGACTTAGACCTTTCCTTAGCGCAAGCTAGGAGTGGATTTAGACTTGAGATCAACATGACTTGTAGGGATTAACATGGTACGAACAACAAGTACTCATGAGGGGGAAACCATGCGCTAGATATCGAGTAAGTAAGTGCTCATTAGGAGTCCATTTGGGGACTCTTTTAGCCGGGCAGATAGACACCCCAATGGGATGGTTTTTACCCAAGACACTACAACGCCTAATGACTCGACTGACTTGCCCATTGTACACCGAGGTAAACAACCAAGGAGAGGGGCAAACTAGCTAAGACTCGCAACGGTTCAAAGGAACAGGACGACCCAAAAGTAATCCGGAACAACACCATCACAAACATGAACTCGAGTGTATTCTTTGAAATCGAACAAGACAACAAGACTCTAGGACTTATGAACACTCACTAATTCATTTTAAGGTCCACCTTTCTTTTTAGACATAATCACAAACACTATGCGTGCATATTTTTAAGACCAGAATTCGGCTAATCTAATTCTTGACTCATCAACCACAACATTCGAACAACAAGTTTTTACAGTAGTTTGATTGGGTCGATTTAACCATTTCAAAGTTCAATACTAGTTCTAGCAAATCAGACACCACTTAACCTAACGAATCTAACTTGACCACAAGGTGAACAATTTGACATAAACTATACCAATAGCACAACATCAAAATTTTTGAGCCAACACTTGTTCTAATTTGAATTCTAGTTTTTCAAATTTTAAAACCTTTTTGCCACACCACACATAATATCAATCGACATAATCTTGACAAAGAGGAAAACTCAAAACAAACACAAAGTATCATATCATTCGAGAGTTTAAGATCAGGACAAGAAGAAGAAAGATTTAAACCTTACAAAAGAAAAGATGATGGGTCGAATTGAAGAGTAACCACAGGACAATCCCCACTCGATTCCAAGCTTATCACACCCTTCCTTCTTCTTGATTATATTCGACTAAATATTGATTTAAGTGGGTTTGGAGTTTCTTGGTGTGACTTGCTTCTCCTGGAAATCAAGCTTCTTAAGGAACAATCTATGGCAATTTCTTGACCCTCTTTTGATTTACCATAGATTAAGGGTTGCCATTTTTGGTTAACTCTTCTTTCCATGTCTCGAACTACATAATATTCGGATCAAGGGGAGCGGGTTTGAGTCTCGAGGAAGCTTGGGAAGATAAGAAAAGTGCTACAGGGTGTATTTTGATGGTGATGGGAGATAGGGATTTTTGGCAGAGGGTATATGTTGCGTGTGGTGATGATCAAATGGGAGGGATAAGAAGAGCAGTGGAGTAGAGTTTTAGGTATCACATGTATTGAATACATCAAATGAAGGAGAAAAGGTATAAGAAAGCCTGATAACTCACGTGTGGAGGGTTGGGATAAAATGGTTTTATTTTTATTTGTTTTTAAGATTTTAGTGTATTAATTGTACCCCGTGTCCCGTTTAATCAAGGTTTATTTGCTATAACGCGCCTTTACGTAAACGTGAAAATTAATATTCTGGAGTCGTTTTCCCGATACTAATGTAAAATAAATTTGTCGACCCCTAAATATAAATTTTTAAAATCCAACCTTTACTAATGTGGTGTCGGTACGCGTGTGGTGTCAGTTTTTTTTTTGGAAAAACAAGATAACCTCTCGTTTTGATTCGTTAGTGTCTGAAATTGTCAGGAAATGATAAATTCACTTTTACTGATAAGTTTAAATAATTTTGGCGAGCTATTGTACGCTACTGCGTGCGGGTTTTCTTCCCAAAGTAGATATATAATTGTTTAGTTTAACAGTTGTGCAATAATAAATAGCAATTTATTGTTAAAGTATTAGTGAAAAGTACCAGTTGTCACAGTTTCCCAGCTGGCTGCTCCAGCCCGTCTTCAACCAGCTTCCACTCCGTAGGCCCTTAAAGAAATTACTTTGTGAATTATGGCATATATAGTTTCTAGGGAACCCTTCATGATCATCATAAGCAGCCCATAGTTGACCTTCTTTAAAACACTTTTTGCTTCTTTCTAGATAAAAATTATGAAAATCCGGATCTGGGACATCAACCTCGTGACTTTTGAGTGACTGTTTGCCATGTCAGCAACATTTACGGCTTCTGAACTCCATTCGTTTAGTTTCTTTTTTATTTCCGTTGTTGCCTTCTTTATTAGTTGATTGTTTATAGGCCCGGTTTCCTTATTTGCATCAAACCTAATACTGTCTAATATTAGTGTGTGTAATTATCCTGCACCTCATAGGAAAAAGATAAAATTAATGAATTTATTTAGTGATGTTTTCTATTCATAAACCCAGTGTTACCCAAAAATAAATAAAAAAATGAACAACAATAATTTAGCAACCCGCGGAAGATCTAACCTACATACAAGAATTTTAGATGTTGAACTAACCTCTACTACTAATCCTACACCTATTATTGAACAATTGCATCATATCTATACTACTCGAAAAAAATTAAAATTGAATGCATATTGTTATATGGAATGGGAAGAGCTCTTACTTCTTTAGAGACTTTCTGGCCAGGGGTGGGTGCCTACTGCAAGTATCTTCATTTCAGTTATGTTTTGAGATTTAAAACAACTACATCTATAATCAATGACGGCATCAGACCCTTGAAACACGTATCACTCACAAAGAAGTTAAACTGGAATAGTTTCCTCAAAAACGAGATAGATGTGACCAAGTTAAAAGAGAATGAAAATAAAGAGTAAAGACCAAAGAATGATACAGTAACAACGACAACAGAACTTAAAAATATATATGAGTGCAAAACCTTAAGTAAGGTGCCGTTTGTTATGCACCTTTTGCCTTTAGGGAAAGGAATGAAACTTTGAATCTGCAGTTTGGTAGCACAATTGTGGAATAAAGTAATGGACTTGACTCAATTTTTCATTCCACTATATTTGTCAAGGTTTCGAACGGAATTGATGTACTATCCTGACAACTTTAAGCAAGAGTTATTCTTAGCCACAAATAACACCAACATTTTTTTTACTCATCTATATATCTTTGTCATAATTTTTTAAAATAATACTTTTAAATCATTTATTTTCTCTCTCTTCATTTAATTCAAAATCTATACTTTTTCTCAAACCTTTCCCCAATCTTTCAAACCATTCCCAAATCCGAATCCAATTCCAATCCCACTTACGAACCAAACGCACCCTAAATGAACTACAATATATACATTGTTAAATTGTGAGCCCGGGGTCAAATTCAGCAACCAAGTAACTTTAAACTTTTTTTTTTTTTTTTTTTTTTTTTTTTTTTTTGTTTTACTTTAAAAACTGTGAACCCGGGGGGTTCTATAACTTGAGTGATGGAGGAAGAATTTTTAAGTTATAAGTTTTGAGTTATAGCAGAAAAGCTTAGGTGATAACACTTTTTTGCTATAATGGTCGTTCCGGGGATTTTGGGTGCCATGGGCCGTAACTAAAAAAAGACCCCCTTATAGAAAAATATGCAAATAAAACAATCATTATCAATGCCAAAAATAAAGTTATATATAGAGAATAAATTTTAAATATTAGTTCCACTATAACTCGACATATGCATCTGTTATAATCCTTCTATTGGGCTTTAAATCAGGCCTGTCCAATGTATATACCAGTTGTGTTTTTTACAAATTTGGTGCCCCTCCAAATAATGGGCCCTGGGCAGTGGCCCATGTTGCCCTTGCTCATCACCGGCCTTGTATAATACTGTCGGGTAACAATGACGGCAATTTTATTTTACAAACATCTTTCCATGCAAATTCATATAGTTTTTAACCATTCATGTGATAAATCATTTCTAGCAAGATTTTATAAAAAAAGCAGAAAAAAGACAAAACTAAAAAGATGGTCGATTACAAGACACTCGTAAGATGCTTTTCACAAAAAAGATATTCGTAAGACAATGGACCTAAAATCAAATTAAGCCCAAAACTGACTATTGGGCTAGATATTATTCTCACTAGGGTTACAAAAAACCTAGTTATAAAAACCATGCTTAATCATTTTCATTCACAACTATAGCTGACGGCGGAGAACTTCTAGCTAGCAATTCTCTGAAGACACCAGCAACATGGTAATTTTCCGATCATATCATATATTTATAAATTGGTTTATATAAAAAATGTAATAATATTTTTTATAAAAAATGTGTGTGTGTTTTATAGACGGTCAAGAGAAGAAATGGAGGAAGGAACAAGCATGGTCGTGGCCACGTCAAACCCATTCGCTGCTCCAACTGCGGTAAATGCTGCCCCAAGGTATATATTTTTTACTTCTTTATGTTGTGGTTATTTTTTTTTTTTTAGTTTTATGTTCATTTGTTTTTACATGAAATAATTTGTTTTTATAACCAACTGTTTGTTTTTAATGTAATTTTGTAACATGAATTAAGGTTTGTTTGGTATAGCTTGTGTAGATTGTTTTAAATTGCAAAGAACTTTTTCAAAAGTTTCCTTTACCAACATGAACTATAAACTGTATCATTTAATGTTACCATCTTTCAAAAATAGTGACACATGTGGTGCATATCGGAACTTTTTTTTACAGTTTGTAACATTTACTAGGATAGTTTAGTTTACTTACCGAAACGACACTTTGAAGAAAGTTTGTTGCTGTTTAATTTGCTAAACCAGTTTAAATGCATTTTTTCTGTAAACACTCAGAATTGTTTACCCATTGGAGGATAAGCAGTTTTGAACACCATGTTAGCCTTATAATGTTTAATACAGTTGCGTGGATGGAATCTGTTAGAAATTATGAAGTTTGTCTGGATACTGTTTGTTGTAGGGTACTTGTTTTGAGGATTGATGAAAACATTGCTAATTACGGTATACGGTTTGATAGGTAGAGCATGTTTGAAATGATAATGTTGGCGTAACATTGCTTTGATTCAATTGATTTGTAGCCACAGCTAGACATGGATTGTTCAGTAATTTGGTTATCATACCTTGTACGGTAGGTGGAATACGAGTCTAGATTTTTTTTTTGGTGTGTCTTGTTTATTTAACACACATTTAATTGTACATTGTATATGTGTTTTGCTTATCTAACACACATTTAGCTGAATATGGTCTGGGATGTTTCTAATTATCGTTTTGGTTTATTCTTTGGTGTGTCTTGGGAAGTCTTTTAAGTTTAATCTATTATATATGCTGATAGGAAGAATGGAAATTGACTGTTGCAATTTAACAAGGCTCTGGTTAAACTAACTTTTTTTTGTTGTTGATATCAGGACAAGGCTACCAAGAGATTCCTTGTCAGGAACATTGTTGAACAAGCTGCTGTGAGGGATGTTCAAGAAGCTTGTACTTTTGATCGTAAGATTTCTTGTCATGCTTTACCATGATTTCTTTTGTTTCAGACATCAAATATGTATCTAATAGACAAACGTTGCTTGTTATTTTGTTGTAGAGTACACTCTTCCCAAGCTGTACGTGAAGATGCAATACTGTGTTTCATGTGCTATTCACTCGAAAGTTGTTAGGGTTCGTTCAAGAACTGACAGGAGGAACCGTGAGCCACCAAAGAGATTTTCTCGTCCAAGGGTATGCTATTTGTCTATTCTGTCACTTTACACCTTTTACTGATTTCTTTTGTTATGAATACAGTAGTACTTACTAGTTGGATGAAGAATAGAGTGTTGATGTATATGCAGTGGCTAATGTTTGTGTTTGTTTCAGGATGATGCTCCAAAGCCTGGTCAAGGTCCTCGTCCAGGTGGTGCAGTAGGTCCAGCTCCTGTGCGTACTTGAAGATTAGTTTCTTGTGTACTTGCTTCGTGGATTTCAAGAGTTGTTTTGGAGGATGTTCGGTTATGATCTATTTAGCTATTTAGCTTAATATGGGTTCGTGTATGTTGCACTCGTGATTGTTTCAAAAATCTTCTATTTTATATAATTTTGGTGGTTTAGTTTATTGCTTTAAGGAGCTAAATATGGTTTAAACAGATTGCACACCATTCCTTTTCTTCCAAAAACAAAGTAAAATCTTTAGCACCAACTAGTAAACATTGCATGCTTTTAGTCTAATTAAATAACGTAGTCGCATGATCAAGCTCATTTCATCTTCTGCTTTGGAGATTTGATGTTAATGATGATCCAACATAATTGTTCATTTCTGTAATTCTGTAAAGCAGTAGGCATCGCTTCAACCTGGTAACATCTAGTCTTCTTTGACAAGGTTACTTGTGATTTTCTTCTACACTTACATTTTTTAAGGCATAAAAAAGACGTGTAATTTGGAGGACCTGTTTTTAGTATCATATCAACTTTATAGAAAATTTGGAGGACCCGATTTGAGATAACAATACACCTACTAATAGGGGTGAGCATGGGGCGGTTCGGTGCGGTTTTTGGTAAAAACCAACCCGCACCGCAAAATGCGGTTTTTAAAAAATGAGAATCCATATTTGCGCGGTTTTTGCGGTTTCAGTTTTTTCGGTTTTTGCGGTTTTTCAGGTTGGTTTTGCGGGTTTTTGCGGTTTTTTTATTCAAAGTTTTTTTCCTTGAAATTATAAATTTTGGTATATATTACCTAAAAAACTTAGATGATAATTAACAATTAAAATGTGTTTGAAATAATTTATTATAAAAGTATAAACAAAATCATTTTATCATAAAAAAATTTATAAATTTTAGTGTGTTATTCTAAAAAATAAAAAAAAATATATTTAAATATGATATTGCGGTGCGGTGCGGTTATTTTGGTGCGGTTTTTTGGTGAAAACCCAACCCGCACCGCAAAATGCGGTTTTTTCTAATTTCAAGAACCGCACCGTCGGTTTTTGTTGTGGTGCGGATTTTGCGGTTTTTTTGCGGTTTGCGGATTGCAGTGCGGTTCCTGCTCACCCCTACCTACTAATGGTCTGTCGTTATCAAAAATGACACCTATAAGTCTTTGATTAGGACATCAAACACTTGAAAAGGTGTTTAGCCACTCTTGTTAATGAGTTAAATGAATGGAACAAACTCATTTTTAAAAATAATTCAATGTACCTCATACTTAGAATATTTTATCAATAGTGCCAAAACACCGTCGACCAGGTTGACCGACTCATGAATCGGTCGGGCTTGATGTGGCCATTCGGTCGCGTATCAGTCTTCTTTTTTTTTTTTTTGGCCGACCTGGCGATCGATGCAAACACACACAAACGGACAAAATCTCCAACTTTCCAATTTATTTCTTACCGTTTGATACATTAAACAAATTATTAAAAAATAAAATATAAATAGAAAAATAAAATTTAAACACTTTATTTTACACTATAAATACCTCACTCTAACCACAATTCAAACTACAATTCAAAACATCTTTCATTTCACCATGTCTAAGAAAACTCCCAAATCAAAAACCCCAAGATCCCGAGTGCAAGAAATCGCTCCGCATTTAACACCGGATCCGAATTTCTGGTTAACTGGTATATCACCAACTATTCATTTTCGACCCGCCAGTTTTGAATATCATTTACAACTTCTACAACCGCCACAAAATCAAAACATGTTTTCTTATCAAAATCGTCTATTCAACCCACCGTATCATAACAACCAGCAATCTTTTTTCCAATCACCAACTGATTGTATCTTCCTACTATAGATTCGTCGACACCTTCCCAATCAAATCATCAACCGTATTCTTCCGTTAACCGCACTAATCTTGATGTGGATTTTGACCAATTAATCCATAATCCAGATTATTATGTGGGAAGTGGTTCGGGTCAAGATTATTATCCAAGTCAAGATTATTCTATGGGTCAAGGTTCGGGTCACGGTTCGTTTCACGATTCGGTTCCAACTGAAGATGACTCTCTGGTATGTGCTTAAACACATACCTTTTCTTGACCAAAACCGGACCCAAAAAGACCAAAAACTAACCAAAATGCCAAAAGATATTGTGTTTTTGTGATTTTTGATTGTGCAGGGAAGGATATTTCAAAAAAGGACAAAATCGAAGCAAAAACCGGAAAACGAGCACGAGATATGGAATGCATATTTATAGCCGATGCCGGGAAGCAAAAAGTCAAAGTCAACCTTTGAAGAATCATCATTTGTCAAAAATGGCCCTTGGATCACAAGTTTGAATAATGGCAGAAAAAGTCCTGGAAGTTTCAGAAATTACATTATTGGTCCTTGCTTTTTACCTAAGCTAAATTTCTTAAACCTTAAAAACCATACACCCGGATTTAATATTAAATCCAATCCAATCACAAACCCATAAGCCCATTTGAACCCGCAGCCCATCTTCAATTATAATAACCCAAGACCCAAAACCCCAACCCAGTCAAAAGTTTAATAAATATCGGTCAAACAAATAAAATAAATAAACAAACAAACCCGCCAAATGTTTATCCCCAATTACCCAGAAGAGTTACTGTTGGACGAACCCTAATTACCCCGTACATCGAATTTACCACAATTAAGGGTATGATTGTCAAATCATTGGATGTCAGAGTGTCAGAGAAGCACAAGGAACGCACGCATGGACACATGGCACGCTCTTATTGGACCAGACACCTTACAAATTTGATCCTACGGCTGGAAATCAAAGAGTGGAGAGCAAGGCGTGATCTAAGGGTGATGATTAGCTCAAGAGCACACGAATTGCCAAGGTGGCAGGCCTGGAAGGTTCAGAAGAAGCCTATAAATAGAGACATCCTCCTCATTAGCTAAGCTTGTCCAATTTTTCACGCTTTTAGAAAATTGTTACCAATTTTATTCTTGTCATTTTAATGCTTTCATAGTGTAATCATTTCATTTCAGTTGTAATTTGAATCTTTCAGTTGTAATTTGAAGTTTGATTAATGAAAGTTTTATTTTAATCTCATTTTGATTCTGTTTCCTTTCAGTTGTTAATCTCATTTTTAGCTTCTCTATATTTCAGTAGCTTGTTTAAAATCATATATAGCTTATTTCAAATTTTAATCTCATCTTTTGTTCATTTTTCTAAAAATTCCAAAAATATTCAAAAAATCAAAAAAAATATCGTAATCCTAGCTTCAATAAGCTAATTTCATTATTTTACAAGCTTATATAAGCTCAGTAGCTTATAGTAAGCTTTTGATAAGTTCAAAACTGTTTTTATCTCACAAATTCCCACAAGTCAACATAAAAGTCAACTGTGGTCAACATAAGCTTTGGAAGAAATAAGCTGATCTCATCAGCTTATTTGGGTGATTTTTTGGCTTACTGGAAAAGCCTGGGTGTTACTTTGTTTGAATCAGATCAGTTTTTACATATAGCTCACTTGTAAGTTTCATTGGTACCTTATTAGCTTATGTTAGCTTATTGCTTTTTAGTGCTTATTTAGATTTGGATGTTTCTTATTAGTGTGTGTTTAAGTGAGTTATTCAGTAGATAATCAGTAGATTAGCTTAAGTCAGATAATTATAGTGTTAAAAGAAGCAATTTCATATATTAAGGAGTGTTTGGATCTATTACTGTTAGGTGCATAACCGTTTGTGTACTGTAGTTTTACCTAGTTAGGAACTTTAAATTTGCTTAAAATAGGTGTTATAAGCTGTTAGTGATAGGTGTTAAGTTGATTTTAAGTGCTTTTGATGTTTTGAACCCATAGGTGAAATAGTAGAAGTAATACTGCCTTCAATAAGCTCAGCATAAGCTGAGCTTAGTTGGAACCTCATTTTGGCATTTCTAGGTTGCTTGTAGTTGCTAAAGTCATTATGCAAGAGCTGGTTTGAATTGGTCAAGTATTGCCCATAGTTTGCGCCAAAAGACCATCACTGCTGCATCAGAACAGTTATGTGCAGACTGTACATTCAGCTGCTGATTTAGGATAATTTGTGGCTTAATCTATTGAGCTTAGGTATCAGTTTTTGGTTTCTAATTAGTTTAGATAGTATGCTTTGAGTTTTTTATCTGGGATTCAGCTTGTAGCTTATTCAAATAGCTTTTAGAAGGTCTGCAAATATAGCCCCAGAACTGCTATCAAGCCTGCACATTTTTGTTGTTCAACACCATCTGTTTATGAGCCTGATTAGGGATGCAATTGTGGTTCACTTTTGGGCATATTTGGTTTTTCAATAGTTTGACATATGAACTTTCAGTTTATGATCTGGGATTTCCCAATCAAGCTTATGCTTAGCTTAAAATTCAGCTGCAAGACTGCTGATTAACCACTATTTCTGTCCAAACTTACAAGCTGCTCAGCCAAGTTTTAGCTTATGCCATGAGCTTTTCGTTTTTTTTTAGTTGTTTCAAGCTTTATTAAGTGTGTTTTACTATTTTTGAGCTTTTGATAATTTTTGGCCAGCTTTTGCTTATTTTTAGCTTATTTCCCTAGTACTTATTCACTGTTACAACTTAATTAGGGTTAATTAGCTTCTGAAATTATTTTTCCTAGATTTCTTATTAAAAATTATAATTACTTAAAAAATTTTAGATTTTTCCAACTTGTTTTAATATTTTTAAAGCATTTAATTAGTTTAAATTAGTTTTTAATTCATTAAAAATTATTAAAAAGTCAAAAAAATATTTTTCTTTTTCCAAAAATTTTCTTTTATCATTTTTAATATAGGAAAATTATTTTCAAAATTTTAGGGCTTAGAATTTAGCATTTCACTTTTTAACCACGTTTTAAATTTCGTCGCGTTCGTTTTTAAATTCAATTTTCGTTTTTAATATTACATGCTTAGCTTAATTGTTCCTTTAGTTTAATTAATTGTTTTTGCTTATTATTACATTATTCGTAGTATAAAATCACCAATCATCACTCTTTTTACACCATTCACGACACAATTTTGACAACGTAACGATAACTCGAATTCGACCTTCGTTGGGACACGACCGGGGAAAACGCATCCGTTGCGTGTTTCCTTTGGAAATATAAAAACGAAAAATCAAAAAAATGGCGCCGCTGCCGGGGAAGGCTTGAGAAGAGTTTGAATTTCGTTCGTTGGATCGTGTTTTGAAGACCCTTCCTCGGAAGTTTCTCGTTTTTATAAAAAGAAAATAAATAAAACACTTTTCCTAAAGTGTTTTCAAAAATACCAATAATATAACCTCACTTTTTCTGAAAAGTGTTGTAAACCATTCCGAATAAACAACAAAAGAGATCGTGAAATTAAACGTTACTCGGATTATTTCTTTGCTACAACCTATACACGGGGTTTAAGGATGGTCTTGACATTAAATTGCAGACCGAAAGAGGCGGGTTTTTAATCACCTTCGAGTGGACCTTTGCTTCTCCGCCACGCTGCGCGTAGTTTTGAAAGAAACGAGTACGGTTGATCAAACGATCACCAAAAAGATAATAATTCTAATTTTTCCTTAATAAAAATCCAAAAATATTTTATTTTCAAATTTGGTTTTCCTTTTTGAATTTGTGTTTGTTTTTGGTGTATGCACACCCGATCTTCTACTTCTCACCCTCTTCTTTCACCGCTCTCAAATCCCGAGAGAATTATCCGTCACAATCACCGAGTTACATTTCCAACCGAGGAAATGGACGACGATCAACACCCGCCGATGGGTGGTGAAAATCACATGCCAGCTCCCGATCTCCGAATGATGGAGGAGCTGTGCCAACCCACAATGCACGGACGTGGTGGCCCGATTGCCCCCGTCAATATCCAAGCCGCCGATTTTGGACTTAAACATCATATGATTCAACAAGTCCGAAACTCGTGCCAATTTCATGGCTTGCCGGGTGACGATGCCAACAAACATCTTGATAAATTTATCACCATCACCCAAAGTATGAAACAAAATGGGGTCTCCGATGACGCCCTCCGTCTATATCTCTTTCCTTATTCCTTGACGCATCATGCCACCGCTTGGTTTGATCGTCTTCCCAAGAACTCCATTCGTAGTTTCGATGAAATGGTCACGAAGTTCTTGGCAAAATATTTCCCACCGTCGATGGTGACGAAATTAAGGAACGAGATTAGCAATTTCCGTCAGCTTCCCGATGAATCTTTATTTGAGGCATGGGAACGCTACAAGTTGTCGATTGATCGGTGTCCGAACCACAATATGTTATTGGTCACTATTATAGATACCTTCTATAACGGTTTGACATTACGACACCGTGATACGATAAACGCTGCTGCCGGTGGTACGTTCATGAAACGTCGCCCCGAAGAGTGCTATGATCTTATTGAAAACATGACCGCCCACCATAATTTTTGGGATTCCTCTGCCGAGAGGAATGAGTCAACAAGATCTAGCACTGATTCTTCTACCTCCGAGATAGTTGCTCTTTCTAAACAAATGAATGATATGTCAACGACTATCTTGAGAATTCATCAGACTATGAATCAAAACAACAACAATCAAGTCAATGTTGTTAACCATAGTTGTGAAACTTGCGGTGGTCCACATCCGTATTTCGAGTGCCCAGCCTCCGGTGGCTACACTCAAGAGAACGTTTACGCTGCTACGGGATCCTTTAATCAGGGAGGTAACGGTTATCAACCCCAAGGAGACCGTAATTTGCTCAGCTACCGTTCTAACAACTTTCTCGGACCATCCGGTTTTACCCAAAATCAAAATCAGCAAGTGCAAAACCGCAATGTTCAAAATAACCAGAATCAAAATCGGGGTAATCAAGGTTATCAAAACCAGGGAAATTGAAACCGAGCCCCAAATCAAGGAAACTTTCAAAACCCGAACCAAGGCAATTTTCAAAACCAAGGAAATCTTAATCAAGGAAATTTTCAAAACAACAACTAGGGTTTTAATCAAAATAACAATCGAGGGCCAAATCTTAACAATAATCAAAATCAAGGATTTGTGCAAACTCCATCGGCCTCGGATGAGTTATTGAAATAACTGATTCTTCAAAACCAAAAATCTCAAGAAGAAATGAATCGGTTGTTGAGTAGTCAAATATCTGAACTCAAGAAGGCTTTAAATGATCGACCCTCGGGATCTGGAACTCTTCCTAGCAACACGATCGCTAACCCGAGGGGCGATGCTAAGGCGATCACTACAAGGAGTGGTGTTTCATATGATGGACCCACGGCTCCGACTACCTCTTCTTCTCTACCTCCCAAGGTAGTCGACCGTGAGACCGAGGTGACCAAGGACACGAAACCTCCTACTAACAACGGAGGAACCAACGACGTCCAACCTCCGGTCATCCATCCATCTGAACCGAAGAATGTTGAACCAAAAGAAATTCCCGTCAAAGCAAACCTTCCGTATCCTTCGAGATTAAGTGATCAAAAGCTCCGTGAGAAAGCTTCAACTCAAATGGAGAAATTTTTCCAAATTTTTCAAGAGTTACATTTCGACATAAGCTTCGCGGATGCTTTGCTTTTGATGCCTAAATTCATTTCTACCCTCAAAAGTTTGTTGAGCAATAAGGAAAAATTATCGGAACTAGCAAAAACTCCAGTGAACGAAAACTGCTCAGCGGCAATTCTCAAAAAGCTTCCAGAAAAGCTTGGAGATCCCGGAAAATTTCTCATCCCATGTGAATTTCCGGGAATGGTTGAATGCCACGCCTTGGCCGATCTTGGTGCGAGCATCAACCTAATGCCGTTATCCTTCTGGAAGAAACTTTCTTTGCCCGAACTTACCCCCACTTGCATGACCCTCGAGCTTGCGGACCGTTCCATAACTCGTCCACGTGGAATAGCCGAGGATGTCTTTGTAAAGGTGGGGAAGTTCCATTTTCCAGCAGATTTTGTGGTAGTTGATTTTGACGCCGACCCCCGGGTTCCTCTCATTCTCGGAAGATCATTCTTGAGGACCGGGCGTGCTTTGATTGATGTCTATGGTGAAGAAATTACTTTGCGGGTCGATAAGGAAAAAGTTACGTTCAACATTAATCCGAACTCGAAACCTCAAACCGACAAATGCAATGTCGCTACGGTTGATCAAAAGTCCAATCCCATAATTGCTCCTAAAAGAATTGATCCAAACCTTTCAAGATTCACGGTCAAGAGTATGTCAGAAAAACGTGCTGAGCTCAAGGCCATGAAAATTACTCCTGGATCGAGCAAATGGTTTGAGTGTTGTGCTGCAAATACTAAGAGTGTTCTTGACGACGATGATGAAGATGAATCGGAGACTACAACGGAAGTGGTGGAAATTGCTAGCTCTAAGAGCACACCACTTGTCCCACCTCCAGAACAAGTTTATCACATCGAGATTCTTGATTCCGACTCTTCCCCATCCTTCTCCTACGATTAAAGAAAATGTTATCTCTAGGGAAGAGGTCGAGGTGTTCTTTGATAAAACTCCAATTTCACCGAAAATTGTTGAGACTGACAGTGATCCGGGGGAAGATGATTCATTAAAAATAATTGATGAACCGTTCCTTTCCCTTCCCCCGAAGGAAGTTTATGAAGAATTTAATCTTAAAAAGAAGTCGTCAGATCCTTTGGAGCTCGAGCTCGAGGATGCTTGTCCCGAATATGAGAGTTTTACGTTTGACACGGCTAGTGGCAATCCCACTTCTGATCTCAATTTTTCTATCCCATCTTTTGAAACCTTCTACTTCAATATTGATCATTCGGAGGAGACGAGTAGTGGCAGTACCACTTCTCATGCTCATATCTCTCCTCCCGAATATGAATCATTTCATTTTGATATGAATGATCTTTATCTCGACAAGTTCTCCGATGAACTTTCTTTCTTTCTATTTCCTCCAGAATACGATCATTTCTACTTTGATCTTGAGGAAGACACTAGTCTGGGGGAGGCATTCTCAATCATGAGAATTTGCTTATCGGTGATTTAACCCCAACCCTCCCTCCCGACTCATTTCTTGAACAACCAAACTTAAACGACAAATCTCTTTTTGAAGAAGATGACTTAATCATGATTGTTATCATGACCTTCTTCCCCTTCATCACATATGCTGTGACTCCTCCGCTTCTTCACTCCTTCGGGAGTGAGGATACTATCTTTGACCCCGGTATTACCATTTATGGTTATTCTTTCTTAATACCGCGGGTATCTCATCGGAGTGGAACTTTCGTATGCTTCAGTGTTTATCCAAACATCTTGAACGAAAGTCCGATGGAGATTTCTTTTTCCACTTGCTCCCCCAAGGACAATTAAATTCGGGGTCGAGTCAAGCTCATGTGACTCGGTTACCAAAAACAAGCGCTTCGTGGGAGACACCCCATGCTTATCCTTCTATCTTCTTTCTTATTTCTAATAAGTGACGTGAGGAGGGTTCCCTCTTCCATATCTTGTGTTTCGTGGTTTTCTGTGATGTGTCCAGGATTGCCGATGATTGAAGACTCTCGTGCTCGTGGTTTTCTCTCCACTCGAGTTTCATCATCCGTTGCTTATCTGATATCCTAAAATCTTATCGTTTTACGTTTATCTTTGGCATAATTAATAAACGGCCTTAGATTTATGTAGGAGAACCCTTACCTTTAAGACATTGAGGACAATGTCTCGTTTTAGTCTGGGGGGGGGGGGTAATCTGTCGATTTGATTTTTGCCTTGCATTTTTGCCGTTTTCTCATGCAATCCCGTTTTTCCAAAATTGAAAAAATCCAAAAAATGAGAAAAATTTAAAATTTTTTGTGCAAAAATATAATAAATTTTGACATTTTGTTGACTTTCCGCTGGTGAGAGTAGGAATAAAATTCTGACTTGATTGGGCGTGTTGAGCCCTAGCTTGTCTCCTTAACCATTTATAATCTATAAGCTCGTGCTAGTCTTTTACACAAGGGGCTATAAAATGCGAATTCTTTTTAAGAGTTT
This sequence comes from Artemisia tridentata subsp. tridentata, assembly GCA_021014915.2. Lineage (NCBI taxonomy): Eukaryota > Viridiplantae > Streptophyta > Magnoliopsida > Asterales > Asteraceae > Artemisia > Artemisia tridentata. Next base: position 367,628,328 of record CP139509.1, on the reverse strand, counting down.
GCAAGTTCCCGTATCGACTTTATATATGCATGGCTTGATTATTTGGCTAAGCATTCGCGGATCTTATTATTTAAGATTTTAAATTTGCGAAGAACGAGAAATGATAGAGTTGTTTATAAGTTAGATTGCTAAACGTGGAGTAGTTTGAGCTCTTTAGAGCTCATCAAAGTTACTTGTGGCTTTTTATTCCCATAAGCTTGTTTCACCCAATAAATGTAATCTAGGAATAATTAAAGGTATTTTGGTTTTGGCGATAATTAGTTTTTATTTCTTCCTTAGAGAATTCTTGCTTATAAAAGTTGGGTACACATCAAGGTACTGTCAGTGTTACGGTGTAATAGACTATTCCATCTTGCCAGCTCGCAACCGATGTTGGGATTTTTATAAAAGCCGTAGGACTTGGGGTTTGGCAACACAAATAATTAATGAATATGATAATATATAATAGTAATCCAAATCCATAAAAAGTTTTCTACATCTTGCCGATTCGCAGCCGTTGTTGTAGACTTCTAATAAAGGCAGAGGAAAAATTCCAAGGTCATAATAGACTATCACATCTTGCCGGCTCGCAACCGATGTTGTGATTGTTATAAAGGGCCAAGGATTAAATACGTTAATGTGCTTGAATATGAAGATAAAGTGTTATAATGCCAAACTTCGACTCCGGGGATATCCTAATAAAAGCTTCTGTCTCTGGACTCGTAGATGAGTTGTTTCGGTCGTATATAAAAGGGATATCCTCAAAATCGTGTTAAATCAGAGACCTTGATGTGGACCTCATTTTTGTATGCAACGGTTTTCGAGGGAAGGTTTGGAAACTACTTAGCGTCTAAACTAAGTATCTTTATCGGATTAAAAATTATCGAAACGAGAATTTAAAGAAATTCATTTCTCACCAAAAATAAAATAAATAGAGGAAAATAGGAATTTGGGAGCAAAGATTCCACAATTAGCTTTCTGAGTAGTGATAGCAATCTAACTTGTAAATAACAATGATTTCGTTTTTAAGCGTAGTTTGGGGACTCGTGAAAAATCAGGAACGACGAATTTTATCCGTGTGGTCACTTCTTTATGAGTCGTGTTTCCTACTCGAACACCCTAAAAGTTATTGATAGATAATGATTGTCAACAAAAGCCGTCACATGAATAATGAGAAAAATACAAAAATAGAATAAAAGGAAAATCGGGGAGTTTTTAGAACTTAAGATTTCTTAATCTCTTTTGAAAATTTTGCTACTTCTCAAAGTTAGTAAAAAGAGATTGGAAATTTTCGGTTTCAAAAACGTGTTTTTATAACATTGCATGAGGACATTGCAATAGCTTAGTCTGGGGGAATTTGGTATGTGCTTAAACACATACCTTTTCTTGACCAAAACCGGACCCAAAAAGACCAAAAAATAACCAAAATGCCAAAAGATATTGTGTTTTTGTGTTTTTGATTGTGCAGGGAAGGATATTTCAAAAAAGGACAAAATCGAAGCAAAAACCAGAAAACGAGCACGAGATATGGAATGGATATTTATAGCCGATGCCGGGAAGAAAAAAGTCAAAGTCAACCTTTGAAGAATCATCATTTGTCAAAAATGGCCCTTGGATCACAAGTTTGAATAATGGCAAAAAAAGTCCTGAAAGTTTTAGAAATTACATTATTGGTCCTTGCTTTTTACCTAAGCTAAATTTCTTAAACCTTAAAAACCATACACCCGGATTTAATATTAAATCCAATCCAATCACAAACCCATAAGCCCATTTGAACCCGCAGCCCATCTTCAATTATAATAACCCAAGACCCAAAACCCCAACCCGGTCAAAAGTTTAATAAATATCGGTCAAACAAATAAAATAAATAAACAAACAAACCCGCCAAATGTTTATCCCCAATTACCCAGAAGAGTTACTGTTGGACGAACCCTAATTACCCCGTACATCGAATTTACCACAATTAAGGGTATGATTGTCAAATCATTGGATGTCAGAGTGTCAGAGAAGCACAAGGAACGCACGCATGGACACATGGCACGCTCTTATTGGACCAGACACCTCACAAATTTGATCCTACGGCTTGGATTCAAAGAGTGGAGAGCAAGGCATGATCTAAGGGTGATGATTAGCTCAAGAGCACACGGATTGCCAAGGTGGCAGGCCTGGAAGGTTCAGAAGAAGCCTATAAATAGAGACCTTCTCCTCATTAGCTAAGCTTGTCCAACTTTTCACGCTTTTAGAAAATTGTTACCAATTTTATTCTTGTCATTTTAATGCTTTCGTAGTGTAATCATTTCATTTCAGTTGTAATTTTAATCTTTCAGTTGTAATTTGAAGTTTGATTAATGAAAGTTTTATTTTAATCTCATTTTGATTCTGTTTCCTTTCAGTTGTTAATCTCATTTTTAGCTTCTCTATATTTCAGTAGCTTGTTTAAAATCATATATAGCTTATTTCAAATTTTAATCTCATCTTTTGTTCATTTTTCTAAAAATTCCAAAAATATTCAAAAAATCAAAAAAATATCGTAATCCTAGCTTCAATAAGCTAATTTCATTAGTTTACAAGCTTATATAAGCTCAGTAGCTTATAGTAAGCTTTTGATAAGTTCAAAACTGTTTTTATCTCACAAATTCCCACAAGTCAACATAAAAGTCAACTGTGGTCAACATAAGCTTTGGAAGAAATAAGCTGATCTCATCAGCTTATTTGGGTGATTTTTTTGCTTACTGGAAAAGCCTGGGTGTTACTTTGTTTGAATCAGATCAGTTTTTACATATAGCTCACTTGTAAGTTTCATTGGTACCTTATTAGCTTATGTTACCTTATTGCTTTTTTATGCTTATTTAGATTTGGATGTTTCTTATTAGTGTGTGTTTAAATGAGTTATTCAGTAGATAATCAGTAGATTAGCTTAAGTCAGATAATTATAGTGTTAAAAGAAGCAATTTCATATATTAAGGAGTGTTTGGATCTATTACTGTTAGGTGCATATCCCTTTGTGTACTGTAGTTTTACCTAGTTAGGAACTTTAAATTTTCTTAAAATAGGTGTTATAAGCTGTTAGTGATAGGTGTTAAGTTGATTTTAAGTGCTTTTGATGTTTTGAACCCATAGGTGAAATAGAAGAAGTAATACTGCCTTCAATAAGTTCAGCATAAGCTGAGCTTAGTTGGAACCTCATTTTGGCATTTCTAGGTTGCTTGTAGTTGCTAAAGTCATTATGCAAGAGCTGGTTTGAATTGGTCAAGTATTGCCCATAGTTTGCGCCAAAAGACCATCACTGCTGCATCAGAACAGTTATGTGCAGACTGTACATTCAGCTGCTGATTTAGGATAATTTGTGGCTTAATCTATTGAGCTTAGGTATCAGTTTTTGGTTTCTAATTAGTTTAGATAGTATCCTTTGAGTTTTTTTATCTGGGATTCAGCTTGTAGCTTATTCAAATAGCTTTTAGAAGGTCTGCAAATATTGCCCCAGAACTGCTATCAAGCCTGCACATTTTTGTTGTTCAACACCATCTGTTTATGAGCCTGATTAAGGATGCAATTGTGGTTCACTTTTGGGCATATTTGGTTTTTCAATTGTTTGACATATGAACTTTCAGTTTATGATCTGGGATTTCCCAATCAAGCTTATGCTTAGCTTAAAATTCAGCTGCAAGACTGCTGATTAACCACTATTTCTGTCCAAACTTACAAGCTGCTCAGCCAAGTTTTAGCTTATGCCATGAGCTTTTCTGTTTTTTTTAGTTGTTTCAAGCTTTATTAAGTGTGTTTTACTATTTTTGAGCTTTTGATAATTTTTGGCCAGCTTTTGCTTATTTTTAGCTTATTTCCCTAGTACTTATTCACTGTTACAGCTTAATTAGGGTTAATTAGCTTCTGAAATTATTTTTCCTAGATTTCTTATTAAAAATTATAATTACTTAAAAATTTTTAGATTTTTCCAACTTGTTTTAATATTTTTAAAGCATTTAATTAGTTTTAATTAGTTTTTAATTCATAAAAAATTATTAAAAAGTCAAAAAAATATTTTTCTTTTTCCAAAAATTTTCTTTTATCAGTTTTAATATAGGAAAATTATTTTCAAAATTTTAGGGCTTAGAATTTAGCATTTCACTTTTTAACCACGTTTTAAATTTCGTCGCGTTCGTTTTTAAATTCAATTTTCGTTTTTAATATTACATGCTTAGCTTAATTGTTCCTTTAGTTTAATTTATTGTTTTTGCTTATTATTACATTATTCGTACTATAAAATCACCAATCATCACTCTTTTTACACCATTCACGACACAATTTCGACAACGTAATGACAACTCGAATTCGACCTTCGTTGGGACACGACCCGGGGAAAACGCATCCGTTGCGTGTTTCCTTTGGAAATATAAAAACGACAAATCACTCTCCCGTCTAAGAGATGTCACCCGTCAAAGCTAATAAGCCTTCGAAAACCTATGGACAACTGAGGAAGAGATCGCGTTGTGCAGAGCTTGGTGTGATGTGTTGGAAAATAGCGAGAAGGGAAACGCTATGAAGAGTAAGGGATTTTGGGAGAAGGTTATTAATTACTTTAGAAAAGAAACTGGTTCAAAGAGAGGGTACGACTCGATCCTTACCAAATGAAATAGGGTTCACCCTAAAGTTGGTGCATTTTGTGCCATTATCAATAATATCGAAAAGAATAACGAAAATAGTTCGAATGACCTTAATGTGTACCAAAAAGCGTGTGCAGAATATGAAGTGATGTATCATCATGCCTTTACATTGGAGTAGTGTTAGAACATTTTGAAGGATTATCCTGCTTGGAAGGAAGTAGAGATGCATGCTTTTCAGAAGCCCAAAAGGGTCGAAAGTAATCCATGTAACACCCCCGTTTTCGATAATCGCAGCGGAATATAAGTTGGGGTGTTACTACAAGCATCACAGTCATGAGAATAGAAAACGACTCGAAAAGAGACGTTTTAAATAAAATTGTTATCATTCATTTATTTTAATCAGATTTAAATTACACAGGTCCCAACGGGTAGTTCCAAAATACATTAATTAAAGATACGTTTTTTATTGAATGATAACAAAATTGACACTCTTTCTATAAGAAAGTCCACAGTCACTCCGTGCCAAATCATGCTTCTAAATACCTGAGATAAAACATGCTAAAAAGTCAACACAAAGGTTGAGTGAATCCATAGCGTTTAAAGTTGTAATCAATTTGAACACAAGCTAAGTAGAAAGTAAATCAGAAATATTGCAGTTCGTTATATATTGTCCTAAGTCTCATGACACGCAAAACATTAACTGGGGATCATCAATAGTTATGAGCTATTAATGTATATTACTCCATAATTAAATGAAGTAATTTTGCCTCCAAGTAGGAGATTGCCGGTCTCTTTATTCATCTCAAATAAAGTACTTTAGGTCACGTTACTGTAACACAAAAGGGGTCGTCACACCCAATAGATCTATTTACCGTATTCGCGCTCACCCGAAAGTGATTAGAGGTTTATGATATGAGGTCTTTTAGGCACACAGGTAACTTAGGCAATATTAATCAGGAAAGCATACAGAAAATACTCGTGTTCGTTTTTGTTTTGTAGCATGTATCTCCCCACAAATTTGGAAAACTTATAAAAAGTGGGACTATGAACTCACCTTTACAGTCTGGATGGAAAACAAAATTAAATAGAGTTGATAAACGTCTCCGGCACGAAACCTGGGTTGTTATGTCAAGTTTCAGTAATCGTATTCCAATATATATATAAGTTTTAATGTTCGTTTCGTATCTTTTTTGGTTGTCGAATAAATGTTTAATTGAGACAACATGAAGTCTCTTCAAAAGTTGGATAAGATTTTATCTTATTTCTCATTTTTATGTTTCCGTTTGTTCGTTATCGAAATAAATGTATTTAGTTTTTATTATAAATATATTTAAAAGATATTAATAATAACAATTATAAAGTTACGCTTTTTACCCTATAGTTTCACATATTGACAGTTTATACCCCTGAACTTTCATAAAATGACAATTTTTACCTCTGAACTTTCGTAAAATGACAATTTGTGAAATGACAATTTTTACCCCTGTAGTTTCGAAAATGACAATTTATACCCTCAACTATAAGTCGTTGGCAAAACTAGTCCTTGGTTTAAACAACTTTGAGATATTTACATTTTTGGCCCAATAAAACTCTAACTTTCAAAGTTGGCAAGTTTTTCCCTTAAACTCTAGGTCGATTTCAGTTTTAGTCCTAGCTTTAAAATTAGTTGGAGTTTTGGCAGAATTGGCCCTTAAAGCATTTTCTTCATTACACTCAACATCCTTATTTCATTAAAACACGTTTTATGTATCGGGAAAAGACACGACTTGCTACGACCCCTTTATACACTTTATTATCAACTTATTAACATCTTATTTATAGCTTATGAGCTTATGATTCGAGCTTATGAGCTCGAATCAATTTATATATATGCGTTCGAAAACAGTTTGCAAAGGCTGGAAAGAAACTCGAATAACTTTGTGATAACTCAATATTTTTACGACATTCTTTTTCCTATAGTTAGCTAGCTGGGTGGTCTTAACTGTAACAAAAATTTAGAATTTTTAGAGGTCGTTTGGTGGTCGAAACAAATATGCAAAGTGGGGCGTATGGGGGCTGTTAGCGACAGGAAAAGAAAGGGAAAAATCGATTGGGTTTTTGATATTCACATGTTCTAACTGGTTTTTATCATATATTAACATGATAATAAACATATTTAACCTATCTCTAAAGTGTTTTAAGGTCCTTTGATTTGTTATGTGTAAAAATAAAATAGTTAAGGTTGTTTAGTTTTGATCGACAGAAAGAAAAAGAAAAGGAAAAATTGGTTTTTGAACTAGCTAACTACTTAGGATTATTTTGTGACATTTTTAGGAGTATTTTGAGTATACAAAAGAAATGAAATAGGGTTAGCTATACTTACTTGAATATCTATTCGATTATGGGATATAGGTGTCGAATGGTTTGGAAATGGAGCACTAATGGTTCTCCTCCTTCTAGGCCTCCTAAGATCCTTTATTTAGCTCGTATTTGGACTATGGAATCAGTAAAGAATAAATGTATATTGGTTTTGGGTGTGAGAGAATGGTGTGAGAAGAATGGGGTATTTAGTTTGCTATTTATAGAAGGGGATGAGTTAAGGTTCTCAAGGTGTTAAGTCACCTTGTTAGGAGATTAAGGGAACAAGGTGAGTTGTACCAAAGGGTTTGTGAGATGATGTGTGGTGAAGATGGAGGATGGCCTGGGGGGGTGATGTGTTTTGTTTTGGAACCAAGGGTTCTACCTACTTATGTTAACTTGAATGTGACATGGCTATGTGGATAATTTTGGAACATAAAAGAGTGTTTATGGTGTATGTTTTATTTAGTATTAAGTGTGGAATGGATTTGGTTAGGGTTTTGTTATTTTCGAACTAGGAAATAATATTTAGGTTGCATGGGCTTTAAAGGATGATACCTAGGGTATGAGATGTTGTATATTAAGGTTTAGGGGTGTAACTAGGTTAGTTTAGGGTTTGATTTAAGTCATTGTTGGATTGAAAATTAATGAAGGTTTGTATGTTTATTGTATATGTATGTCGAATTTATAAAAATAAAAAGAATTGGATTTGTGCTTTAAAGAGTTGTACCATAAGCTTAGTAGGGTTGTACTAAGGGTTTAGAAATATAGAAAATATATATTTTTAGTGTTTGGTTAAGTTATATTAATTATATGTTGATTTTATTAAGTTTAAATGTATATAGATGAGATTTTAGGTTTTTGTGCACTGAACACTTGTACACTAGGTTTAGAGACTTGTACTAATATTTAGTAAGTTTAAGGAATTTATTTTTAAAGTTATTGCATGAAATACTTGGACAATGTGCTTTAAATTGAGTATATTTATGTTTATAAAGAGATTTATAAATATTTAGTTTTATGCATAAATGACTTGTACCTTGGCTTGAAAGACTTGTACATTTATAATTTGTAAAAATTATATATATATATATTAATTAGGGTTTGTGGTTTTATTACATAAAATCTTGATTAGGGTTTGTATCGGGAGTTAAAGTGGATTTAGGGTTTATGTGCTTTAGTAACTTGTACATTGGTTTAAATGAGTTGTACTTTAGTGTTTTAGGGCTTAGTTATTCATAATTGTTGTTATAATAATTTAGGGTTTCGTAGAAACTCTAATAGCTAAGAAATGTTTAGTTGTACGTTTATTATTAGTACGTTAACGAATTATCGTAAAGTGGAAATTGAGATATCGTAAAGTTTTATATGGAAACGTTTATATAAAATAAACATTAAGTAAGTTGATTTTGGTCCGCGTGAGAGCACGTTTATCGAGGATGTGAGTTACGTCACATTAGATAGTAGTTACGATCAGATAATAATAAATAAATAAATAATTTACACGTGGAAAAAGGATAAATATTCTGTAAGATAGTTTATTTTATTGTGGGATTTTTACAGTGGTTACAGTATCCCCCTGTTGAGGGAATCTCGTCCCGAGATTTAGTCTGTGTTGGTTGAGGTATGGAAAAAGTGAAGTATAAAAGGAGTTGGGCTTAGATTCTAACTTATTCAGATAGTGAGTGTGAGAATGGGAAATCGTACAACGATTTGATTTGTGATGTGAGTTTGATATGCTTAAAATGCCTAAAGTTTAAAAATAATATTATCTATAATATTATCTTACTTTTATGTCACTTAAATCCAATAATATCGTCTTACTGCTAATCCTTGGTTATATCTTTAGTCCAAAAAGGGTTTGTCTAGGAATTTCCATTCGGTACTTAAGGGAACGTAGTTTTGTCAGTTTTATTCCTACTAGATGAAATAAATTTGAATGTTTTGCCACCTAATAAATCCAATGACTGTGAATAGTGTTTTTCAACGGTTAGGAATAGTGCATTCTAACGGTCATGAAGAGTGAAAACTAACGGTCGCGAATAGTGAAAACTAACGGCTAGTTTTTGTTCCTAACAGCTAGTTTCTCTCCTATAAATACCCCATTTTTAATCCTTATTCTTCCACAAAACATACATCTCTCGCTAACACCTTAAAATGCCGCACCTTATCACATTCCTAGCAATCTTTTATGTTGTTCTTGCGGTTACTTATTTGGCGTATGTTCCTAATGAAGATCATGCATTCTTGGTTTGCGTTCTAGCGGTCCTTATGCCTTTTGTGGTTCTCGCTATTGGTGTGGACAAACTATGGGGGTAATGGTTTCGGGTTAGGGTTGTTAATATGAATCCTTGTTGTATTTCTATGTAATCCTTAAGTGAAATAAAACTTATTTGTTCTTATGCCTAATATCTAGTCTCACTATCGTGCGCAGGATAATCAAGGTGATTCATCCCGTCGTGGCTCTAGCTATTGTTGGATTGGTGGTTGTCTTCGTTGCTATGGCGGGTCAACCTATTGAAGATTCTATGCTTTTTATTGTAATCATTGTAACATTAGCACTTCCGATGCTAATTATATCTCTATGTATTAATCTTCGTGGATTCTAACAAAATTTGTACTATTTGTGTTTGCCATAAATCTTTATGAGCTCTTAGGGTTTTTCTATCCATAATTTTTTTTGTCAATTTCCTATCTTAGAGGTATTGGGTAGTAGGTGTAGACATCTATTGTATTAAATCAAAAAGTGATATTTTATGAAAAATTTATTTTGTTTCAATATTTTGCTTTTGAATGAAAATTGTTATTAGAAAATCTGAAAAGATAACTGTTCCATTTATGACATGATTTTTCCTAAATTATACATAGGTGATCAGGCTATGTATAATTGAGGATCAAATGATGTGATGTTTGGCTCAGTCACTGTGGTATTTATGCTATTCAAAAGTTTTAGATGGTGTTCAACGTATTGTTTTTGGAAAAATAACAGCATGATTATTTTTCAAAAGAATAAGAAAATTTTAGTCCATACTACAGTGATGAGTTAGGGATTTTCTAGGGTACTAATGGGATATTCTTGAAATAAATCTTAGGGTTCGTGTGAGGATCCTACAGGGTGATAATAGTCTATTGTTCGGTCAAAACTAATATTAACCAAATTTCTAGTGAGATGGCAGTATATTGCTACATGATGATTATGAACAGGGCAAATGGAATAGAAACCGAGATTGTGATTATTAGGGAAATATTACAAAGTATGGGTTCCATACGGTAGAAAAGTAGTTATTACACTTAGGTTACATCCATCGTAACTAAGGTAAAGTACGAAAGGAAATATAACTTTGAAAGTTCTAAACCTCAATTTATTTATCTACTACAGGAATTTATCTTCCGCTTAAACTTAGATATCATCCTTGGACATTGTTGGGATCTTAATGAGTTCTTATTCTTTTGCACTAGTCTTAGCTTTCCAATTGGTATTGTAGTTTGAGCACTGACTCTTGTAGTGTCCTTCTCCACCACATCCGTGGCATACTACAACCGATGGCTTTTCCTTTTTGCCCATGGTTTTGCAGTATCTTGTCTGGTGACCTATTCCCTAGCATCTCCCAAACTTAACAAAACAAACTCCAGTGTGATGCAACTTGCATCGTTGACATAGAGGTCGTTTTCCAAGATAACCAGCTTTGTTAGCAGGCGTGGCGATGCAATTTCTACCAACTTCCTGCCTATAAACTTGTTGGCGATGGTAGTTGATGCGATCTTGAAGATGCTTGTGGTGATAGGCGGGGTCATTTGTGTATTTGCAGTAGGTGGGGATAGTGGTTTTTCTATCATCAAGTTTTCGCTTTTGGTTATTTTGCTTAATTCCTAGGGCACGGGTGATGGTAGGTTTAATTATTCTTTCTGGGCCTTTATGGGGAGCTGGTTTATAACTCGTGAAACTTTCAGGAGTGTGTTTACAAAACACAGCCGTCTTCTTCTCTCCTGTTACCATATTGTTGCTACTCAAGTGAGCCACTGCAGTTACTTCGAGTATTGTTGCAATGACGTTGATTATCAACTTTTGGATAGCTTCAGGAGTCATTGGGGTGGTTAATGCTGGTAGGGTATTTGTATTTCTCATGCTGGTTTTCTCCTATCAATATCACAAGAAACATGAATTTTAGAATTCCCGTAATGACCATGTTAGAATAATTCGTGTAATAAGGTAATTACATATTATTCCCAACAAGTGGTCATAGTGCGAAGTTATATCCAATTGAGAATCAATAATTACTATGTGTCTGGTTAATATCGTAGATAAATGATTAACTCTTGGTATAAAATTGCTAAGGAATAAACTAATTCATTTGAAATTCAGCAACTTTCTCTTCATTAATCCAGTTTTCTTCCGAAATTTATCTTAGGGGATTCTATGGTTATAGCCTAGTTATGGTAGGTATAAGGAATCATAATAATCTTAAGTAATGTCATGGTAAGTCTGGATATAATCACTAAAAATAACATGATATTAATAACTTGATCGATTGTTTTTACAAAACAATTAATACAAGGTCTTTTATTAATGCTCCATGTGGTAGGTTAAGGATTTTCTGTCTCTAGCATAAGTGTTGGGTCCTTTGTTGACAATAGTGGTCCTAGTTTCTGTTACTTACTGTGCTACAAGTTGGTCGGTTGAATAGGTTTGGAGGAAAGGGAAAATGACATTTATTGCGTTCTAAGTATGGTTTGGTTTATGTGGAGCCATTTGTCTATTAAGGATAGTAACAAATAGTGGGATTTTGCATGAGGTCATGGGAAGTCATTACACATGTGCGTAGCATTATTGTAAGACATAATGGAAAGAATTTGTTCTCAACATAAATATATAACAAAAGGGGATTGTTATAGATTTAAGGATTGATTACAAACCCTGAAAGTTTCAGGCTTATTGGAAAATACAGGAAATACTAACCAAATACTATTCGGTTTAGTAAACACAACAACTATACATGTGAATTTAAGATCAGTTACGTCCTTGACGTAAATGCTTAATTTCAGTCTCAAGTTTTAGTTGTGCAATTTCCATTTCTAAGAAACGTTCCTGAAATTCCTGGTACATCCTTATTTGATTGTCCAACATGGCTTCTAAGGAAAAAATCTTCTGACCCTGGTTTATTGCCGTATCCCTGGCCATCCATAGGGTTCTTTCGATGTCTTCCACTCTACCACGTGTTTGAACATTTTCTCTTCTCGAACAGCGGACCCTGGAATCTAAGTTTCTAAATTTATGGTTGTACGTATTCTTCATTTTGTCAACCTTTACTCCTAAGTTGAACATTGCTCGTCTCTCGGCATCAGCTCTTCTAAACAGAGTGTCAAAGTTACGGTCGTACCATTCGAAACGTAATGGTTGTAACCCTTCCAGCTGTTCAGTGTGAGTGTCTAGAGTGCTGGCGTGTTGATAAAGAAGTGTCAATATGGAATCATGAGGGTCTAAATTATAGTCAGGGGATTTAGATGAAGATACGTTGTCTGGGATGTCTGGTATTGGGGAATCTGGAATTCCATTACTAGTAACAGTGTCAGGTTGTGGAGAGTTTGACTCAACATCCTTCCGAATTGTTTCTTGGTCTGAATTCTGTCCAACCTCAAACGTTGTCGGACAACCAATCAACTTTTCATCTGATGTAGTTTTCCTAAGTTTCTGGTGTGAAGGTGAGTGGGTAGGAGATTTACAAGTACTACGGAGGGTAGTTTCGTTAATATTAGGTGTTTCGGGGGACATGGTACTGTAGTAATCCACAAATAATAATTATAAGTAATTAATACCATTAGAGAAGGAAAAATAAAAGTGAAATAATTAAATGCGTAAGAGTGAATATCAAGTATGTAATGTTTAGTGCAAAATAATCTTAATAAGTAATATACTAAGCACAGTAATATGTAGGCACGGAGGGCGTAGGATGGTATGGTGTAAAATCATTTATTTTTTAAAGTGTAGTTATAGTCCAATGTTTTGAAAACATTTGGTTCTCTATAACCATGAGCTCTGATACCACTCTGTAACACCTCCGTTTTCGATAATCGCAGCGAAATATAAGTTGGGGTGTTACTTCAAGCATCACAGTCATGAGAATAGAAAACGACTCGAAAAGAGACGTTTTAAATAAAATTGTTATCATTCATTTATTTTAATCATAGTTACATTACACAGGTCCCAACGGGAAGTTCCAAAGTACATTAATTAAATATACGTTATTTATTGAATGATAACAAAATGAACACTCTTTTTATAAGAAAGTCCACAGCCACTCCATGCCAAATCATGCTTCTAAATACCTGAGATAAAACATGCTAAAAAGTCAACACAAAGGTTGAGTGAATCCATAGCGTTTAAAGTTGTAATCAGTTTGAACACAAGCTAAGTAGAAAGTAAATCAGAAATATTGTAGTTCGTTATATATTGTCCTAAGTCTTATGACACGCAAAACATTAACTGGGGATCATCAATAGTTATGAGCTATTAATGTATATTAATCCATAATAAAATGAAGTAATTTTGCCTCCAAGTAGGAGATTGCCGGTCTCTTTATTCATCTCAAATAAAGTACTTTAGGTCACGTTACTGTAACACAAAAGGGGTCGTCACACCCAATAGATCTATTTACCGTATTCGCGCTCACCCGAAAGTGATTAGAGGTTTATGATAGGAGGTCTTTTAGGCACACAAGTAACTTAGGCAATATTAATCAGGAAAGCATACAGAAAATACTCGTGTTCGTTTTTGTTTTGTAGCATGTATCTCCCCACAAATTTAGAAAACGTATAAAAAGTGGGACTATGAACTCACCTTTGCAGTCTGGATGGAAAACAAAATTAAATAGAGTTGATAAACGTCTCCGGCACGAAACCTGGGTTGTTATGTCAAGTTTCAGTAATCGTATTCCAATATATATATAAAAGTTTTAATGTTCATTTCGTATCGTTTTTGGTTGTCGAATAAATGTTTAATTGAGACAACATGAAGTCTCTTCAAAAGTTGGATAAGATTTTATCTTATTTCTCATTTTTATGTTTCCGTTTGTTCGTTATCGAAATAAATGTATTTAGTTTTTATTAGTTTTTATTATAAATATATTTAAAAGATATTAATAATAACAATTATAAAGTTATGCTTTTTACCCTATAGTTTCACATATTGACAGTTTATACCTCTGAACTTTCGTAAAATGACAATTTTTACCCCTAAACTTTCGTAAAATGACAATTTTTACCCCTCAACTTTGGTGAAATAAAAATTTTTACCCCTATAGTTTCGAAAATGACAATTTATACCCTCAATTATAAGTCATTGGCAAAACTAGTCCTTGGTTTAAATAACTTTGAGATATTTACATTTTTGGCCCAATAAAACTCTAACTTTCAAAGTTGGCAAGTTTTACACTTAAACTCTAGGTCGATTTCAGTTTTAGTCCTAGCTTTAAAATTAGTTAGAGTTTTGGTAGAATTGGCCCTTAAAGCATTTTCTTCATTACACTCAACATCCTTATTTCATCAAAACACGTTTTATGTATCAGGAAAAGACACGACTTGCTACGACCCCTTTATACACTTTATTATCAACTTATTAACATCTTATTTATAGCTTATGAGCTTATGATTCGAGCTTATGAGCTCGAATCAATTTATATATATGCGTTCAAAAACAGTTTGCAAAGGCTGGAAAGAAACTCGAATAACTTTGTGATAACTCAATCTTTTTACGACGTTCTTTTTCCTATAGTTAGCTAGCTGGGTGGTCTTAATTGTGGCAAAAATTTAGAATTTTTAGAGGTCGTTTGGTGGTCGAAACAAATATGCAAAGTGGGGCGTATGGGGGCTGTTAGCGACAGGAAAAGAAAGGGAAAAATCTATTGGGTTTTTGATATTCACATGTTCTAACTGGTTTTTATCGTATATTAACATGATAATAAACATATTTAACCTATCTCTAAAGTGTTTTAAGGTCCTTTGATTTGTTATGTGTAAAAATAAAATAGTTAAGGTTGTTTAGTTTTGATCGACAAAAAGAAAAAGAAAAGGAAAAGTTGGTTTTTGAACTAGCTAACTACTTAGGATTATTTTGTGACATTTTTAGGAGTATTTTGAGTATACGAAAGAAATGAAATAGGGTTAGCTATACTTACTTGAATATCTATTCGATTATGGGATATAGGTGTCGAATGGTTTGGAAATGGAGCACTAATGGTTCTCCTCCTTCTAGGCCTCCTAAGATCCTTTCTTTAGCTCGTATGTGGACTATGGAATCAGTAAAGAATAAATGTATATTGGTTTTGGGTGTGAGAAGAATGGTGTGAGAAGAATGGGGTATTTAGTTTGCTATTTATAGAAGGGGATGAGTTAAGGTTCTCAAGGTGTTAAGTCACCTTGTTAGGAGATTAAGGGAACAAGGTGAGTTGTACCAAAGGGTTTGTGAGATGATGTGTGGTGAAGATGGAGGTTGGCGTGGGGGGGGGGGGGGGGGTGATGTGTGTTTGTTTTGGAACCAAGGGTTCTACCTACTTATGTTAACTTGAATGTGACATGGCTATGTGGATAATTTTGGAACATAAAAGAGTGTTTATGGTGTATGTTTTATTTAGTATTAAGTGTGGAATGGATTTGGTTAGGGTTTTGTTATTTTCGAACTAGGAAATAATATTTAGGTTGCATGGGCTTTAAAGGATGATACCTAGGGTATGAGATGTTGTATATTAAGGTTTAGGGGTGTAACTAGGTTAGTTTAGGGTTTGATTTAAGTCATTGTTGGATTGAAAATTAATGAAGGTTTGTATGTTTATTGTATATGTATGTCGAATTTATAAAAATAAAAAGAATTGGATTTGTGCTTTAAAGAGTTGTACCATAAGCTTAGTAGGGTTGTACTAAGGGTTTAGAAATATAGAAAATATATATTTTTAGTGTTTGGTTAAGTTATATTAATTATATATTGATTTTATTAAGTTTAAATGTATATAGATGAGATTTTAGGTTTTTGTGCATTGAACACTTGTACACTAGGTTTAGAGACTTGTACTAATATTTAGTTAGTTTAAGGAATTTATTTTTAAAGTTATTGCATGAAATACTTGGACAATGTGCTTTAAATTGAGTATATTTATGTTTATAAAGAGATTTATAAATATTTAGTTTTATGCATAAATGGCTTGTACCTTGGCTTGAAAGACTTGTACATTTATAATTTGTAAAAATTATATATATATATATTAATTAGGGTTTGTGGTTTTATTACATAAAATCATGATTAGGGTTTGTATCGGGAGTTAAAGTGGATTTAGGGTTTATGTGCTTTAGTAACTTGTATATTGGTTTAAATGAGTTGTACTTTAGTGTTTTAGGGCTTAGTTATTCATAATTGTTGTTATAATAATTTTGGGTTTTGTAGAAACTCTAATAGCTAAGAAATGTTTAGTTGTACGTTTATTATTAGTACGTTAACGAATTATCGTAAAGTGGAAATTGAGATATCGTAAAGTTTTATATGGAAACGTTTATATAAAATAAACATTTAGTAAGTTGATGTTGGTCCGCGTGAGAGCACGTTTATCGAGGATGTGAGTTACGTCACATTAGATAGTAGTTACGATCAGATAATAATAAATAAATAAATAAAATTATACGTGAAAAAAGGAAAAATATTATGCAAGATATTTTATTTTATTGTGGGATTTTTTACAGTGGTTACAATCCAAGACTTCTAAAACCACCTCGGATGGTTGTTTCATTTAAACGATGTAGCGGATGAGTCTAGGGAAGAGACTCGAGAAGAGCGACAAATTGGTCGTGACCAAGCTAAGAAAAATAAGTAGAAATGATCCGCCTCCGATCAATCCAAGTCTTCATTTACTGATACGGTAGCCGACAAATTCTTCAGCTTGAAGTCTTCATTTGATAAAATGGGGAAAGAAGAAGTCACAAGCAAACAAATATATACAATTGAAGAATCGAAAGTTGGAAATCGCAGACACTACGCGTCAAGAAGCAGCGAAGTTGAAAAGGGAGAAACTTCAAATAGAACGACGAAAACTTGAATTTTTGAACAAAAGAAACGGAACAAAGACATCATATTCTATAATTTAGTAATCGACCCCTCTTTGCCCCTAATCAAACAACAGAAGCTGCTGGAGATGAAAGAACAAATCAAGGAACGTTACAATTTAGATTATTAGTTTAAGTTTTTAATTATTATTGTAATGTTTTAATGTTATTCGAATTATTATGTAATATTTTTATTATTAATGAAATTTAATTTTTGTTGTTAAAAAATTTTGAAAACAAAATAATAAAAAATAAAAGTCGTCTTGGTGTGGTAAAAAGGTTGCCGGAAGCAAAATGAAGATCGCGCATGGTCACTGGTGAGGACAGTCTTACTTTTTTTATTTCACATTTCACAAGTGCCAAAATAGAACTAAATATGTACCTCCGCCAATTATTTACATGTAAATTTTTGTTTTAGAAAAACAGTTATATTTAGGGCTTAGGCTTAGCAAGAAACTAGGCAAAATTTCAAAGTTGCAGTGAGAGTGCAAAGACAAATCCTAAGAGCATCTTTAATGCGTTGTATATTAAAAAGTTTAATAAATTGAGAGATCAACATTGTACTTCTTGTGAATACACATTCACAACCCATTAAACCTTACTAAGTTTATTTGATTTACACATCATCTTTTTCATGTTTTATTTAATATAAAATGCTGCTTTGATATCATGTTAAATGATAAAATCCTGTAACATAGAATCTATTATTCATGCAATTTATAATATAAAATATATAAGCAGAGCCTGAAGCACACAAGTGGCCCTGGTACAACTATTTTCTCCTTGCAATTGTGATAAAAGTTAGTTAATGTTTTGCGGTTAAGAATGATGATCTTGAGACCGAATATGATGTTCCTTTTTTTAATTGTGATATGGCAAAAACTATATATGGAAGATCTTTAAAAACGTGCCTATTATTACTATTAATAACCTCCAAGATGCAATTAGCCTCGCTGATCGAGTTCAAATACCGGCTCACACATCAACGTTAATTGACGTGGCCGTTTAATTGACCATTTGGTTCTTTTGGCATTTTCAAAACAACTTTCTCTTTGTGCCCTAAAATGGAACAAAGATCTCATTATCAACGTTAAGTTAGAGAGAAACAACCCCTGCAACACAGATCGACGACCGACTACAACAAGAAGTGATCAAGAATGGGAAGAAGTCAAGCATCGGAGAAGACACCGGCAATCCAACATCACCTCCTACTTCGTTTACAACATCCCTCCCTCACTTACCAGCCAAGACCTTAGACAACTTTTTCAACACAAAGGAAATCTGGTCGATGCCTATATCGCCAGGAAGAAAGACAGGTATAAAAATCCCTTTGGTTTTATTAGATTTCGTAATATTCATCATCCTTCATCCTTTCTTGCCACCCCACAACATATCAAACATGATGGCCTGATATTGGGGGTCTTCCCCACAAAATATGACAAAACTGGTAAACCATTGGAATCCGACAACCTAAACCACCAAAACCTCAACAAGAACCCAAACCACCAAAACCCTAACAGGAATGCTAATCGTCACCACCCTCCACGTCCCCCAGAAAACCCAAAAACCTATTCTACACTCCCAAGAACCGCCAACACATCCTATCGGGATAAACTGATCAACACCCCCACCACGTTCTTACCCACCATAAACCTTCCTGACCACCCCCCAAGAACCCCCTCTGCATGGAAAAAAACTACCATCATAGCTACAGTCAAAAACCTATCTTCCCTTCTAAACCTAAAACAGCTTCTTCAAGACAATGAAGTCAATACCACCCTCACCGTTACCTATGTTGGTAGACTCACCATATTTCTATCCTTCCACGCCTCATCACTAGCAAAAGATTTTCTTAATTCTAAAGAAAACTTCCTCCAAGAATGGTTTCTGCTTTCGACATATGGAATGGTCAGGACTACGACTATGAAAGAGTGGTTACCCTCAAGATTTATGGTATGCCACTCCCCTTGTGGGACAGAACATTTTTTGATAAAATTGCAACTACCTTTGGTAAGATTCTTACAACCTCCACAGCCTCTATGAACGACGATAATCTCTCAGTTGGGAAAATGCTCATTCTTGTGGATTCCCATAAGAAAATAGACCAACATGTCGGACTAAACTGGAGGAACAAATCCTACACTATCAGAGTCACAGATGATGGGATTGATTGGCACCCCTCATCCTTCGATCTAACAGAAGACGATGTCCCCCACAATTTTTCCGGCAACTCACAATCGGAAAACAATGGGTCCCACATGGAAACTGACCCCTCAGGGCTCAGTTACCAAGAAAATACCGTTACCTTTGAACACTCAAAGGACACCACCCATACTGAACCTCCCATAATGGACACAACAACTCCCAATGCAAACACCCAACATTCCACTAGAGAAAATCAAAACAATAACTACATGGGAAACATACCTACTCTGATCATCCAAAAAGATCACCAACCTTTCACTCCCCCCCCCCCCTCCACCCCCTCCCCCACCCCCACTCCCACCACAACCTAACACACAATATCACCTTTTCACTCCATACAAATCAAGGAAAAGGCAATGCCAACAATCCCCTACAGACTCATCAGCCATGCAACTGGACCTTAACTCCCCACCGTCAACCTTCTCCTTCCATAATCCACAACAACTATGCAACACAGCCCCCGCCCATCTTCAACAAAATCCCATCCCCACCTCCAGATTCAACTCTAAACCTATCCCTTTTCAGACACTTATCAACCAGGATGACCCACCACAAGACACTCCCCATCATGGTAACACTTCATTGCAAATACCCATAACCACCCCACCACAAGATAACACTCAGCAGCAACTACCCATAATTCAACCCCAAGATCCACCAAACCCAGCACCTCATCAAACTCCTCACAACAAACCCAACGAAACAAATCTAAGTCTGGTTGAAGAAGAAATCAGAGACACTATAGCCGTCGGGGAATACGTAGGAATTCACCTCACTGGTTTTGAAGAAGATGTTGCCAAACTAGTGAACCAAAACCGTGCTCAAAACCTCTCCCAATGAATTTCTTAACCCTCAACATCCGTGGAATCAAAGGAACAGGAAAACCAACCTGGGTCAAACAAATGAAAGCGAACCACCACATCAACTTTATGTGCATCCAAGAAACCCATATCCGGGACAACCAACATCTACACCCAGCCAACGTTTGGGGCAACAAAGACTTCTCCTTTGACAATATTCCATCCACAGGTACTGAAGGAAGATCCGGTGGAATCCTTAGTCTGTGGGATCCCTCCTTTTTCAAGCTAACAAACACAATAAAATCCACACACTACTTGGTCACAACCGGTCATATTGTGGGTGTCCCAACACTATGCAATGTCCTCAATGTCTATGCTCCCCAAGACCTCAATGCAAAACAAGCCCTTTGGAATGAAATCGGTGCTCTCATTTCCAACACGTCTGGATTATGGATTCTCCTTGGAGATTTCAACACTGTGAGACACCCTATTGAACGAAAGAACTCACAGTTTGTCAACTCATGTGCCTTTGCCTTTAATGAGTTTATTCACCAATCTGGACTACTTGAGTACACAATGCTCGGGAAGAAATTTACATATGTTGCTGACAATGGTCAAAACAAGAGTAAGATAGATAGAGTTTTGGTATCATCAAGCTTCATGGACTCATGGCCCACTGCATCACTCACAGTCCTTCCCAGGTCCCTCTCTGACCACCGCCTATTAATCTTAACCACCTCATCACAGGATTTTGGCCCTCCCCCCTTTCGAGTATTTAACTCTTGGTTCACTAAACGCAATTTTGATGCAACTGTCATAAACTGCCTGAACTCCTGCATTGCTTTCGGTAATCCCGACCAAATCCTCAAAACCAAACTCAAAAGCCTCAAAACCGAACTGAAAGCATGGAACCAATCTACCACCAGTGAAGAAACACAACTGAGAACATCCCTAACCGCCCAATTAGACCAGCTAGACGACATTATCGACCACAGGGACTATACAGATGATGAGTTGACTGCCTGGACAGAAATAAAAGAACAAATCCAATCTCTAGATCGAGCCAAATCCATGGATCTCCAGCAGAAATCCCGTGCAAAATGGGTCAAAGAAGGTGACGAAAACACGGCTTTTTTCCATGGATACATTAATAGCCGTGTTGCTAAGAACAGGTTAAATGGCCTCGAAATCAATGGGGTCTGGCACATGGACCCTCCATCCATCCGAGAAGAAGCTCTCCGTTTTTTCAAAGACAAGTTCAAGGAACCAATGAAGAAACGCCCAACCATCATCTGTCAAGGTATCAACACCCTCTCCCCTGATGATTCAAACTCCCTGATAGCACCTTTTACTCTCATTGAAATAAAATCAGCAGTGTGGGATTGTGAAAGTAACCGAGCCCAGGCCCTGATGGGTTTAATTTCGGTTTTATCAAGCGTTTCTGGGATACCTTGAAAATGGATTTTTTAAACATACTACTTGATTTTTACAATCGCGGGGTGATAAGTCATGGGTGTAGTTCGTCCCATATTATGCTCATCCCAAAACAGGCCTCCATCAAAACCTTAAGTGATTTCAGACCCATCACCCTAATAGGATGCATCAAGAAAGTCATCTCCAAGGTTCTTGCCAACCGCCTAAAAAAGGTAATTGGCAAGCTCATCTCCCCATGCCAATCCGCTTTCCTATCAGATAGGAATATCCTTGATGGTCCCATGATGCTAAATGAAATCTTGGCATGGTTGAAGAAATGCAAACGGGAAGCCTTTTGTCTAAAGATAGATTTCGAAAAAGCTTTCGATACATTAAATTGGGACTTCATCACCTCTGTTATGCAACAAATGCAATTCCCTGCCAAATGGCTGCTGTGGATGCGAGGCATCTTAACCTCATCCAGATCAGCAATCCTAGTCAACGGATGTCCCACAGCCGAGTTCAACTGTGAACGCGGGGTCCCGCAAGGTGACCCCCTCTCCCCATTCATCTTTATCATAGCAATGGAGGCTTTTACTAATGTCGTGCAGAGAGCAGCTTCGATTGGCCTCATAACTGGACTCAAGTTACCAAATCTCGGACCATCCATCACACACCTCCTTTACGCAGATGATGTGATTCTCATGGGATCATGGTCCAGAACCAACATTGCAAACATTGTCAAACTCATGCATTGTTTCAACCTCGCCTCGGGTCTTAAAATAAACTTGAGCAAATCGAGTTTCTATGGAATCGGTCTTGACCAGAATGATATCATCACTTCTGCCAACATTCTCCAATGCAAGATTGGTCAGCTTCCCATGACTTACCTTGGCCTTACTGTCGGGGCAAACATGAACCTCAAGAAAAATTGGCAACCCGTCATCCTAATTTTTGAGAACTGCCTCTCAAAATGGAAAGCAAATACCCTTTCAATTGCCGGTAGAATCACTTTAATTTGATCCGTGCTTGACAGCCTCCCTTCTTATTTCTTCTCATTGTACAAGGCGCCGGTATGTGTTCTATCTAAATTAAAGTCCATTCAAAAGACTTTCTTTTGGGTGGGTTCCTTGTCTTCAAATAAAATTCCATGGATTAGTTGGGATCGCGTCATTGCTCCTTTTGAATCGGGTGGGTTAGGTCTGGGTAAACTATCTACCAAAAACATTTCCTTACTTTCCAAATGGTGGTGGCGATTTCGTAATGAACCTAACAGTTTATGGGCTCGCACCATCACTGCTATTCACCATTCACAAAGGAACTGATCCCCGGTTCCATGTAAGGCTGGCTTGGTGGGTGCTTGGAACACAGTCGCAAAACTAAGCCCCCACCTAGCCGAATTTAACCTTTCTTTGCAAGATTTGATTATTGGACAGGTCGGAGATGGATCTATGATTCGCTTCTGGATAGATACCTGGATTGGAGGAAAGCCATTGTCTACTACCTTCCCGGAACTATTCAAACTCGAGAAAAGGAAAGGATGCCTGATAAAAGATCGTTACAATGAACAAGGAACCCACTCCCAATGAACATGGGAATGGTCAGCTCCCTTTTCAACTCCGCTTGAGCTGCACCAACTACAAAACCTGCTATCAAGAATTCATCATGTGAACCTTACGTCTACTCATGACTCATGGACCTGGCCAAGTGATCCAACTGGTACTTTTACCGTTAAATCATTAAGGAACCGCATCCAGATGGCATTCAATGGACCATGTCATTGGAACTTCCCATGGAATCGCCTTGCACCCCCTAAGAGTAATATTTTGGGGTGGAGACTTGAGCAAAACCGGATGCGCACTCGTGATCTCCTATCAAGAAGAAACATCCAACTACATGATACCAATTGCCCATTGTGCAGCAATCATGAGGAATCAGCTGCCCATCTTTTTCTCCATTGTGATTTCGCAAAAGTGTTATGGTCTCTCATCCTGAACTGGTGTAAACTCCCGCTGCAGACCCCCTCTGATTTCAGGAAGCTGTTTGCGACCCATGAAGATCCAGCAATCAACCCAGACAAAGCAAAGTATATCAACCTTATCATCCAAGCGTATGTCTGGACCATCTGGAAGTCACGGAATGAATGTGTTTTCTCCAATAAGCCCCCCTCGATAAGATTTACCATTAAGGAACTCAAGACATTAAGTTTCTTATGGCTATCAAATTGATCAGAAAACTCCCAGCTTGCTTGGCCCAATTGGTCATCTTTTTGCTTCTAATTTCCTTGCTTGATTTCCTGTACTCAAGATATTAACTTTCCTGTACCCATCATGTACTCTTTTGCTAGCAACTTGCTAGTGTTTCTTGTTTTTAATACAATCTGAATGTTCAAAAAAAAAATTATCTTTCACTTGGATTTCTATTGGGTTTGATAGATTCAAAAATATGTCTCTTAGTTGGATTTAGGGCATCCACAATGCTCTTACGTGTCATCACTCAATAGCAAAAAAGTTCTCACATTAATTGTTTAATCCATTGTGGATAGTCTAGATGGCAAATTGATTTAATGGGTGTTCAATTCAGTACACACCTTCATTCTAAAATAAAAGTGAGGACCCCCATTATCTATGACAACTATACGTATGATCTTAGATCTAGTTGGCCATCATATGTCGATGTCTCTAAACACCAGTCAAACTTCATTAGAAGTAAAAACTGTCAACTAATTCCGTTGTCTCTCTAGTCGTCATATGATGGCTGACTAGATTTGGTGGACAAATAATTATAACTAATATACAAAAAGCGTGGATGGATGAACAGTAGCTACAGTAAAAGCTACAGTACTCATATGGGCCAAGCTAAACCACAGCCCAATTTCCTTTCCAGTTACTATTCACGCCAGCCCATCACAAAAACCCAACTCCCTTATTTATTTTAGATTCTATTTTTTTTATTTTAGATTCTATTTTTACAATAATTTCATATTTAAACACTCCCGCGGCAACGCGCGGCTTAAATCCTCGTTTAAGACGATATTCGTGAGACCAGTTTTAGACCCGTTCGCGCAACATAACGGACCTATAGTGAGTTAAAAAGTGGCCCAGATACATTAATCAGCCCAAATTCCCTAATGGGCTAGATTTTTCCCTCAGTATAGCTGTCTGGAGTTCAAGAAAAACTAGATGTAACACCCCAACCCGACAAGGGTAAAGATATCACAACAATGGTGGCATATCAGAAGTCACAGAACATTCAATAAATAAAACATCATAAGTCTTAACATTTAATCCAAAATAAGTCAACATGACTTAAATCAAAATGCAAGACAAAATAACTGAAGTACAAAATCCAATATTCAAATGCCTAAACAATGGCATATCAAAATAAATAGAAGTTCAAATGGTGAAGCTAAACAACTAAGGTCAACTCCGAAATAGATTGCTCTCATCCCAAAGCTAAACCCAACTCCTAGCTTAAGTACCTGCCGCAGGAAAAGAAATGCGGCTGAGCTTCAAAAGCTCAGTGAACAGATATATAGATAACGGAAACAAATAACAGGTAGCAAATATATAAGCAAATCAGGAATACAAAATCATACCGATACGAAGTCAAAATGAAAGGAATGAGAAATGGATCATGAATAAAAGAAAAGAACAAAGTGAATAAGATTTAAGAAAAACAGGAACATAGGAATCTATCACGAGCCCAGATGACTTACAATACCATAGCATTACTAATATAATAAAACAAACCTGTGTAGAGTGATCAGCTCTCAGACAAAGTGAAAGACGTGTATCGCACACACAATCAGTCACCAGATATAATAATCATAATCATATAACATATACAGATAACAGGTCAAATCTAGGATGCACCCATACGCCCCACAGACAAATCAATAATCATAATTATAATGGCCATAGCAAATAATAAATAAGGGACGGAACAGGTCATCACTCTCCTGCCCTAGAGTCATGTCAGAGGTGCGTCAATGACATGGGCATGAAACCCTCATGCCTAGTGATTGGCTCGTAATATCAAACTGTAGGTCAAAGTCAAATGTACTAGCATAATCAAAAGTTATATCTTAAGGGTACATGGCAAAAGATTCAAATCAAAGATCACATCGAAAGTTCACAAACAAAAGGGAACATAGTAGTGGTATAGGGAATCCTAATAAGGAAATGAATTCTGAAAGAAAAAGGGAATGAAAAACCCTTACTGAAAAAGGGCAGAATATCTGTACCTTATTAGCACAGCGAAAAGAAAATAAACACGAAGCAGAATTTAGGGCTTCTCCTTCTTCACACCTAAAGATGTAGAAGACGAATTACAAAATATTCAAACTCAGATTATTACTTCAAGTTTACTTTTCCATTTTTAGTAACTTTCTATTTTTAGAAACTTTCCAGATTTAGTAAGATATAGATATTCCAGATTAGGTTAAGTCTTTGTTTCCAGATTATTATGGAATTAAGGTACCTTTTATCAAGTTACAAAAGTTTAGGGTTAATTATAACAATTTTACATAGTTTAGGGTTTTAATTGTAAATTCATTATACTCGAGGTTTAAAATGAAAATACCTTAAGTTACTATTTTAATTACTCATATTATTCAGAATGACATTTTAATCCCTTTAGTTTCCCAGTTTACAGTTTATACCCTTTAGTTATATAATTTACAAAACAAACCCTACATATACATAATTCATGTTTTAATCCCTACGATACTTATATTTACCAAACAAGTACTTTATTTTACAAATTTACAGAACATCACCTCAGAATTATATGGAGTACGAATTAGACCCTTAGAATTTAGTAATTACACAATTGGTCCCTTAACTTTACAAAACTTACAATTTAAATCATAATTTATTTATAATTACATACCAATCCCATAAATACTCAAAATTACACATTATGCTCTTTATGACATTATTTACACAAAATAACTCCAAGTTTCCAGATCTTACACTTTTAGTCCTTCTACTTTAATTATTTACAAATCGACACTTATAAATATAATTAATTCATTTTCTTGCAACATTTACACTTAAGACCCTCAAGTTATATTTTTCCCACATTCCTACTGACTTATATGACATTACAAAAATATCCCAGAAGTTTCAAAGTTGGCAAAACAAACCCTTATAGTTTTAAGAACAATCCATATAGACTTTTATTGTACCAAAACAAGCCCTAGTTTTATCCAATCATTATGTTATCATTATACCATCATTAATTACATTAATTACATTAGATCTATTCACATGAACCCTAACCCTAATCCATTCTAGGGTTTATTCTTATTTTTCTTTATTTTCTTTAAAATCTGATTATATACAATAATTAGCATCGATCATTATGAGCTTCTTCAATTTATGTGGTTATTTTTCTAAACTTATATTATCAGTATAGAACATGTAAAAATTATTGTTACACTCCAGAAAAATCGAATGACATTATTTGGTAATTATGTGTGTTTTATCTCTTATAATTTCGTACGCATGATTTAGCTTGCATGATTCATGTTTAACATTTTTACTGACTTATATTCGACATAAAGGTCATTAGAAAAATGTTAGATCAATTATAGAACGTAAGGATTAGTCGTGGGGTTATATACCTATCGAGCGCAAGAAATCGAACAAACAAATGTGCTACGATCGAACGAGAGCTTCCACGACCCAACTCTTATTTTTCCTAGCTTGCTTACACCTCAATGGACTCCATAAAATTGCTAGCTCAGTTCCAGAAAATCGAATGAAGGCTTGGTCGAATTATGTGTGTGTCGATCTAGGGTTTTAGGTATTTAGGGTTTGTAAAATAAAATGGTTTGTGTTTATGTTTATCAAAACCGACCTAGGAGGGGGATATACTCCAGATTTTTGGCACAATTTGTTAGCTCAAGATCATACTTTGATTTGGTCTATAATTCCTATATTTATTTTGTAATTATCTTAAACAAAATGATTTTATAAAATATATATTAAGTTTATTTAATTAATTTTCGGATCATGTATAAGTGTATATGTGATTTTGTAATTTTTGTACATTCAAAGTAATGTAATGTTGTCCCAGAAATTGAATTACTTGATATGTAGTTCGTTTTCAGAAGTTTGGAATTGTTTCAGAATTTTATAAGTTATTTATTTAGGTTTTATAGTTTCAGGGGTAATTTGGTCTTTTTACAGGTTATCTGAATTTCAGGTATTACAACTTCTTCCCCACTAACAAAAAAAATTTCGTCCTCGAAATTTGCAGGAAGTAGAAAGAAAAGAGAACGGAAAACAAAACGAAGGAGAACGGAAAACAAAACAAGGACATACCGGATTAAAACGAGAACTGCGGATAACTAGCTCGTATTGACTCTTCAGTTTCCCAGGTAGCCTCACGCTCCGGGTGATTCCTCCAAAGAATCTTTACGAACGGGATAACTTTGTTTCTCATGACTCGTTCCTGACGGTCCAGAACCGCTTCCGGTTCTTCAGACAAGGACATATCAGGCCGGATCTGATCAAGTGGATAAGATACAACATGCAATGGATGATAATTGTATCCCCTTAGGAGAGATACATGGAAAACATTATGCACATGAGATAGCTGAGGAGGTAAGGCCAACCGATAAGAAACCTCCCCAATACGCTCCAGGATTTCAAATGGTCCAATAAATCGAGGACTCAACTTGCCCTTGATTTCAAAACGCCTGACACCACGGAAAAGAGATACTTTCAGGAATACCCGATCACCTACATTAAATTCTAAATCCCGACGGTGCTTATCAGCATAACTTTTCTGGCACGCACGCGACTCTTTCAGTTTCTCTCTAGCAATAGCTACCTTTTCATTTGTGATCTCAATCATCTCAGGTCCTTCAATCAGACGTTCACCTACTTCATTCCAACAAACAGGAGCCCTACATTTCCTACCATACAACATTTCGAAGGGAGCCATTCGGATACTCGCATGCCAACTGTTATTATACGCAAACTCTACCAAACATAAGTACTCATCCCAACTACCTGTCCATTCCAATGCACAAGCCCTTAACATGTCTTCCAAAGTCTGAATGGTCCTCTCAGACTGACCATCAGTTTGGGGATGAAATGCAGTACTGAACTTAAGGCGAGCGCCCCAAGCTTTATGAAGTCCCTTCCAAAAACGCGAAGTGAAACGAGGATCACGATCTGAAACAATAGACGAAGGCATACCATGCAATCGAACAATCTCTTGCTGAAAAACTTCCGCCAACTTACTGACACTATAGGTCATACGGATAGGTAAGAAATGAGCGGATTTAGTTAGCCGATCAACGATCACCCAAATCGCATCATGTCTTTTACGAGTAACAGGCAGACCGCAAACGAAGTCCATGGAAATCTCATCCCATTTCCATGTAGGAATCTCCAAAGGTTGCAATAGACCACTAGCTCGCTGATGCTCAATCTTAACTTGCTGGCAGGTCATGCATCTAGCAACAAATAACGCCACGTCTTGCTTCATACCATTCCACCATAAATGTTGCTTAAGATCCCGATACATCTTGGTAGAACCAGGATGGATAGCGAAAGGAGAGCTGTGAGCCTCAGTCAACACAGCCTCACGCAAGTCGGAATCATTAGGCACGCATAAACGATCCTCATACCAGACAACTCCATCATCATCAACTCTAAATTCAGTTTGCTTACCCTCTTCAATATTCTGAACAATAGCCCAAAGTTCACCATCATCTTTCTGAGCCTCCTTAATACGCAACATCAGGTTTGACTCAATCTTTAAACTAGCCCAGTAACCAACATCACGCCGAACACACAACTCAACATCCAAACGCTCCAAGTCCTTGAGGACACGCGGATCGATCTCCAAACTTGCAATCAATCCAGATTTCCGACTAAGTGCATCAGCAACCACATTAGCCTTACCTGGATGATACTGGATGTTCGTGTCATAATCCTTCAAAAGCTCTAGCCATTGCCTCTGTCTCATATTAAGCTCCTTCTGAGTAAAGATGTATTTGAGGCTCTTGTGATCAGTGAAGATATCACATGATTCGCCATACAAGTAATGTCTCCAGATCTTCAATGCAAAAACTACAGCTGCCAATTCTAGATCATGAGTTGGATAATTTTCCTCATAGGGTTTCAATTGTCTCGAAGCGTAGGCAATAACCTTGCCGTTTTGCATAAGCACACAGCCCAAACCCTTCTTAGAAGCATCACTATAGATTTGGAAACCTCCAGGACCCGATGGTAAAGTTAGAATAGGTGCAGACACCAATCGCCTTTTCAACTCTTCAAAACTCTGCTCACGTTCATCCGTCCATACAAACTTTTCACCCTTCCGCATCAGTTGAGTCAATGGCAAAGCCAACTTAGAAAATCCTTCCACAAAACGCCTATAGTAGCCAGCTAATCCTAGAAAACTCCTGACTTCAGTCACAGTGGTAGGTCTCGGCCACTTGGTGATAGCCTCAACTTTAGATGGATCCATGGTGATACCATCTGCAGACACAATGTGACCTAGGAAAGCTACTTGGTTCAGCCAGAATTCACACTTAGAAAATTTCGCGAATAATTTCTGCTGCCTCAGGATACCCAGCACAATACGCAAATGTTGCTCGTGCTCCTCGGACGATTTAGAATATACCAGGATATCATCGATGAAAACGATGACGAATTTATCAAGAAATTCATGGAAAACCCGATTCATTAAATCCATAAACACAGCAGGAGCATTTGTTAAGCCAAAAGGCATAACCAGAAACTCATAGTGTCCATAACGGGTGCGGAAAGCAGTCTTAGATACATCCTGCTCTTTAACTCGCAATTGGTGATAACCAGATCGCAAGTCGATTTTTGAGAAGACTTTAGCTCCTTGCAACTGATCAAACAAGTCATCAATGCGAGGAAGCGGATAACGGTTTCGAATGGTAATGCGATTAAGCTCACGATAATCAATACACAGACGCATAGACCCATCCTTCTTCTTCATGAAAAGCACAGGAGCACCCCATGGCGAAACACTAGGTCGAATGAATCCACAGTCCAGCAACTCTTCCAGTTGCTCCTTCAACTCTTTCAGTTCAACAGGTGCCATCCGGTACGGAGCCTTAGAGATAGGTTCGGCACCAGGAATTAGATCAATAGAAAATTCCACTTCTCTAGCCGGAGGAAGACCAGGAAGTACTTCAGGAAAAACGTCAGCAAAATCCCGAACAATGGGAACACTAGAAATATCCGGACTCTCAACAGACGAATCCTTAACTGAGGCTAGATAACCTTGGCAACCATGAGACATCAAGGTTCGAGCTTTCAAAGCAGAAATGATTTTAACAGTTCTAAGAGGACGAGATTCATGGTAAATGAATTCAGGATTATTCAGGTCACCAAAAATTACATTTCTGGCGTGGCAGTCAATGGTTGCTCGATGGAAAGCCAACCAGTCCATACCCAGGATGACATCAAAGTCAATCATGTCCAGAGGAAGTAAATTCGCCGGACGAACCCGATCATCGAAGCGTAACGGACAATTTAAATATTCATGGTTGATAAGAGTGTGGTTTTTCATGGGGGTAGATATAGCAATTGGGTTATTTAGTGATGTTGAAGGTATGTTCAGTTTCTTAGCCAATTTCATAGATATGATAGAATGTGTTGCTCCAGTGTCAAATAACGCGAAGACAGTAAAATCACCAATATACAAAAAGCCGGTAATGGTACCTGTAGCCTTAGCCGCCTGATCCCGCTTAGTAGAAAACACACGCCCAGTATTCGAAGGTGGAGGAGGAGGAGGAGGAAGATAGTTCTTGGCAGATGCAGGATTCTGCTTTGGGCAGTCCTTCACCCGATGCTCAGCAGACCCACATCGGAAACACGCACCAGACGCTCTACGACACTCTCCTGGATGACTTTTCCCACAAGTAGTACAGATAGGAGGTGGAGGTAAGTTCCCAGGTGAACCCTTCTGAGCACTTGATCCAGAACCACGAGACTGCTGCTGAAAACCCTTAGAAGGCTGATCCTTTCAATGCTTCTGACCATTATTGCGCCCCTGGCGCTCATCACCCTGCCTAGGAATCGAACCAGAATCCTGATCTCTCGAATCTGGTCTCCGCTGATCATAGCTCCTACCGGGCTGACCCTGATAATCACGACCACGATCTGACTGACCCGGTTGTTCAAAGCCCTTACCAGAAAACCCTTGTTGTCCCGATTCTGACTCTGCTGCTGAATCCTGTCGCCATCACGGTTTCGCTTGTAACCCACCTTCTCATGAAAAATCTCGATGTTGCGAGCTGCGTCGCAACATGCTGACGGATCAGCGAACTCCTGATTAAGAAGATGATCTAAAACCAAACTCTTCAGTGCCCACTTATAATGCTTAGCCTGATGCTCAGCATCCCCAGCCACCGGACCCACAAAGCTAACCAATCTCTGGAATCGCTCCAGAAATTCCCCTGCATTCTCAGAATCTAGCTGGGCAATGGTGTTGTACTCCCGAATAAATCTCTGTTGCTCAGACACAGGAAAGTACCTATTATAGAACGTAGTACGAAAGTTAGCACATGTACGACCAAGAACATAAGTATCGCCTCCCTTAGCTTCCTTGTGCGCCTTTCACCAGTTAAGCGCATCTCCCTCAAGCTTAAACACAGCCAGACGAGTCTTAAACCCGTCTTCACAACCC
Source organism: Artemisia tridentata subsp. tridentata (assembly GCA_021014915.2). Classification (NCBI taxonomy): domain Eukaryota; kingdom Viridiplantae; phylum Streptophyta; class Magnoliopsida; order Asterales; family Asteraceae; genus Artemisia; species Artemisia tridentata. The sequence continues at coordinate 367,596,221 of CP139509.1, read as the reverse complement.
AGTACTTCAAACAGCTTCTCCATGTGTGTTATCCAGTCCTCTGCAGCACGAGGAGTAGAAGCATTACTGAAAGACAACGGTTTGAGTTTATTGAAACTCTCAAGCCAACCATTAATGGTAGTGGGTCGGCCCCCACCACCAGTACCACCAGAACCACCAGCACCACTAGAGGGACCAGCACCACCAGAACCACCAGAGGGACCAGCTCCATTTCGGAAATCATTGATCATCCGAGTGATCACCTCGTTAGCATTAAGCCCAGGTAGCAAATTGGCTATAGCATTAGCCACCAACTCCTCCAGGTTAGGGATTTGCTCTTCCCCATCGGAATAGTCACCACGGCGAGTAACAACCATCTACAGGATTTTCAAACGATTAGAAAGATCGAACGGGAAATGATAGAGCAAAAGAAAAACATGGCAGAACAGGACAGGAAAAGAGAGTACGCAAAAGGAAACCTAATGTCTACCCAATCCTCACAGGTCGATAGCCTAAGCTCTAAGGTTTCATGAAAGCCTGTTCTCTGATACCATAAATTGTAACACCCCAACCCGACAAGGGTAAAGATATCACAACAATGGTGGCATATCAGAAGTCACAGAACATTCAATAAATAAAACATCATAAGTCTTAACATTTAATCCAAAATAAGTCAACATGACTTAAATCAAAATGCAAGACAAAATAACTGAAGTACAAAATCCAATATTCAAATGCCTAAACAATGGCATATCAAAATAAATAGAAGTTCAAATGGTGAAGCTAAACAACTAAGGTCAACTCCGAAATAGATCGCTCTCATCCCAAAGCTAAATCCAGCTCCTAGCTTAAGCACCTGCCGCAGGAAAAGAAATGCGGCTGAGCTTCAAAAGCTCAGTGAACAGATATATAGATAACGGAAACAAATAACAGGTAGCAAATATATAAGCAAATCAGGAATACAAAATCATACCGCTACGAAGTCAAAATAAAAGGAATGAGAAATGGATCATGAATAAAAGAAAAGAACAAAGTGAATAAGATTTAAGAAAAATAGGAACACAGGAATCTATCACGAGCCCAGATGACTTACAATACCATAGCATTACTAATATAATAAAACAAACCTGTGTAGAGTGATCAGCTCTCAGACAAAGTGAAAGACGTGTATCGCACACACAATCAGTCACCAGATATAATAATCATAATCATATAACATATACAGATAACAGGTCAAATCTAGGATGCACCCATACGCCCCACAGACAAATCAATAATCATAATTATAATGGCCATAGCAAATAATAAATAAGGGACGGAACAAGTCATCACTCTCCTGCCCTAGAGTCATGTCAGAGGTGCGTCAATGACATGGGCATGAAACCCTCATGCCTAGTGATTGGCTCGTAATATCAAACTGTAGGTCAAAGTCAAATGTACTAGCATAATCAAAAGTTATATCTTAAGGGTACATGGCAAAAGATTCAAATCAAAGATCACATCGAAAGTTCACAAACAAAAGGGAACATAGTAGTGGTATAGGGAATCCTAATAAGGAAATAAATTCTGAAAAAAAAGGGAATGAAAAACCCTTACTGAAAAAGGGCAGAATATCTGTACCTTATTAGCACAGCGAAAAGAAAATAAACACGAAGCAGAATTTAGGGCTTCTCCTTCTTCACACCTAAAGAAGTAGAAGACGAATTACAAAATATTCAAACTCAGATTATTACTTCAAGTTTACTTTTCCATTTTAAGTAACTTTCTATTTTTAGAAACTTTCCAGATTTAGTAAGATATAGATATTCCAGATTAGGTTAAGTCTTTATTTCCAGATTATTATGGAATTAAGGTACCTTTTATCAAGTTACAAAAGTTTAGGGTTAATTACAACAATTTTACATAGTTTAGGGTTTTAATTGTAAATTCATTAGATTCGAGGTTTAAAATGAAAATACCTTAAGTTACTGTTTTAATTACTCATATTATTCAGAATGACATTTTAATCCCTTTAGTTTCCCAGTTTACAGTTTATACCCTTTAGTTATATAATTTACAAAACAAACCCTACATATACATAATTCATGTTTTAATCCCTATGATACTTATATTTACCAAACAAGTACTTTAATTTAAAAATTTACAGAACATCGTCTCAGAATTATATGGAGTACAAATTAGACCCTTAGAATTTAGTAATTACACAATTGGTCCCTTAACTTTACAAAACTTACAATTTAAATCATAATTTATTTATAATTACATACCAATCCCATAAATACTCAAAATTACACATTATGCTCTTTATGACATTATTTACACAAAATAACTCCAAGTTTCCAGATCTTACACTTTTAGTCCTTCTACTTTAATTATTTACAAATCGACACTTATAAATATAATTAATTCATTTTCTTGCAACATTTACACTTAGGACCCTCAAGTTATATTTTTTCCACATTCCTACTGACTTATATGACATTAAAAAAATATCCCAGAAGTTTCAAAGTTGGCAAAACAAACCCTTATAGTTTTAAGAACAATCCGTATAGACTTTTATTGTACCAAAACAAGCCCTAGTTTTATCCAATCATTATGTTATCATTATACAATCATTAATTACATTAATTAAATCAGATCTATTCACATGAACCCTAACCCTAATCCATTCTAGGGTTTATTCTTATTTTTCTTTATTTTCTTTAAAATCCGATTATATACAATAATTAGCATCGATCATTATGAGCTTCTACAATTTATTTGGTTATTTTTCTAAGCTTATATTATCAGTATAGAACATGCAAAAATTATGGTTACACTCCATAAAAATCGAATGACATTATTTGGTAATTATGTGTGTTTTATCTCTTGTAATTTCGTACGCATGATTTAGCTTGCATGATTCATGTTTAACATTTTTACTGACTTATATTCGACATAAAGGTCATTAGAAAAATGCTAGATCAATTATAGAATGTAAGGATTAGTCGTGGGGTTATATACCTATCGAGCGCAAGAAATCGGACAAACAAATGTGCTACGATCGAACGAGAGCTTCCACGACCCAAATCTTATTTTTCCTAGCTTGCTTACACCTCAATGGACTCCAGAAAATTGCTAGCTCAGTTCCAGAAAATTGAATGAAGGCTTGGTCGAATTATGTGTGTGTCGATCTAGGGTTTTAGGTATTTAGGGTTTGTAAAATAAAATGGTTTGTGTTTATGTTTATCAAAACCGACCTAGGAGGGGGATATACTCTAGATTTTCAGCCCAATTTGTTAGCTCAAGATCATACTTTGATTTGGTCTATAATTCCTATATTTATTTTGTAATTATCTTAAACAAAATGATTTTATAAAATATATATTAAGTTTATTTAATTAATTTTTGGATCATGTATAAGTGTATATGTGATTTTGTAATTTTTGTACATTCAAAGTAATGTAATGTTGTCCCAGAAATTGAATTACTTGATATGTAGTTCGTTTTTAGAAGTTTGGAATTGTTTCAGAATTTTATAAGTTATTTATTTAGGTTTTATAGTTTCAGGGGTAATTTGGTCTTTTTACAGGTTATCTGAATTTCAGGTATTACAGTATAGCTGTCTGGAGTTGAAGAAAACCTAGATATAAAAACCATGCTTAACCATTTTCATTCACAACCACAGCTGACGGCGCAGAGCAAGACACCAGCAACATGGAATTATTCCGATCACACGTTTTTTGTTTCCAGTCATTTTCATTTATATATATTTGTAAATCGATTCTAATGTTATATAAAAATATATGTGTGTTTTATAGACGTTCAAGAGAAGAAATGGAGGAAGGAACAAGCATGGTCGTGGCCACGTCAAACCCATTCGTTGCTCCAACTACGGTAAATGCTGCCCCAAGGTATATATTTTTTACTTTTTTTTTAATTAGTATTGTGAAGTTAAGAGTAATGTTTATTTATAGGTTATAGGATATTAGGATTATTTATTGGGTACTAGATTGAGGCAGGATAGAAATTTGCAGAATTATGCTATTTGAAATGTTTATATTGGCTTAACTTAGTTTTAGGGGGTGTTTGTTTAAGCTTATTTGTGGATTATGAGCTTATTTGTTTTTGGCTTATATTTTATAAGCTCCAATTTACTGGCTTATTTTGAAACTTGTGGGATTAGATAAGCTTATGATATCACAATAAGCTTATAAAAGCCGATAAGTCTCACAATAAGCCGGGAAATTGGTGCTTATGAAATATAAGCCAAAATCAAATAAGCTCATAAGCCCACATATAAGCTTAAACAAACACCTCCTTAGTGATTGTGGAATGTGAGTTGTTTCTACTTTCTAGACATGTAATGCGAAACTTTGGCTTTCATATGTTTTAGAATAGATGTTACTTTAAATGTTGTTTGTTTTCATGGATTTAACGAATACTTATGTAGTTTGTCTACTTGGGAAATTTACAAAAATTGGTGTTAGACTGTTAGTAGCTCTAGTTCAAAGGATTTTAATCCTTGATTTTATGTCAGTTATGTTTGGAGAATTGGATAACGCTTGATTGTATGTTTTATTTTTTAGCTGAATGTAGCATGAGGTATCTCAAGTATTTGCTTTTAGTTTATGCTTTGATGATGCAATGTTTGGGAAGTCAAGTAAAGTTTAAGGCATTATAGTAGGCTGCTAAGAAGTATGTATGTGCTTTTTCCGTTATGTTAATCATAAAACTATTACATTTCTGACCTCTGAGTGATAGTTTAAGTGTATTCAACCAATAGTCGAACTTAAAAAAAAAATTCGTACTATCAGCTTTTGCAATTTGAGGGGCTGGCGAGATTAACTTTTTCTTATTGTTGGTATCAGGACAAGGCTATCAAGAGATTTCTTGTGAGGAACATTGTTGAACAAGCTGCTGTTAGGGATGTTCAAGAAGCTTGTGCTTTTGATCGTAAGACTTTAAGTGCTTCAAAATTATTTTTTAATCTTTATGTAAGCCATTGTTATTCATCTGATTGACATTTATGACTTGTTTTATTAATGTAGAGTACACCCTTCCCAAGCTGTACGTGAAGATGCAGTACTGTGTTTCATGTGCTATTCACTCCAAAGTTGTTAGGGTCCGTTCACAGACTGACAGGAGGAACCGTGAGCCACCAAAGAGATTCTCTCGTCCAAGGGTACAACATTTGTCTATTCTTTCACTTCACACCAATTACCAATTTCTTCTATATTATTAGTATTTAGTAATCAGCTAAAGGTTAGAAGTTTGATGTATGTGTAGCAGCTAAATGTTTGTATTTATTTCAGGATGATGCTCCAAATCCTGGTCAGGGTCCTCGCCCAGGTGGTGGTGCTGCAGGTCCAGCTCCTGTACGTACTTGAAGATGGTGTGCTCTACTTCGTGGATTTCAAGAGTTATTTTTGAAAGATTTTTGGTTATGCTTTTTCTATTAGCTTAATGTGGATTCATGTATGTTGCACTCATGACTTGAAATCTCCAGTTTTATAAGATAATTTTGGTGGTCTAGTTATTTCTTCAAAGGGACTAGTATGGTTTGAACTTTGGCCAGATTTTATCCTCACACCAATCCTTTTACAAAGTTGAGTAAAATTTTCAAGGCGCCAATAGATAAATTCATGGAATGCTTTAATATTTTAAATTAAATTCCATATTCCGCAGAATGTGAATATCTGCTCTTATTATAAACTGTCTGTGAAGTGGAAAAGAACCCTTATTTCTGGTTAGCCTTTGACAATGTTACTTGCATTTTGTTTTGGCGTTTAGGCTTCGCTATTAAGAAGTGTTAACTGGAGAGGTTTTTTTGATCATTTTAAGTGTGTTTAAATAAAACAAAGTTTGTGCTTGGTAATGAGCTTTAAAAGTTCATATTGGCTCCAATTTCACTGAAAACTTGCTCATAAAATTCTATTTATTTTATTTTATTTGTATTTTATTTTTTTAATTTGCAGTTAGTAAATAACTGAAATGCTTGTATACAAAAGGAATGATTACATGGTAAGTAACAGCGTTACGTTGGTTTAGAAGGATACTGCTATGTTGATTGTTGTGCGATGACGATTGAGAAAACAATACACCTACTAAAGTGTTGCCTTTAACGTAAGCTAGGGCCTCCTATAAGTCTTCGACAAGGACATCAAATATCATCATACTTGCACCGCTCAATGACACTTCTCACCCCATTTCACCTCAAGGATAATCTAGTGTACAACAAATCATGAAGTCCCATTTCACCTAGAAGTTATTCTAAAAGGAGGTTTTGCACACTTCTCAAATTGATTCACACACTCTAATTATTAGAGTGTGTCAATCAGTCAAAGGAGTGTGCAAATCACCTCCCTATTCTCTAAAATACCATCAAGAGCCCTAAAAGTTCCTATTTACTTAGGGCCTGTTTGTTTTGGGGGTATGGAATGAAAGAATGATATCATTATTAGAAGCAGCCGTTTGGTTTGTGAAAATCTATCGTAATGAAATCCAAATGGTGTCAGAAACCCCAAAGACTGATACATGCCTAGATAGGTACCTTTCATGTCTTCTCTCTCCTGGAATAACATATTATTTGTTTTTTAATCTATTTTTTCATATCAATAATTTTACATTATCATTTAAAAGAAAAATATTCGTTTAAGGTACTTTTGCAACAATTTAAATAATAAAGAGCCCCACATTATTTTGTCCTTTTTAATATTTTGCAACAATTTAAATAATAAATATAGAGCAACATAGGATTATAAATTTTGATACCCGTACCCGATAAATCAATCCAAACAACAACTATGGGATTGATACATTCATTGTCATACCACCCTATATCCATACTCATACCCATTGTGATTCATGACAACAAAGCAAACACGACCTTACTGATCCAACTCTCTAGACATGCTTCACCAACATTCTATTTTAACATGCAAATCATTTCTTCTTATGGGTTGGTTTGCCATTATACAAGTTTCACATAACAAATTGTTAAAAGGAACACATTTACAGAGTCGCTTTATTTTAGAAACCCAAAAACTGCTACTTACCAAGGGACGGATCTCAACCGTCGGATCAAAAAGACAAATTTTAAGAATAAAAAACACGGAGGGAGCACTTTTGTAACTTCAGCAAACTTATCTCACCCAACCCCACCCCCACCCCCAGACCTCTCACTTTCCACAAATTCGCTATCAACAAAATCTCACTTTCTCTCTCTAGCAAAACTAAAAAAACTACCATAAAAATTCAAAATCAATTGCTTTTAACTGTTAAAAAAAATAATAATAAAAAATTAAAAAAAAATAATAATGATCAAAACACACACATACACACACACACAAAAAAATGGAAGAATCATTGAGTGCACAAGCATATCCACACAAAAAACCGGTTCAAAATGAACCTACTGAGTCTCGAGATGAAGGTACGATGCTTCCGACTAATTATTTAGATGTTTTATTAGTATCTCTAGTGATTTTATACTTATTTATAAATATTATTGCTACTTATGAAGATTTTTGTGTATTTTTTTGTTGATTTTTTATGTGATACTGTGATGCATATGATGATTATGTACTTATTTGAGTTTTATAAGATATTTATTAAGATTATATAGTTTTCGTTGATTTTATATGTTTAATGATGGATTGTTATAATAATGTGATGAATGTTGTGATTTTATTTAGTTTTTGGTAGTATATCACCTGTGATAAAACAGTTGTAGTTATTTTATTTGATTTTTGGTAATTTAACATCTGTGATGATAAACAGTTTTAGTGGTTTTCTTCGATTTTTGGTGGTATATCACCTGTGATGAATGTTGTGATTTTCTTCAATTTTTGGTAGTATATCACCTGTGATAAAACAGTTGTAGTTATTTTATTCGATTTTTGGTATTATAACATCTGTGATGATGAACAGTTGTAGTGGTTTTCTTTATTTTTTGTAGTATATCACCTGAGATAATGAGCACTTGTACTGATAACTAGTATATCTAATGTGATTTTATTTTATTTTTATTTTTTATTTTTTTATTTTATTTTTTTTTAACATGAGAGATTAAATTTTTGCTTTTGAAAAAAAATGTAGAAGCTGAAATTTATGAGCAACTGGACATGATAGAAGCTTGAAACGGTTAGTTTATGTTAATAAAGCTTTACACATAAAAATTGCATACATTGTGTTACTATCTAAAATTTTTTGTAAATGTAGTTCTGTCGTCAAGCAAATTTTTGACTCTATCTCCAGAGATTGATAAAAGTAAAGGAATATTGTAACATATAAGCATGTCTCCTTTAGAAGAATTAACTGTGATAAAACACTAAATGTATGTGGCATACTTGATTTAACATTTAGCTTCTGTGTTATATCACCTATGATCACACATTCAGTAGAATGTGTATGTATACTTGCAGTAGAATGTTAGAAATTGTATGACGCATACACATTCAGAGTTTATTTATCACATATCATATTCATAAACTTACTTGGGATTTGTTTTGTGCAGGTTGGATATAACAATGAAAGAAATAAAACATAAAAGAACAAAGAAACAAGCCCCTGAAACAAAAAGTCGAAAGAGCATCACAAAAAATAAAAAAACAGATACACCCGAAAATCCTTCCCTACCAATAACAACACCTTCACCACCGCTAACAACACCAACAAGAATTATACCATCTTTGATACCAGCAAGGTATGTTTCACCAATAAGTCAAGCATCACTTGCAAAAATACCAACATCCTGAAAAAACACCAACACCTGAAAAAACACCAACAACAACAACACAATCACTAACCGTTGATATCACATCTGTGAATATCACAGAATAATCCACCAGAATCAGCGATAGTTGTTGCTGAGTATCAAACAACAACGCCAACAAATCTAGATGATTCAAAGACAACATTAGCAGGGGATGCACCAAAAGATGTGCAACAAATAAAAAAGATTGTTGCAAAGAAAAAAACAAAAGGAGCAAAGGAGGCAAAAGGAGGGGATGAAGAAGAAAAGGCTAGAAAAATGAAGACAAAAGGAGGGGACAGTCGTAAAGCTCGGAAAAAGAATGTTGTAGAAAAAGAATCTGTGGAGAAGGTTGAAAAGACAATGAGAGGCGCTGCCAAGAAAAATGCAACACCAAAGAGGAAAAGAACAGAAACAGATTCACCGAGTGCGATAACGAAAAGCGTTGCCAAGAAGCAACAGTTAGCAGAGAAAGAAGAGAAGGTGGCCGGTAAAAGGAAAAGGGTTGAAAAAGAGAAAAAGGAAGACGCAAAAAAGAAGAAGGTAATTAGAAGGAAAGGAAAGAAAACACTGGAAGATGAGGATGACAAGGATGATGAAGAATTTGTTGTCCAGAAAAAGAAGGGTAAGGATAAGGGTAAGAAAAAAGTGGAAGAGGAAGATGATGAAGGTACTGGAAAATGGTTCAAGTCGTTAAGAGCAAAAACGACTGTTAAACCACTTTATGATGCTACACATAGCTTGAGCACAGAGAGAAAAGCAAGAGTGAGACAAATGGGATTTGGAACGTTGCTTGAATTACCATTCACCAAGATTCCTGGAAAGCTACCCTACTTTGTCTTGACACACTTGGATGTGGAAACAATGAAGCTGATATTGCCAAATGGCGGTGTTATCAAAATCACTCCAAAAAAAATTAGGGAAGTATTGGGAATACCAATGGGGCCAAAACCACTCTAATCTAGCACAAAAAGGTCGTCTTTTGACCCAGTCGTCTTCTGCAAATTTTTGTCATAGTTTCCAAACAACAAAAGGAAAAGAACAACATCATTTTTGTCTGATATAATTAAAACAACGGAAGAAACAGATTTCTTGTTTGAAATGAATTACTTGATGTTTGCAAACTGCTTGGGAACTTGAGATAATACTTCAATGTTGAAGTATCATGTGCTGAAAAACTTGAAGCCATCCGAAGACAACCCTAACATAGACTGGTGCTCGTTCATTTGGGATTGCATGAAACAAAGCAAGGAAAACTGGGATGATAGAACGCTGGAAAACTGGTACTATGGACCACATACAACGTTCACGGTAAATTATAATTTACTTTAAAAATAGGTTTAAAGACTTATATTACCAACGAACTTTCCTAAATTTTCAAATACCACCAATTTACTTTTTTAATACTTTTATCACCAAACAAAAGTTTACATTTGTTTCAAATAACATCAGTTTTCTCAAATGTTACTGGCTATAGCCGGTTAACAAGTACGAAAAAATACCATGTCAGCACTAAAACCGGTCATTTTTTTTTATTTTAACATTTCCACCTCACTAAAAGTATTCCAAATCACCCTTATCTTTATCATTTGATAAATAATAGGGAGAATTGCATATATACCCACTAAAACTCAAATACTTGCATATTTCCCCAAAATACAAGTTTTCAATGCATGATGTACAATGCAAGTTAAGCATGTTTTGGGTATATATGCAAATATGCAAGTTTTAGTGGGTATATATGCAATTGCCCCATATGATAAATAATATTACAAACCAAACCGATCATCTAGTTTTCTTGTTCACACACATAAATACAAATCCAATTTCTCTCACCCATCATCGATCTTTTCATCACCATCAGCCACCGTCACCATTTGAAGTCTCCGACACCATCATTGGCCGCCACAAAACCACATATTTACCATGTAAACACCAGATCCTAAAAGCCCAATACACAAATAAAACCTAGATCGGAGATGGAGGCGGAGACAGCGGCTGACATGGTGGTGGTGGATGTTGTGACCGTGGCGACATCAGATAGGCCGAATGTGTATATTTTTTTTGCTTATTAAGCTATAAACATAAGTATTATGTAGATGGGTATTTGATGTTGTGTACGCCAGATTTGTTGCGGTGGTATTTTGATGAAGGTGGCGACGGTTGGACGAATACAAGCGCTGGTGTGACGGAATCTGTGGTGGCGCCGATTGGATGAAGATATGGTGACGGGATCTGTAGGATGTTTTCTGGTGGTGTAGATTGGATGAAAAGAAATATAAGTATAATTCCATATTCCTCTCATCTTATTGTTTGGAATCTTTTATTCATTTTGATGGCCTGGTAATTAATGTGACTGGATTTGTATGTGGCGGCAGAAACATGTAGCATAAGGATAATTGTGGTTTTATTTGTGTTGAGAATTACTCCCTCCGTCCCAAAATTATTGTCCCCCGACAAAAAACATATTCTTTTAGAAAAATGTCATTATCACTACTTTCTCTCTCTTACTTTTTTGTCAAATGACAAGTTTACCCTTAACCAATTAATTAACACTTCTTTAAAGTTTGCAATATTAATTTCAACCAAGGGTAATATAGTAAACTTTACCAAACTCCACTACCTATTCACTTTCTATTTTTAGCATGGGACAATAATTTTGGGACGTCCGAAAAAGGAAAAAGGGACAATAAAATTGGGACGGAGGGAGTATGTCTTTATTGTATGTAATTATGTATCTATCTTTCTAAAAGAATAAATTAGTGTGTAGCATAAGTATCAATGAATGATTCAATATGTGAGTTGAAAATACAGTGAGATAGAGGAGTTTAGTTTTTTGGTTTTTATAGAGGAGTTTAGTTTTTTGGTCTTTAATGGCAGGTCCGACGGGTTAAACGGGTATAAATTGGGTACGAATGATCTAGGTGGAATTTAAAAAATCAATAGGTGGAAAATAGGAAATTCCACGTGAGCTGGAAAATAATATTGGTATACTGGTGGTATTTACAAGTACCAACAAGTTTGGTTGATGATAAAAGTATTAAAAAAGTAAATCGGTGGTATTTGTAAATTTGTGAAAGTTCGTTTGTAATAAGTCTTTAACCCTTAAAAATATGCTTTCTATGAAATGTGATGTATAGTATCACCAGTGATATTTCAAAGTTTTTTTTTTATTAAAAATATGGCCATGTATAGTATCACTTGGGATACTTACATCAACTTGAAAAAATATCACCAGTGATACCATACTACAAAAAAATAGATTTGGGAAAACTATTGCAATAATTTAAAATTGATTTTAATAACTATTGTTTTTTAATGAATGTTTCGTTTGATTGGAAACAGCTCATTTACTTGCATTACACAAAGTTTGAAGAACTGGATGTGCCACGCAAATGGCCAGCGATTAGGAATTGGAATACAAAGCCAATGGAGAAAAGGCAGGAGTTGGAGATGGAGAGAGAACAGTTTGGGTTGGTGATAGTCATCGATGAAGATGATGATGATCAAGAAAATGAAGTTCAAAAACAGAAACATGTTAGATACTTTAATAATATGATTTAAGTACCAGATTAATGGATATCACTAGTGATAAGTACTTAACTTTTTTTTTTTTTTTTTTTTTTTTTTAATTCAAAACACAGGTGGTATATAAAACAGTAGAAGAAAAGTTTTAAAGAGTTTTAAATGAGAAGAAAGAATTAGAGACTGCTATCAAAGTAAGCTTGGAGATATATCCGGGGGATGAAAGGATAAGGATGTTTTTAGAAAGGTTCAATACGGAATTCCAAATAGAAATAAGAACTGATGAATTTGGGAGAGTGGTGGATGATCAGGCAGGCCCTAGTAGAAGAAATGATGAAGGAGATAATGGAAGTGATGATGATGGAGAAGATGGTGGGGGTGATGATCATGGAGGAGATGATGATGCAGAGGGGAATGGTGGTGGAGATGGTGGGAGTGATGATGACAGAGGAGATGATGATGGAGGAGGAGATGTTGAAGGTAAAAATGTTGCAAGGAATGAGGAAGGAGAAAAAGTGGATGAAGAAGTAGAAAACCAGAGGACAGGTAAAAAGAATAATAACTTTTTAGAAGATTTACGCAACAAGTATCCTAACGAAGATAAATGGTTGAATTTATAATTTCAGGGGATGAAAACTTGAAAGACCAACACCAAGAAATGGAGAAACAGGATGCAGAAAAGGTTACATAATTGTGATTTAAAAATAGTTATGTGTATGCAATATCACAAGTGATAAAATGCTTATATATATATATATATATATATATATATATATATATATATATAAAATATATATATATATATATATATATATATATATATATATATATATATATATATATACACACTAGCTTTCATGACCCGGCCTCCAGGCGGGCTAGTCTCATGTATTATCTTGTAAAACACTTCTAATTTATATAAATAAATTGGTTAAGATTATATATAAAATTTGGTTATATTATGATCTAAATGTAATTTTGTTCTTAATCAATTTGTTATTAGAAATAAAATTGTTTTGTTGAATTGTATAAAAACAAATTTGCAGAATGGGGCGAGCTTCATGAAAACCATATCTTGACCCTGTGGCTTGCTTAATTGCTTGTTCTAAAATCATGCAAAAACCTATCCCTAATCTTAATATCATCATAATCTTGCTTAAATTAATAGCTAAATTGGTTGTACACTTATTTGCTCTATGTACATTTTGTTGTCTTCACTTCTGTTCTTGCTAAGCATGTTTGGTTGCAATCGCTTCACCACTTTCTTCTATGGGCTGGTGCGTTCAGTAAATCCATATACATTGACCCTTCTTTATGCTATGTTATAAAATCATGAAACTATTTCGAATAATCATACATGATATACAATAAAAATAATTTAAATTATTTGTAGCGTTAGTGCATTAAGAGATTAATCATTTTTGAAAGGAGTTAACAAAATGTTTACTTACTTGATGTTCTCTTAATTGCGAAACTCTCAATAACAAACCGTAATTTCTTGTTTGAATTTTCTAGATTTCCGGAATTATGCCAACATCCATCATCTAAGAATGCCAAGTAATATGGGGAAAAAACTTTCAAGTATTTTTTAACTGATTTTAAACATGTAACCTATCTAACACTGGTTGAGAGTGAAAATATGTTATAGTAATACATGTTGTTCATATATCACCTGTGAGACTCCGATGCTTGTCTATCCCTTTTTGTAGTTGGTTGAAAGAAACAAATTCAAATTAATGCAAGTTTTAACCCGAATAGTAACATAATCTGCATTTTAAGTCCAAAAATCACAAAACGTGTGGATTATTATTTCCGAGAGTTTTATAAGCTTCAACAGCTTAATCAAGTTTACCCCTTTTTTGTCGAATTTTTTTACGCGTAAAATAAATAATGAATAAGTCAAATATGTTGAAGGCAATAAACTGAAAATCATAAATACATTGCTCATGTATTATATATAAAAATAACAATTAGTGGTCGTAAATCATAAACATTATAGAAGTTTAAACAATTTAATTAAATCTTGCATTTCTCCAACTCCCCTTGGCTTCTTTCCAACTCAAATCAAATAGATGAGGTTTGTCCATGACTTTGTGACTTGCTTAATTGCTTTGTTCTAAAATCATGCAAAAACCTGTCCCCTACACAATCAGTACATGATACTATCAAGTTAAAGTTGAAATTAGATTGCTACACATTTTTTGCTTGCTTTATTTAGCTTCTTGGCTGGCCTTCACTTCGCTTCTTGCCTCGGCACGTGTTGTGGCTTGCAACGCTTCACGTCTCTTCTCTTCTTGGCTTGCTATGTATGACGTCTCGCCTCGCTTCGACCCCCTTCGATTCCTTTCCCTTTATGTGCTGAGTGTGTTAGTAAATCAAACATGAAACATTGAATAATAACTTTATTTTCGTTGAGCATACATGATAAAAAAAAATTTGTAGCTGTTAGTGCATAAGAGATTAATCATTTTTGAAAGGAGTAACAAAATTTTACTTACTTGATGTTCTCTAATTGCGAAACTCTCAATACAACCGTATTCTTGTTTGAATTTCTAGATTTCCGAACTATGCCAACTCACCTTAAGAATGCCAAGTAATATGGGGAAAAAACTTTCAAATATTTTTTAACTGATTTTAAACATGTAACCTGTCTAACACTGGTTGAGAGTGAAAATATGTTATAGTAATACATGTTGTTCATATATCACCTGTGAGACTCCGATGCTTGTCTATCCCTTTTTGTAGTTGGTTGAAAGAAACAAACTCAAATTAATGCAAGTTTTAACCCGAATAGTAACATAATCGGCATTTTAAGTCCAAAAATCACAAAACGTGTGGATTATTATTTCCGAGAGTTTTATAAGCTTCAACAGCTTAATCAAGTTTACCCCTTTTTTGTCTAATTTTTTTACGCGTAAAATAAATAATGAATAATTCAAATATGTTGAAGGCAATAAACTGAAAATCATAAATACATTGCTCATGTATTATATATAAAAATAACAATTAGTGGTCGTAAGTCATAAACATTATAGAAGTTTAAACAATTTAATTAAATCTTGCATTTCTCCAACTCCCCTTGGCTTCTTTCCAACTCAAATCAAATAGATGAGGTTTGTCCATTTGGCTTCTTTCCAGCTCAAATCAAATAGATGAGGTTTGTCCATGACTTTGTGGCTTGCTTAATTGCTTTGTTCTAAAATCATGCAAAAACCTGCCCCCTACACAATCAATACATGATACTATCAAGTTAAAGTTGAAATTAGATTGCTACAAAGTTGATATGGAGTAATTCACTGATATCAGGCATCATTAGCTTATGTCTAAGAGTTCATAATCAGCAATTTCTATCCATGCCGCCACGCGATACCATTATTCGATCCACATATCTCCCATTCTTCACTAATCAATTTAAATATTTATAACATTGGTATAAGTACAGTAAAACATTCATGAACCATATCCATAATAATATTAAGAATAGTACCAGTCTTACGTACCCGTAACATGTGTCTTCGTTATCTTTAAATCACCAAACCCTGCTATGTCTTTCTAGGTCATAAAGAAATTTCGCCTGAATGATGTAGTATCCCATTTCTGAATTAGATCATGCGAATCAAACTTACCAACTACAATAGTTAAGAGACACATTTCAAAAATCAATATCGTGATTCATTTTTAATACAATAACATGCAAGCCTTTGAGCAATTTTAGCATGTATGGAACACAGCCACTGTATTTCCACACTACTATGAAACATTTTCACATAATATACAGAATGTATGTTTTTAATGCCTGCATTGTTATTACGGCACATGTCTAACCACAGTAATCCATGCTATGAAAGTATATACTAATTACCCACACAAGGTTTGTCAACTCATTCCTTAATCTTCCTATTTCAAGTATAAGGAAAATGAAATTATGCTTTTACCAACTTTCCAGAAGCATCAAGTTTTTCTTTCTGCGCCTCCCACTCCGCAACGGTGTGGACAATAATTACTTGACCCTCTTCCGATAACGCCATTTTTCCCCAATGTAACCTGATTGAAGTCACAAATGCCTTTTAATATTGTAACTTCCAGTATGAAGATTATGCAGCACCAAATGCTCATATTTATAGGGAGGAAATCTATTTCATTAGTGGTGATAATTGCAAATTACCCCACAAATAATAGGTCTGCTTTCAAATAATTTCTGGTTGTTATGACTTTATTACCCCTTATAATGACAATACGCCTAACATCAATACATTGGGACCTTTTACTTGGACTAATCTGTTAACAGAATAGTAACCGAAAATAACAAAAATAAATAAAAATAAATAAATATAGAGAAAGGGTTCTTTTATATCTGCATTGTGAGTGTTACCTGGTTGTTTTAGAGATTTACAGCAGTGAAGAGCCTATTGGTGTTGGGTCCGGAGGATTTTGAGTAATCAACTTACGGCATACTTTCATTTCCATCGTCTTGTTTTTGTCCGTTGGCTTTAAATCAGTAGCTTTACTCTGCAATCCTGGTTACAACATGACCAGACACAATTAGTATATAGCATTAAAGAGCTACAGTAGGTTGTACATCTTAATGTATAGCTATTAGATAAGATGGCAGCAATACTAATATTAGCTATTGTAGCAACGATAAACGAAAAGATAATTGCATCTATGTTAATGAAAGAAATCTGTGTGTTCGCGATTTTTATTAAGAAATCCTTATATACTATGTTCTTGGTAGTAATTTCTGGCTGGTTTTCTTGTTTTCTGGTAAGTATTTTCAAGCCATGAGGTGATGTTTTCCTGGCTATTTAATCATAACCAAACCGTGCCAGTCTCTCAGGCTGAACCCCCCTTGCGATAGATTAGGTTGTATAGCTAACTTAGGATATTAAAATACTGATTAGAATAACTAGATAATACGTTCCACTCTTAGTGATCGACACTCTACTTACCATTATATTCATACTGACCGGGTACACTGCTCGTTAAGTGTGTGTGTTATTGATAAGTCGGCTAAATATAAATTTAAAACTTGAGTAGGCATTAATACTGCTAAACCGCAACGACACATCGCACGCATCAAGTTTTTGGCGCCGTTGCCGGGGAGTGAATTGTTATTATCTGTTAATTTGATTAGTATTTTAATTAGGTTTTTCTTTTTAATTTTTAGATTCTAACCGCTAACCCCGTTGTATATTAGATAGATTGCATTCATTGTATTATTTGCATATTTTCCGTAATTTGTGTTTCTTTTTGTTTGTTTTATTTTTGTTTTTATTTTTGTTTTTTTTTTCTTTTTTTTTCTGCATTCTGCTATCGTTGTACTGAGCTGATACAAACGATACGGCGCATCTGTTTTCACAGATACGGCGTATTGCGTTTAATTTTTATAAAATACAACGCGTTTAATAAATTCGAGTACGACGCATCTTTTCCCCAAGATACGGCGTATTCTGTTTTTAATAAGAAATTTTTCTAAACCCTAACGCCATACGACGTATCTGTTTTAACAGATACGGCGTATTTTCTATTTAAAGTTAAAAACAGTTTTCGAATTATTAAACAGATACGACGCATCGATTTCAATCGATACGGCGCATCTTCTGAATCAAAAATCTTGTATTTTGAAACGTAATGAAAATACGGCGCATTAGCTTTTGTTAATACGACGCATTTAATTTTAATAAATATAATCGATTTTTGATAAATTAAACTGATACGGCGCATTCTAATTTATAAGCGGCGTATCTATTTTCTGAATAAAAGTCTGATTAAATTTTAACGAAATAAGATACGGCGTATCCATCTTTTTGGATACGGCGCATCGTTTGCAGATATCAGCAACTTTTATTTTTTTTCGTATTCCGTTTTCGTTGTTAATTTTCTGATATACTACTTTCTTGAACATACCCTACTGATGCTTTTGTGATGGTTTCAGGAAGTGCATGACCAGGAGTTTAACTAAGAACTTGATTAAACCTTTCGAAGATCCTGAACGAGCCTTACATTCGCTTAAAAGGCTTTTCAACACAAAAAGCTTTGAAATTTCAAGTTCGTTCGAGCTTGATTACTTTTCTGAAGAGAAGGAGGAAGAAGAAACAGAAACAATGACGGAAAACACTACTATGGAGGAATACATGAACAAACCCCGTGTTGATTACAGTTCAGGAGTTGCTAGACCAAAGTTTGATGAAAAGTCAAAGTTTGAGTTGAAGGGTCAGTTTCTCAAGGAGCTAAGAGAAAATGCTTTCAGTGGAACGGAACATGAAGATGCTAATGAACATGTTGAAAAAGTCCTCGAGATTGCAGATTTGTTTACTACAGAAGGAGTCTCTGACGATCAACTTATGCTAAGAATCTTTCCAATTTCGCTAAAAGGAGCTGCTAATATGTGGCTAAGGAATGAACCTGCTAGTTCAATCACAACATGGGAAGATTTGAAGAGCAAATTCCTGAAAAGATATTGTCCACCTGCTAAAACTGCTAAAAAGATGGAGGCTATCAACAGTTTCAAGCAAGAGCCTAATGAAACTCTTTATCAAGCTTGGGAACGATTTAAAGACTTATTGATGAAATGCCCTCAACATTATCTAAGTCCAATGCAGGAGATAATATTGTTCTATCAAGGATTGGATGTGCCTACTAGACAAATCTTGGATGCTAAGGGAGCTGTGCCTCAAATGAGTGCAGCCAATGCTAGAAAAGCTATCCAAGAAGCTGCTAATCACTCTCAAAAATGGCACGACGGAACCTCTACTAGATCTAAGAGCAGCACTAATTTTGACGGGTTTGCTGCAATTCAAGCTCAATTGGATAAAATTAGTAGAGAGATGAAGAAGCGTGATGAGAAAGTTTATGCTGCCCAAGTTGGATGTGAAAAATGCGAAGGACCTCACTACACTAAAGATTGCCCTAACAAGAATGAGAGTGAGACTTTTGAAGAAGCATACTACACACAATTTGGACAACCATTCCGACCTTCAGGAAGATTTAGGGAAGCTGCTCCGGGATACTATCAAAAGAACAATTTTAATCCCACTTATCAAGAAAGGAGGCAGACTTTGGATGACACTTTAAAGCAAATTATGGCCGATGCTGCTAAAAGACATGAAGAGAACACTGCTATGATCAAAGAAATCTGAGCCTCAACGGATACTATAACAAGAAATCAAGGAGCTTCGATCAAAGCATTGGAACAACAAATCGGACAAATGAGGAAAGTTCTTCAAGAAAGGGGATACGGAAGTTTACCTAGCTCAACTGAAACTAACCCAAGAGATCATGTCAAGGCCATAAGCACCACTGAAGAAGTCACGCCTAACATACCTTTTCCTAAAAGATTGATGAATGGTAATGATGCTGCAAAGCCTGAATTTTTCTTTAATTCTTCAATCAGTTTAAGGAGGTTACTCAAAGAGAAGGCAAAGATTGAAGAGGAGATCAAGGCTACAATGAAAGAAGAGAGCTCTGCAACCGACTTACGTTCCTTTCCTCATAAAGAAAAGGACCCAGGAAGTTTTACTTTACCTTGTTCAATTAATGACATATCTTTCAATAATGCATTAGCTGACTTAGGAGCTAGCGTTAGTGTTATGCCCCTTAAGACATTCACTACCCTAGGACTAGGAAAATTAGCACCAACTAAGCTGCTTATTGAATTGGCTGATAAAACGATAAAACAACCTGAAGGGATTGCTGAAAATGTGCTAGTTAAGATTGAGAAGTTTGTTTTCCCAGTAGACTTTGTTATATTAGATATGCCCGAGGATGTTAAGATTCCTTTAATCCTTGGAAGACCTTTCTTGTCTACCGCCCATGCTAAGATTGATGTGTTTAAAAGAAAAATCTCATTAATGGTAGGGAATAATAAACTAGTCTATAAGTGCCAAAATCCTGCTAAAAGCATAATTAGAAGCGTCTATGTGCTAGGATTAAGAGAACGTATGGACCTCGATCTAGAAGCTAGGCTTATAGGAGAAACATTAATTCAGAACAACTCAACTAATCCTAATCATGAGAACCTCGAGGAATTTATTGACCTTAATGTACCTACCGAACTTAGGCACGATATTGTTAATGATTCTGATGATGAGTGGTATGATTGCTTAGTGATTAACAAACGTAGGAGAATAGTTGAGAATACAAATTTGAATAATGATGTGTTTATTGAGCTACCACCCCACCTTGCATATTTATGCTTATATAATAATAAGAATTTCCCGTCTATCATTTTGTCATCTCTACCCGAAAGGGACAGAAATTTGTTTATACAGATATTAAAGATGAATGGCGTGGAAATTAAGGACGAGCAAGGAGTGTTCAATATTACTGGACTGGCGATGAGGGAGCGCGATGCTTCCGACTCTTTCAGTGATCGATATTAAGGAGCTGAACGTGAGTCTAACTTGAAGACTCTGGAATAAAGACAAGTGCTGACCGGGAGACAACCCGGAGAATTTTTATATTCTGTTATGTGTCGAGTCTGTCAGACCTGCAGAAGATACGGCGCATCTCAATCATAAGATGCGACGCATCACCTGCACTGGTCATATCTTATTTTAATTTTCTGCATTTTTATTTTTGACTTTAAAACTTTCTGTCAGTTTATTTAATGCGGCGCATCCCTGGTTAAGGATGCGACGCATCTTTTATTCTGATTCGTATTTATTCCAGGTGATAACGCCTAAATCTAACATGTTTTTGATAGCGTTATTGGTAGTTTTATATATGTTTTGTGGTTATATTTATATGCTTTTGTTACTAAATCGTACCAAAGTGTGTTTGCAAAGCATTTGTAGCCAAAGACAGGAAAATGGATGGAAAAGATGCAAAAATGAGGAAAAAGGAAGTATTTGAGATTTCATGTGAATCTTGTGTCAAGTCCGCTCCGTAAGGTACTTCAATGAGTTAAAGTCCAAGTAGTCGAGTTCATAAGCTTAAGGATGAAGAGAAAGATCAAAGAATCAAGAGCTACAACCGAGAAACAAGTCATACGCAAAAGTCCAAGAAATAGGTTCATCAGCCATAGCCATCCGATCGGTCGCCGCCTGCAACCGATTCGGATGGAGTGAATTTGGATTTACCGAGAAGACCAACCGATCGGTAGACCATTCTATCCGATCGGTTGGAAGTCGCTGTTTGACCCAAGACTTCTTTATTAAGGATTGTGACTTTATAACTCCGGTTCTAGGTCCTTCTTTTCAGTATTCTAACCATTCAATACTACTTGGAGAGCAAGAGAAGCATTTATGCACTTAGACCTTTGGTTAGAGCAATTTATGGAACCATTTGTTGAGTATTTTATATACCAATCAATCTAGAGAGATAGATACATACATACAAGTGCTAGGAGAGAATATACACAGAAATATACTCAGAAATTCGTCCATAAGTCCAGGAGAAGGGAGAAAGTCGAATATACCATTTTCATTGCTTGTGGAATCATTGTCTTTCACTTGTAATCTTATTTCCAAATCATTGTAAGACTTTCAATCATGGTTTCTAATGTTCAAATTATTGAGTTTACATTTATGTTTGCTATGAGTGGCTAGTGCCTTTGTGCACTTGCTTAGATGATGTGTATTATTCATTGATTGGCATATGATTG
The DNA here is from genome assembly GCA_021014915.2 of Artemisia tridentata subsp. tridentata. Classification (NCBI taxonomy): domain Eukaryota; kingdom Viridiplantae; phylum Streptophyta; class Magnoliopsida; order Asterales; family Asteraceae; genus Artemisia; species Artemisia tridentata. Next base: position 367,574,379 of record CP139509.1, on the reverse strand, counting down.
TGATAATATGTTTTAATTCAATTTCAAGTCAATTCTAAGAACCAATTGTGATAAACTTTCATAGTGACATTTGGGTAATCAAGTTTAACTAGTGCTAGTAATCTTAAGGGTTGAAAGAACTATTGTTATTCCACTAGTTATAATCATTTGTCTATGAATGATTGTTGTTTTCCACTATTCTTGATTAAACAAAGGAACTTAATTGTGATTGTAATGAAAATGCTTTTGTCTATCAAAACGGATTGATTGTAAACCACTTTAAAGGTCGAGAGATTAATAGTTTGCTTTCAATTGTGACCTTTTGTCTATAATCGGTTACCTTTTATATTGACCATTTCCTAAGCTTGTTTGATTAGACAAAAGATTGTTTTTGTGTTTGGGGAACACCAACTCATGAACCTTGAATTGATCTTGAATTGATTGGTTAAACTTAATGCTTGTTTTTATAAACCAAAATCTTGATGAAGGTTTAATTTGTAGAAACAATAGATTAGTGTCAAAACTAATTATCACAACCAACATGTTTTCCAAAGTTATCACAATCATATTAGTCAATTGTAGTACACTAGTCTAAGCAAGTGTAGTTTTTAATCATTTGAATTTTCATCATATCATTACTACTTATTGAGATAGTTGCTTTTAACTTACAATTCGATTCACTACACAAATCCCTGCGAACGATCCCGACTTACCATCAAAATCTTGCTACAACGGACGAGTATACTTGCTCGTATGTGTTGTTATTAGATTCGGTAATTCACCCCCTTATAAATTTAAAACTTGCACCGAACCGGGCACATCACCAGGCTCGATACGGCGTATCTTCTTCCATAAGATACGGCGTATCGACTGACCTGATGATTTTCATTTTAATTTTTTGGTTTTATTTTTACTAACTACTAATGAATTATGCAAGTTTGAACCTTCTTAACTCAGGTGTGTTAAAGTCTGAATGGTATTATAGATTCCTGCATTCCAGTGGATACATCATTTTTTAAGCTTAAACGTTCTAATCCACAAGAAAGTTGATTTTTGCTCTTATACGAATAATGGAGGATCATACCGAGCAAATCTCAGGGGAGTTTTTCTGTTCTAATTCTTTTATTTTCCAGTTTTTAATCTTTGATACAAACAACGAGGACGTTGTTTAACTTAAGTGGGGGGATTGGAGAATTAGAACACTTACTTGTCCTAAACTTTTTCAAAATATGCTTAAAATGCGCTTAATATATCAAAATTTAAAATTTTTAGCATGTTTTTGTTTAAAGTCTAAATTACATAGCTGCACACATAACATTATTTCCAAAAATTGTGAACTTATTAAAATTCACAAATCTATGAGTGTGCCGGTGACTTGTAAACTTTAGAACTTGGCTTGTATACTATTCGAGACCACCATAATAAGTATTATCTATATAATTGGAATGACTTGTCTAAATTGGTAAATTTCTAGGATTACACCCAAATAGCCTTTATATGTTATGTGATATTAACTAACTACACTGGTTAGTTAACCCCCATATAAACCCTTTGTTACTCTCACTTTTAGAGTAAGATACCCCTAGAAAAACACTCAGAGCCATTCCTTTCGTTTCTTACACCTTTGTTATAATGTTTCGTTACACCCTTATACCTTAGCCTACCCTGTAGATTAAAATCCGTGGTTGGTTAATTGCTTTAGGCAAAGTGTGTTTCCTTACATTACCTGTGTTCGCGTGCGTAATTCATTATCTTTGGTTGAGTCAGGAAATTGCACAATGCAATTGGTATGAAAGTAAATATTGTATATCTTTGAGTTTATTTTTCGTGTGTTTACTACTTTCGCTATTACAGTTATTTCTGAAAGTATGAAGAGTATGGAAAAATTATCCGGAAAGATAGTGATAGAAAAGTTGTGAAATTTTACACATATATGTTGATGTCAAAAAAAAAAAAAAAAAAAAAAAAAATCGAAAAAATAGAAAAGAAAAAGAAAAAGGAAAAGTTGGAAGTTTGTTTTAACCAACTTATGTAAAGTTTTGTATTAAGTGGTTGATATCACCACTATTTGTTATATATTATATTTATGAATTGAATGGGAGTTGGCCGTTATGGCAACGCCAACTAAGGTTATTCTTTGATTGAGATCTTGTTGAGTATAATTCGTGTCTACCTAAAGCGTGTGTTTCAAGTGTTAAAGCATGAGTTATTCAATGATATGAGTCTTATTCATGGGATGGTTGGGATAGTGATTAACCACACTTATGATTTTAATTTATCTGTTTTGTTTATTTTTCATTTTACACCAATTTGTATCCCAAATATTATCCATACCCTATATCATTCTTTATCCAAACCTTTGATTTATTGAGATTAGGGATTTGAGCAATCTTAAGTATCGTAGTCGTGGATTCGGCTATGTATTTATGATTTTGTCGCCCTTTTTGATATAATATTATTGGTAAAGATTACTTGGTCCTATCTTTAGCCCATTCGAGTTAAGGATTTGAGCAATTGCAAGTATCGTGATCGTGGATTCGATCATGTATTTGTGATTTTGTCGCCTTTTCTAGAATGTGAGATCGATAGAGATTAAGAAGAATGATTAACCCTTAACCAACAAACCCTTTTTACCGCTTTAGACTTGTTATTCCCTGGCTTTAGTGGGGGAGATGCGTATACTTGCCAAGCTTATGATAGAATATTCGTCACGACTGGACAGTTAAACGATTAGATTTGCTTTTATCGAAATATTTTATTTTATTTCTAATTCGTTAAGTGTTTGGTTGTGCAATTACGACAAAACGAATACATGCTTAAACATAAAAATAAATCCTAATATCTTTTAGGATACATTTTCATAAGATTTATTCTAAGGTTTACTTGGGGACAAGTAAAGTTCAAGTGGGGGGATATTTGATGAACTCAAATAAGTACATTTTATTATCATCATTTGTCCTATTTATTTGACTTGTTTTATTATATTATATATGAGAATTGATACGTTAATGTTTACTTTTGTAATTCTCAGGTAAAAACAAGTATTATGTGAAACTTGGCGATTTTGGACTAATTATGGAGCAAAACAAGCAAGATGTTAAGAGTCTACTGAAATGTACAAGATCAAGATCATTCTGCTCCAGATACACCGCAACATACTTCTTACATACGGCGTATCACTATCTAGATTTCACAAGTTACAATCCAAGATAGCAAAGGACATGCGCCGCATAGAGAAATGGAGTTACGCCGCATCTTAAGGCGGTGTACGAATATTCCTGAATATATTAATATTGGACCCCACGCGAAGTTAAGTCAATGCGCTGCATCTACTTATCCTATGCGCCGCATCTAACCCTCAGACAGAAACTATAAATACCCCAAGGTCAGACGAATTTCAGGGAGCAAAAAGGTTGGACAGAATGCAAGATACCATACGTACGAGTACTAAACCAGAGATGAATTCAGTCGTATTAGCAGCACAAGACACACCCTGAACGAAGATACAAGAGCTGTAAGAAGGTCCTGCATGTATTTAATTCATTAAGTAGTTTTGTTTTATTGTATTAGTACACTTTAATTCATCAGGATTGATGGGCCGACGTCATGTGACTACGGAAAATCATGCGCACCCTTAAAATTGCTTTCCCATTAATTAAAGTTTATATGTTGATGTCTTTGGTGACTTTTATTAGTGCATTGATAACCTCTGTGTCTAGCTGAGCATTGCTTGGGTCGCCATGCCCCTTCCTCGCCTATCTATTCTAGCGTATACGAAACGTGGGCATCACAAATGCTCAATATTCTAGGATAGTGGGATAGACATAAGTGATCATTAAGGGTTTACTCGCCGATAAGATTAGAGCCAACGAGAAAGGGTTAATTATATACACTTCATATAAAACTAGCAATAAAACAAGTGACAAGCTACTTGATTATCAGGACAGGTCTTCTTATTGTCTCAAGTATCTATCTGTGTACGTGTGTGCTAATCGCTGATTCGTGCTCATTAGTTTAGTTTACTATTTAATCATAACCAAACCGTGCCAGTCTCTCAGGCTGAACCCCCCTTGCGATAGATTAGGTTGTATAGCTAACTTAGGATATTAAAATACTGATTAGAATAACTAGATAATACGTTCCACTCTTAGTGATCGACACTCTACTTACCATTATATTCATACTGACCGGGTACACTGCTCGTTAAGTGTGTGTGTTATTGATAAGTCGGCTAAATATAAATTTAAAACTTGAGTAGGCATTAATACTGCTAAACCGCAACGACACATCGCACGCATCAGTGTCAGTGTATGATTGTTTTAATTCAAAATCTTTCAAACCTATCATACCTGATACTAACATTCTCCCTCATTGATTGAGGGGGAGCATCGTAATGTTCCATCATCAGAATATATTAAATCTGACCATATTTTCTCCCATATTTTTTAACTTATTTAAATCAATTGGGATCAAAAATCTCAAAAGGTTTGAAATTTTTGATCGGGGGAGAGAATGTGATTTAAATATGCAATCTGATAAAAATGTGATGTTTTGGACTTAAATGTAAGCTCTCACATATGTGCTAAACTCTTTCGCATATCGATGCACATATTGAGGGGGAGCAAATGGTTTGTGATAACAAAAAGGATGTGGCATCTTATGTGAGCACGACTCAGACTTCACCAATGAATTGACGAAACATAAAACTGTCATTAATCGAAAGGATGCGTCCTGGCCGGGTAATAATTTCAAGCTGGTCTAACCAGTGATGTAAGCGTGTCTCAAAGAGGATGTATCTGAGTAGAGTGTACCATTTCGAGAAACTTTCTGTGGACTTGACCAGGCCGGGTAATAATTTCAAGCTAGTCTAACTAGTGATGTAAGCGTGTCTCGAATCGGTCATGTTCACTGAAAGTGGATCAATTCAAAAAAAGTGCGATCTCCACCCAACATGTGCTAATTTATAATTAAAACATCTGAGCACATGTTAAGGGGGAGAATTTGAAAAATATAAAACTCTCAAAGTGTTAGCAAAATGTGTTTCATAATCATGAACACTTTGAGAGATTTTTCAAGGATTTGGTAAATGGCAACATAGGATAGTCATGAAGTTATAAGGTGGCTAAGGTTAGGAAAACCGTCCTATGATCCACCAGAGCCGGAGGGATCTACCCAGGGACAATACCGAATAGTTAGTATTAGAAAGTCCTTAGGTATGATCATGAAAAAAGGAGTATGAGAAAAGGAGAAAGAAGGGGTTGAAGAATTAAAAAGAAATGAAATGAGAAAGGGTGAAAAGAAATAGCCCTCCAATTATTCAACCTTAGGGCAGAAACCGGGTTCAATTCATATGCTACTGGTGGTTACTAAGGTAACACCGATATTGAAGACAAGACGTCATGGACCCAGTGACGCACTGCACTAAACCTTCTAAACTACTCAAGTTCTCTTAAAAGGACTTGTTTCATTCTCACGGGGAACCCTGCATAATCTATCGACCGCTCATTACGAGTTATGTTGATATTGAAACAGGAGACACCGCTCCAGTCTCCGACTACCAAAATTGCACTTATCGAGTCTAGAGCCACGAGATGTATCATAAGATCTCATAGGAACACGTGTTACTTCTACACTGGTTGTTCAACATTAAGGACACCAATTGTAAACTTATGAGTCCTACGCAGATCTTAGCAATCTGACAGAACATTTATGAGGGAATTTAAAAATGTAATTCTCAGTGATTGAATGGAAATTCCTGCTAGGGTCAACATCAAATAGCCCTGAAAGCAGGTCACTTCGGTAATTCCTTGTGGATTACGCTTAGTGGTCGCGGCGGTTTCAAACGGTCTACAGTCGTGGAGTGAACTCCAGCGACTCACCTAATCGTTGATTTACTATGGTAGATCTTGTAAACCCTCTGTGGGTTTTCGATTTAGGAACGGCCTTGGTAAGGATTAGAGAGAGTTTTCACACTATGCTGTTAACAATCTCGAAGTCCGAACCTGTAAGTACCAGACGTTTTATTGCTAACTGTCATATGCAGGAATTCCTAGCGGTTGTACCTGATTGTAGAAAAGATACCAATCCATCACCACATGCTCACACTTCACCATCATCGTATTCAAAGAAGTCATGATAAATTGAAAGACCTTCCACACTGCTTCCGCAAACTCTGATGCCGAAAATCATGACCCAGAATAGAGTGAGCATTTTGGTCCAAAGATCGTAACATCACATGGAAACAATAAAACAACAAGATGACTTGAAGACATATGTTGGATGATGAGTTCAAAGAATTCTCAAAAATCATCCAAGCCAAATGAACAGTCATCAAATGCTCACTGCTGAATGCACAAAGATCAACAACATTGAAGAATCAAAGACTACGAGCTATGAAGTCAAATTCATATGAAAGAATGCTAGAATTCAAAATATTATTTCCGGGGTGACCTCCCTTAGGGGGAGATTGTTAGGAATATAAATATTCATGTGAAGACTCGGTCACCCCGAGTATCTGTTTAGCATTCATGTAGCTCGTAGGCATATTAGTACTAGTTTAGTATTATTATTATTAGGATAGTTATATTAGTATTTGTGGAGTTGGGTCGGGTCTTTACCCACTGTCAGCTCACTCCACAGTCCACTCGGGGCACTTATATCTTGTAGTTTAAATACCCCTTCCCACACTTGGGAAGGGTTGGAGCTTCTAATCATACAACCATTTCTTTCTTCACTCTCTCTCTCTAGAACTCCCACTCTCTACCTCTCTCTCTCTCTCTAGAATTTACATAACAATCAAATCCAAGTATTCATATTCTACATACCCAGTTCCGGCAACTCTCCGGCAACTCCGGATTTACAGAACTGACGAAGATGACTCCAGCGAGGATATGCAAAAAAAACAGAGACATCGTATATGTAAATTGCATAAAAGGATCGCTATTTTATGTGGCACGACGAATATGGTGGCCGGATCAGAACTGGTAGCCGGATCTGATATGGTGGTCGGATCTTCTCGTTGTTGGCCGGATCTGGAAATGGGAATTGCGAAAAGGATTTTCTCAAGTGGATCAACTTGCTTTGAGGCTTAGATCCCATAGGAATCTATATTTGTTTTCATTTAATAAATATTCTATAATTTGTTTATCGATGATTTATCCTGTTTTGTTAAATACAATGCATAAAAATAAGTTTAGCATTCGTAGGTTATCATCCATATATAAAGCAGGTCGAATATGAATAGAAAAAACTAAATCTTTTCTCTTTGTTGTCATTTGGTTTCATCACTTTAGTTGAAAGATTAATTAAAGTGCAAAACCTTTTGCTAGTAATTATTTAGTGTGTTTGGTCTAGTAGTGGTGGTCGATCAGTTGTAATGGTGGTTGAGCAGTGGGTGGTGGTCAAGCAGTAGTGGTTGAGCAGTTGAGCAGTGGTGGTCAAGCAGTTGAGCAGTGGTGGTCGAGCAATCGAGCAGTGGTGATGGTGGTGGTGATGGACTGGTGAAGTGGGTGGTGGTTAGTGGGTGAGGTAGGTAAGTGTAACAATCTGTAACACCCCCAAAATCTGACTTTGCGGAAGCACTAAAATCATGGGGTGCTACTGAAATGGAAATCATAACGCAAGGTAACAAAGAACCAATTAACACTTTATAAAAACGTATTCATTTGTTTAATTCAATTATAACAATCTTTATGTTTCATATTTGTTTACAAGTTTAATGGTCCCTCAAAAACAAGTCTTTAACATTGTTAAAACACTTTGGTCAAAAGTATAAGTCTGCCGCCTTGCCATGCTTTACCACACTTGCATAATTCTAGATATCTGAGAAAAATATGTTAAAAGTCAGCAAAAAGCTGGTGAGTTCATAGGTTTAAGTTAAACAGTTATAACATATTGGGACCAATAGTTTTATTTGTGAGCATTGAAATGTCACATCATATATTATTACGCTAGCACTAAGTTTATGCAACCGAAGCTATAATAGGTCTGCATGCTCTAGAAGCATGTTTATCATAAAAGGCCCTGGCAAGTGTTTATCCCAGACACTTGTACTTTGATATGGTATACGCTCGTTTGTCTATCCGGTCAAACCGAACGGGGACGTTACTCCCAATAGATCTAATTATAAAATTCACGCTTCTTGTCAGGAATTAACGGTTCATGAAATTCGGGCAGTAGGGGACATAGCAGGACTTAGGCTAACTGCACAATAACCCTGGTATAAATAGTATTAATGGTCCATAAAAATTGTTTTGCATGTTTCTCACCCCATTCATATAAAAAAACTAAAAAGGGGCTATAAACTCACCTTAATAATGGATATAGTGAATGCAAGGATGTACGGCACCAACACGCGACCTAGATTAAATAACCATGTCTCTGTTTCAAGTATTAAATTAAGTCTTTTCAGGATTTTAATTCCAATATTTCAGAGTGCTTATGTTGTTGTCACCAATGTGGCAGTAAGTGAGATTACGAAGGAATTCCCTAAGAAATGGTAAGGTCTAGCTCTACGAGTGACTTAAATGTACGGTATTGAGGAAATGAGAATATCTTATAGAAATTTGAGTGACGACATTGAAAGAAAAGGAAGTGTACGATTTAAAGCACAAATAGATAAATTGAGATGTGATATATATATTAAGGTCATGGAGTTTGGTCGTCACGTTTGGTTATATAGATTTTTGAAATAAAATTTAGCGTAAGTGACGTTTGTTATTTACTAGTTTTATGTTTTAAGAAAGGTGTAATATAAATTCGGCTAAATAAAAGTTTAAGTTGTCTCGTTTATTAAAATGAAATAAGTTTATTTAATTATTAATTATTAGTTACGGCTTGTTTATAGTTTATAAATTTAGGAAAAACTTTGATTTCATTATAGCACCTTAAGTAAAGTTTAGGTAAATTTCATTTTCTAGTTTCTAGTAGTGACATGATCATTGGCCGATTTAGTTTTCAGAACATAGAGTAAAAGTGTACATTTTTATTAATTCTTACTAATGTGTGTTCTACACCACATTTAATGTAAATTTGGCTTTAATATTAGCTTACTCGAATTTTTATGTCTTGGCGGCGTATCTTGTATGTACTAAATTTTAATACAAGTGTGTGACAAATTTCGAGTGACATTTATAAGTTAAAGATCCAATTATTTAGTATCCGAATATTGAGTTGCGACGACACAAGTTTTTATATATGTTAGTCTCGATACAAACTTTTGAGTGACCGGCTATAATGATTTTATTTTGCGACTAGTATATACGTATGTGTTAACGGATTGTTTATAATAAACATCTGTTGGGCTGCGGCCCAACTGGGTCAGGGGAGGAGTGGGGGGGGGGAAAGCTTGGCTCGTTATTAGGCAGGATCGTTTACTTGCAACCCCAATGGGCCTGGTGGGCGGAAATAGCTATCGCGGAACCTATCATGGATTAAGCTAAGGGACATTGATTGGGATGCTCTTGGGTCCTAAGTGGGCTATCTTTTTTGGTTCGGCCTGGAAAGGATTTATCACATGCACACATACAAGTCTTAAGGACTTGTGCGTTTTTCTGGGAATGCTCAGGCCAACCATTCGACATCAAAAGGTTTAGGGAAACTCATGACTCGGCTCATTTTGGGTCGAGTACTACCCGACTCCATCCTATAGAAGTCTCGGTGTGAGGAGAGGCCTTTAGGTTGGGTATAACTATGCGCCTTTCAACAAGGGAGAAACCTTTTTGAGTGTGGCTTAATTCAAATGTAGAAAGTACTCTTAATGCTTAGTGTGTTTTAGCCGAAGGTTGTATAACTATGAAAGGTCTATTAAGGTTTTTACTATGATTGGGGTGCGTCCTTGAGTTAAAAGGGGGTGTATTCAAGACCAAGATTTTGGGTATATCCCCCAATCCTAGTTTCTCGTTTATGGGTTCTAAGGGGGGTGTATTCGGGGAGGACTTAGAAGTAATATTCCCTTGTTTATATTGGATTTTAACCCACGGTTGACTCACCTTCTTGGTGGTCGCCTAGGTGAGTCCTACTTGACACGGACTTGGCCATAACCTCCCTTATGGGGATGGTTTTTCCTCAGTCTATACCTTCATCCACACCCTACTTGGGTGTTTTTCCCCATTCGTCCCACAGCTGATCAACATTTATAACCGACACCATATCACTAAACTAGAAAGGGTGGGGCATTTCAATGGTTCTAGTGTTTAATACCTCATCAACAAATTGACTCTTGGTTTAATTCGACCCTACCTTCCTAAGGGTTTGTTTGGTTTATTTGTTATATTACCCTAGGAATTTCTTAGAGTCATTCGACTCAAGTTACAGGTCCAATCGCCACAACTACAAATTCATCAATAACAATCTCTAGAATCCTAAGCCATGGTGACAACATTAACAACAACAACATCTAAAGATTTACAGTAACAAAGATTTACTTTTTGTCAATAAATTTATAACCGAAAATAAATAAATTCCCACAACTTGAATTATCACTTATTCGACTTAAGTTTAACAAGAACAACCTAAAATGATACTAATGGATTAAAAGATTCAAATACAAACTTAATTCTTACAATGATTCAAACGAGAGAATGAATTCAAGAGATTCAAACGGAGATCCAACCCGATCCTCTAGCTTCTTCTAAATCAATCCCATTCAACCCACTCAACCTTCACCCTTTAACCCGCTTTGATTCCCAGAAGCCTTTGAGTAATTGAGTGGTTATTGACTTGATTTGGCTCAACCATTTAAAGAAAATACTTAGAATAGGTCGAAATCCTCTTTCTTGGTCTCGATTTATGATGCTTCTTAAACGAGAATAACATCGTTTTCCCCCTGGCATCATCACTTTTAACCTCGTGAATTCCTTTGGGAATGAGAGAGAAAGGAGAAAGGGATAGGTGTTGACTAAGTAATGATCTCTAAAAATTTGAGGATTTGATGGTGAAGATCAAAAAGGGTGCCTAGGTTTATGGAATCACAGACAAATGGGGGAAGAAGAGATAGAGGCATTGGGTTTTGTGTGAGTGGGGTGGTGTTTTACTTTAAGTATAGAGTTAGGTGTTTTATTTTACGTATAGAGTTAAATTGAATTAAGGAGTGCGTAATGTTATACCCGAGTCTCGCTGTACTGAGTTAAACTCGGGTCCTTCCTGGAACCGTCATAATTATGGGACAGTAGGTTTTCAGGGACGTTTATATAATACCTGAATGTATTTTGAGTTTTATGAATTCACAATAATTTTCTGAGATTTAAATTTATTGCTGTTTAGATATTGGTACGCGTGTAATGTCTTTCTGAGTAAAACCGGGATAACCTCCCGTTTTTACTACCATATAGTGGGTAAAATGTGAGATGAGATAATTTCACTGTTCTTGGTGAGATTTCCGGGTGACACAATGTGCAGGTCTGTTTTCCGTGATAATCATATAAATGCCTAATCTGGTGATTTAGTCATAATAAATGAACTATTATGAATTAAATATTAGGGGAAATTTACCATTTGTCACATCCTCCCCGTCTTAGGAACGAAAACCGTCCTCGGTTTTCACTTAGAAATACCCGACGGGTTTGGGGTTTAAAGGTTCTAGTGTCTTTGGTTCTACTTTTCACATCTCTATGTGAATTCAGGGCTTGGTGAGTGACGGTTGAATCTCGATGGTCGAGATATGTATTGAAAGTTCTAGAGGGTGGGAGTCTTTCACGATGACTATTCCCATCAAGGCATGATCCTCCCTGAACTAAACATAGGTGATCAGGCTATGCTTAGTTGAGGACTGATGATGCGATGCCGAGTTTAGTTACCATGATATTTGGTTTCTGTCGGTTTGGAATCACAACAAGTTATCATAAGTGTACTAGTTAATGAACAAGTCTCAAAAGTGATGGAGATAGGAAAAGAGGCATCATAGTATCTTAATCTCAAAAGTTAAAGAATTCGTCACAGCGAGGTTCATACAAGACAACATTACAACATGTCTTTTAAGGATGTACAATTATTCGAGGAAATATGACCTAAGAGAACCTAAAGGTGGATGTTGTCATGCGAAGAAAAGATTCCAAGCTGCATTTCCATTCATCATGCCATTTGGGTCCTGGCCGACCCTTCCACTTCTCAGCTCTGGGAAATTATCTCTGTAGTGCCCAATCCTTCTACACTCCAAGCAGGCTGCGGTAAACCTTGAGTCAATCTCATGAGTGAAAGCCTCGCAGTTCTTAGTTCGATGGCTGACTCCCCCGCAATTTCCACACCGCATGGGGCAAGGTTCATGATGGTGAAACTGGCACACATTACACTTAGGTAGGTTTCCAGCATATCCTCTCTTCATGCTGGTACCTGCAGTAGGGGTAGTGGCCATTCTTGATCGCTTGTCAGGACCAACATTTCCTCGACCCTTGGAGCGATCTTCCCATTTCCTTTTGTGTTCAGACTCTCTCTCGGCACATGTCCTAGCCGTTGATCCCATCGGCTTGTGGGTCCCTGGGGCTTAGTGGTCATGGAGGTATTGTCATTTTCCCTTTGGAACGGGGGAAACCTTCCTAAGTACCTTTCCCTTAGCCGAGCTTCCGTCTGGATCGTCTCGAGGCTCATTGGTGTTTTCCCCAGACGGCGTGCGGCAGCACTGTCACCTCGCACTTTGGGATTCCAAGATTTTTCCTCCATTCTTTTGATTTCACTGTAGGAGCAGTACTTCCTACGTACCATTTCTTTAAAACTTTCCCATGGCATGGCATAGGCAGCATCAATGCCTGTGGTCTTCAGATGGTTGTTCCACCAGGTCTGAGCATCATCAGTGAAGGTGAGTGAAGCATACTTTACCCTATCTTCCTTTGCACAACCACATGCTTGGAACATGGCCTCCAGCCGTTCCATCCATCTGATCACAGCAATGGTTCCTTCAGTTCCATTAAGATTTCCAGACATGGCCTTTCAAAACTCCTGATAAGTGCCAGTGTGGTTGCTGTCATCCTTAGGTTTGGAGCTTCCGATCTCAGCAGTTGTGTTGTTGGCCTTTGCTGCAGCTAGGGTTGCTGTCACACGATGATTAACTAACATGTCTAGCATGGCTGGATTTATTTATAGCAGGTTTGCTTCGTTCTCAGCTGGGATAGTGGCAGCAATAGGCTGGTCATGAACGGCATTGGCTGTCCTTCCTGTAGGATTCATCTATACCATAAAAGATGAGAATGAGTGAGGTTTTAAATAGAGAGGGGAGATCATATGTGTTTTACAATTGTTAAAGCACATTTTGGGAAGAGCAGATTTCTAAGGAAAACTATCGGAGAAGAAAGTATAAATGAGGTCCGTATTCTTACTAATATCCTAGAGTATACTTTGGATGCCTAGCTGGGTAAAACTTGAAATCTAGTAACAAGCGAAACTTGTAGTCTTAAATATACATCCTACTTCAAGTCTTGTTAGAGAGGCATTTTGTCCTAAACGGTTTAGTCAATGGTCTGAAATAAATATATCGGTCTGAGATATATTTTCTAGCGAGAATTTTGTATGAGAATTCCTTTAATATCTTAAGGCTCTTAAATGGTTTTGCTTAGGATTGAAGTCTTACAGTAAATGTAGCAGTCTTACAGTCTGAACTCCTAAGGTGTCTCTGGTGTATTAAGGGCTAGAGATAATAAGTCGTATTTCGGTGAACTTCACCAAAGCATGACATGCCAATATCTATAGTCGGGGTGATAGCGTTTGATTAGTCTTCCGAGGTTTGTTTTGGTGATCAATAATGTGTTGATAAAACTCCTTTTCCTAGGTCGGTCTGTAATCCTAAGGGTTTAGTGAAAGGCTAGACAATCTACTCCTACGATAGAGGTTCAGGTCATTTCGTGATGCTTTAGGGTTTCTATTAGGTCACCAGTCAATTCTAGTAAGTCTCCGGGTTCTTAAGGGTTTTGTAGTTTACTTATTGTTCGTTTTGGCTGAGGGGTCCTTTATTTGTTGCGAGAATCTTATGAATCTTACAGACAGGTTTTCCTCCCATGGAAGTTTATGATAGAGCCTTGTGACGTCCAGTGTATAATGAGGATACTGTCAAAATTTTCGAGTCTCGTAGTTCTAGATTTCAGTCTTGAAAGGATGATGTTGACTGGCCCTAGCAGTCAATCAGTCGGCTTAGTGGGACGTGGATTATCTGACGCATAGAGTTCTATTTTGGTAGGACCATGTTGATTGCTACTAGCAATCGACTAGTCCGTTCATTCAAATGTGCAGTGTATTGTACAGGAGGAAGATTTAAAAGTCTGAATATAGTCGTTGCGGTCCTTCAACACTTTTGCTATAGAGTCAATATATGTTCTAATCGCCTACGGGGTTACAATGTACCTAGTAACTATCGATTTTAAAGTTTGGTCGGATTGATGCTGAGATGGGTCAGGATTGAAAGGAGATAGTATGAGATGTTAATCGGTGGGGTTGTTTAACAACGGTCGGGAGTTGTGGGTTTCCTATTAAACTAGGTCGTAATAGAGGAGGGGGAAAGGCAAACTTCTATGATATCTACGTAGAATTAGTTCTTGTTGTTACTAGTACGGCTACCTAATTCTCATATTTCCATTACGTGTAATCCTTTGGATTTCTTGGGATGGAAGCAAATGATTTACCTTGCGGCAAGAATTTGGGGTCATTGTTCCTTGTGTATTACTTGGGCTACAAAATGAAGGATTTAGCTACGTAGGATTTAGGCTTAGTGAAGGGGTGTTGAGTTTAGTTGACAGGGATGTATTTGCTGGTGAGGGAAGTATTTTTCGAGGAATTCTATGGGGCGTCTGATATATAGTTTGTTATTTGAGGAATGGTATGAGAATTTGTCGTTTGATTTGTGAGTAAGGAGTGGGGTAATTTGGTAGATTAAAATGATTGATATTTTCAAGTAAGGTCATATATTGGGGGATTTTTATGATGTGGTAGTTATGTAAATTCTGGGATTTTGGGGCTAAAAAGGATTGGACAAAACGATTTACATGTTATTAGCAAAATATAGTCTATAATTTAATAGAGACGTCATTTGTCTAATGGCAATTGTGAGGTTTTTCGGAAAGTAAGGTAAAGTCATCATATAAAGAGATAACATCATAGTAGGTTATGAAAGGAAAGGATTTAAATCAATAATGTAACTATATAACAAAATGAGCTTGTTATAGATTAATACTGGATTACAAGGTTTGAAAATTACAAGCTCTCTAATAAGGTCCTACACTGACTGAGAACTACTCAGTTAAGTGAATCACTACTAATCATAACTAAGACTGGTTCCTAGTCCTATCCAGGTGTCGGAACCTAAAAGCGTACTCTCCAAGTTGTGCCTCGACTTCAACAAGGCGAGTCCTTAATGCTAAGTTTTCATCACGGTGTGCCTGATCAGCTCTTAACAATGCTGCAACCTGAGTCTCGATGATCAGCATCCTCCCATGCATCATCTGAGCTACCTCTTGAGCTATCACCTGTGTCTGCTCAAGTCTACCTGATTTGTCACCTAAGTCAAGGATGTCTCTACTGTTGGAGTGCGTCCTAGCATAGAGTCTGCTGAAGTCGTCATTATACTGCTCGAAACGAGCTGGGTGTAACTCGTCAAACAGATCCGAGTGTAGCCCTAGTATGTCAGTCTGTAAGTCTAGCTGAGTCTGGATCTATGAGATAGTTTCGGTCTCTATAGCTGCTGGTGATGCTGCTGGAAGTGAGGAATGTGATATCTCTGTGCTATCCTCTGTCTCATCCTGAGCTCTCCTTGAGCTCTCACAAGTCTCAAAAGCACTAGGCACATTCTCTAGCACTATGCTAATCCGGGGCACAACTGCTCTCTACCCTATCCCCGAATCCAAATGAGCATCAATCTCTGTACCCTCGGCAGGGGCACTCTCGGCTAATGTCTACCCAACATCCTCTGTTGAACAAGAGTCGTTGCTCCTTCTGAGCCTCTGACGTGGAGGTGAGTGGGTAGGTGAATGTGGTGGTGAGGTGGGTGGTGGTAATGTTGGGGTAGTAGGAGTATCCATGTGGGAGCGTAAGGACCTATAACGGGATGGGGATACTAGGAGAGTATGAGCAGGGTTTTGGGTATTTTCTTCAGTGTGAGGTGATGGTCTAGTATATGGGCGTATGATTATGCGTGTAGTACGGCAAGGAATGGTAGGAGTAATTTGGGTAGCTGATGTGGTATGGGTATGTGATGATGGTGTTGGCTCAATGGTGTTAGGGTTTGATGTATGATGATCTTAGGGCATCTGTATGCTGGAATCATTTGAGCCTGGTGAAGTCTGAGTGATGTTGCAGGAAGGCATAGTCTGTGACAAAATGGTAAATGTGTGTAAGTATATCAGAATAATAACTAGTGTGGGTCAAGTGTATATAGATATATACATATAATACTTATAGTACACTTAATATGTCACAATCATAACATGCAGTCAAGTCAAATAAACCTCAAGCAACATGGCAAGCAAGGCAAGTGGCGGTCATAGGGACTTGTTTTTGAAAAAGTGGTTATAGTTTAGGGTTTATATGTACCTAGTTCTCTATAACCTAGGCTCTGATGCCAATCTGTAACACCCCCAAAATCTGACTTTGCGAAAGCACTAAAATCATGGGGTGCTACTCAAATGGAAATCATAACGCAAGGTAACAAAGAACCAATTACACACTTTATAAAAACGTATTCATTTGTTTAATTCAAATATAACAATCTTTATGTTTCAAATTTGTTTACAAGTTTAATGGTCCCTCAAAAACAAGTCTTTAACATTGTTAAAACACTTTGGTCAAAAGTATAAGTCTGCCGCCTTGCCATGCTTTGCCACACTTGCATAATTTTAGATACCTGAGAAAAACATGCTAAAAGTCAGCAAAAAGCTGGTGAGTTCATAGGTTTAAGTTAAACAGTTATAACATATTGGGACCAATAGTTTTATTTGTGAGCATTGAAATGTCACATCATATATTATTACGCTAGCACTAAGTTCATGCAACCGAAGCTATAACAGGTCTGCATGCTCTAGAATCATGTTTTTCATAAAAGGCCCTGGCGAGTGTTTATCCCAGACACTTGTACTTTGATATGGTATACGCTCGTTTGCCTATCCGGTCAAACCGAACGGGGACGTTACTCCCAATAGATCTATTTATAACATTCACGCTTCCTGTCGGGAATTAACGGTTCATGAAATTCGGGCAGTAGAGGACATAACAGGACTTAGGCTAACTGCGCAATAACCTTGGTATAAATAGTATTAATGGTCCATAAAAATTATTTTGCATGTTTCTCACCCCATTCATATAAAACAACTAAAAAGGGGCTATAAACTCACCTTAATAATGGATGCAGTGAATGCAAGGATGTACGGCACCAACACGCGACCTAGATTAAATAACCATGTCTCAGTTTCAAGTATTAAATTAAGTCTTTTCAGGATTTTAATTCCAATATTTCAGAGTGCTTATGTTGTTGTCACCAATGTGGCAGTAAGTGAGATTACGAAGGAATTCCCTAAGAAATGGTAAGGTCTAGCTCTACGAGTGACTTAAATGTACGGTATTGAGGAAACGAGAATATCTTATAGAAATTTGAGTGACGACATTGAAAGAAAAGGAAGTGTACAATCTAAAGCACGAATAGATAAATTGAGATGCGATATATATATTAAGGTCATGGAGTTTGGTCGTCACATTTGGTTATATAGATTTTTGAAAGAAAATTTAGCGTAAGTGACGTTTGTTATTTACTAGTTTTATGTTTTAAGAAAGGTGTAATATAAAGTCGGCTAAATAAAAGTTTAAGTTGTCTCGTTTATTAAAATGAAAGAAGTTTATTTAATTATTAATTATTAGTTACGGCTTGTCTATAGTTTATAAATTTAGGAAAAACTTTGATTTCGTTATAGCACCTTAAGTAAAGTTTAGGTAAATTTCATTTTCTAGTTTCTAGCAGTGACATGATCATTGGCCGATTTAGTTTTCAGAACATAGAGTAAAAGTGTACATTTTTTTAATTCTTACTAATGTGTGTTCTACGTCACGTTTAATGTAAATTTGGCTTCAATATTAGCTTAGTCGAATTTTTATGTCTTGGCGGTGTATCTTGTATGTACTAAATTTTAGTACAAGTGTGTGACAAATTTCGAGTGACATTTATAAGTTAAAGATCCAATTATTTAGTATCCGAATATTGAGTTGCGACGACACAAGTTTTTATATATTTTAGTCTTGATACAAACTTTTGAGTGACCGGCTATAATGATTTTATTTTGCGACTAGTATATACGTATGTGTTAACGGATTGTGTATAATAAACATCTGTTGGGCTGCGGACCAACTGGGTCAGGGGAGGAGGGGGGAAAAAAGATTGGCTCATTATTGAACTGGATCGTTTACTAGCAACCCCAATGGGCCTGGTGGGCGGAAATAGCTATCGTGGAACCTATCATGGATTAAGCTAAAGGACGTTGATTGGGCTGCTCTTGGGTCCTAAGTGGGCTATCTTTTTGGTTCGGCCTGGAAAGGATTTATCACACGCACACATACAAGTCTTAAGGACTTGTGCATTTTTCAGGGTATGCTCAGGCCAACCATTCAACATCAAAAGGTTTAGGGAAACTCATGACTTGGCTCATTTTGGGTCGAGTACTACCCAACTCCATCCTATAGAAGTCTCGGTGTGAGGAGAGGCCTTTGGGTTGGGTATTGTAACACCCCGACCCGAAAAGGTAAAGATGTCACAATAACGGTTTCATATCAGAACAAACACAAGCATGTGACATAAATAATACAATTGAATTTCAAGGGTTACAATGGAAAATCTGAAACTACAAGGTTAAAATGAAAATACAATAGTCACTAAGTCTGAATATATGATCTTCTAATCCTCTAATCCAAAATAGCTATCAGGATCTTCTAAGTCCAATGTACTCTCTACTCATACCCAGCTTCCAAACTAAAACCTGCCGCAGGAAAAGAAATGCGGCTGAGCTACGAAAGCTCAGTGAACAGATATAAAGGTAACAAAGCAGTAATGATGGGATAGTGAAATAAGTGAAACAATGCAAGGTATAACAAGAGTTAGGAAAGAAAAATAAGGGTTATGCAGATATATCAGGAATTAAGAAACAGTTACAATAGATAAGGGTAAAGGAAAACAATAATCCCAACCCGAGCCCCAGTCATATCAAGTCAAGTCATGTATACAATAATCCCAACCCGAGCCCCAGTCATATCAAGTCAAGTCATGTATCAAGTCAAATATCAAGTCAAGTATCCAGTTAAGTCCAGTATCAAGTCAAGTATCAAGTTGAGTCCAGTATCAAGGTTATAAGGTAACAGAAACAGTAATCCACTACGAGCCCAAATCAAATCAAATCAAATATCAGGGTGTACGGAGGGGAGTCCTCGGTACCAAGTACAGGGTGAGGGGATACCTCCAAGGGGTGGAGTAGCTAGCTCCCAGGATGTGAAAGACGTGTATCGCACACACACCATCAGTCACCAGTAATAACAGGATATAACAGAAACAGAAACAAGTCTAGGATGCATCCATACGCCCCAGGTGGCCAAATACCTCCTCAACACGCCAAATCAAATCAAGTCAGGGACGGGACAGGTCATCACTCTCCTGCCCTAGAGTCATGCCATCGGTGCATCAATGACATGGACATGAAACCCTCATGCCTAGTGGGTGGCTCGTAATCTCAAACTGTGGGTCAAGGTCAAGTATCAAGTATCCAGTATCAGGTATCAAGTATCAAGTGTCAAGTATCAGGTATCAAGTGTCAAGTGTCAAGTATCAGGTATCAAGTGTCAAGTGTCAAGTATCAGGTATCAAGTGCCAAGTATCAAGCGCCCAAGTTCAAGTTCAAGTTTCATATCAAGTGGTTCAATTCCAATTTCCATTTCAATTATATCAGAAGGTCCATATCAGGGTTCATATCAATAGTCCAATATCAGATGGTTCAGTATCAGAAAGGTCAATATCAGAAGGTTCAATATCAGAGGGTTCAATATCAGAAGGTCAATATCAGAAAGGTCAATATCAGAAAGGTCAACATCAGAAAGGTCAATGTCAGATGGTCAATATCAGATGGTTCAATATCAGAAGGGTCAATAACAGCAGGTTCATAATCAAAGTTTCATAGCAACAGTTCAATTAAAAGGTTTCTATTTAAAAGTCCATTTAAAGCAATCTTTCAAAAATGGTTTTCATAATAAATGATCTTACAAAATAGTTTTCATAAAAATGGTCTTTCAAAACGGTTTTCATAAAGGTGGTCTTAAAAATAGTTTTCTTAAAAACTTTTAGTAACTTTCATTTAAAAGTAGTATCGCATCTTTTTAAAATAGCTTTTCTCACACATTTTCATATGTAATTAAGAAAGGTTTTCACATCTAGTTACCAAAATCAAATAATCCCTCAAAGTATCAAGTGGTTCAAATATTCATGTTACAAGGTGACGAATGAGTCATATCAAGTATCAAGTTAAGTATCAAGTATCAAGTATCCAGATCAAGTTTCATATCAGGGTTCAAGACAGGAGATCAATGCAAGGGTTAAAGCAAAGGTTCAAATCAGAAGGTTCATATCAATTTGTTCAAAGGTTCATAACAAAGGTTCAATTTAAGGGTTTATATTAAAAGTTCATATCATAGTTTCAAAAAGTAATCCTTTAAAAATGGCTTTCATAAAAGTGATCCTTAAAAACAGTCTTCATAAAGAAAGTCTTTAAAAGAAAATTTTCAAAACATTTTCATATGTAATTAAGAAAAGTTTTTACATCCCGTTATAAAAATCCTATGAACCTTCAAGGTATCCAAGGGTTATAAATATTCATATTACAAGGTGATGCACAGGTGATATCAAGTATCAAAGGAATCATAGCAAGGTTCACGAATCAAGGAAAGCATAGCAAGGACAAAGATTCAATAAGAAAGCCCCAATTAAAAGGCTCAGATCATAATCAAACCAATAAAAGATGCAAATGAAACATGAAGAATGAATCAAGTATAAGGGAACATAACAATGGCTCAGGTAATCCTATAGTGAAACAAGATCAAAAGACATGAGAAGGACACCCTTACTGAGAAAGGGTAGAATATCTGTACCTTATCCGCCAGGGAAACACACACTAGAAACATAAGGATCGGAATAAACTCCTTCTTCAGCGAATCTACACGAATTATAAGTTTACTTATAAGTTTCATAGTTTTCTTAATCATAAAGGTTTCATTTTAGTTTTCTTTCCATCTTGGGTAACTTTCCACGTTTAGCAACTTTCCAAAGTAGTAAGCTTTCATGTTTAGTGATATTAGTTATTAGCATTCCCGATTATCAACTTAAAGTATTTAAGGTGACCATATTCGTAGTTTGAGGTTCGAAATGTCGTTTACATAAGTTTAAGGTTTATAAAGTGGTTTTCATAATTTTAGGGTTTAATATACAATTATAATAAGTTTAGGGGTTGTAGTGTCATTTAAATAAGATTAGGGTCTAAAATGTAAATATTATCAAGTTACAGGTTTTTACAAGTTAAGTCCCTTAGTTTTAGAAAAATGACCATTTAGACCCTTTAGTTTGAAAAATAAACACTTAACACCTTTTTAGTATTCTTAAAAGTGTTAACAGATTTTACACATAATTCAGACCTGTTTTGAACGATTTTTCATCCCTATGAGAACTCAGAATAAAAATTCCCAAAAATTCAAAGACGCTCCTATATGTCTTAAGAAATTCCCCAAATTTTCCAAGAATTTATTATTAAGTATAAATATGGTTTAAAAATCATTGAAGTCAAGTCGTACAGATTACTGATAACTTTTAACATACGAAAAGTAAGCAGTTCACAGACCCATCAAATAAATTTATAAAAATATGAAAAAATCCCAGAAAGTAGCGTATATCCCAAATATTATTTTTCCAGAATTTTAGGTCATAACTCTTTATATATTCCAAAATAAAAATCAAAAACTACAGGTGAATTTTCGTAACCCGAATTACAGTTTTGACACCCGATCTCATAAATTAGAAAAAAGTGCCTTCCCCACCTCAAAAAAATACGAGACCAATTTTCCCAGAAATCTATTTCAATGAAATTGTTTCTAGAATCAAAAACCACTTAAAAACACATTACCATTATTTATTTACAGTCGATTAAAGTCGGATAAATTTCCAGATCAGTAGCAGTTTTTATTATTTCATGTGTATTTAGGGTTTTTAACAATTCGAATGGATAACAAAATATGTGAAGATGATTACCTTATGAATGACACGAATTAGAACAAGATAATAATGATCAAACCTCCTCTTGGTTTGCCTTGGATCGGACAACAGAAAAGGAATAAGAGCAGCAGGAGATCGGTTTGAGTTTAGAGAGTTTTTTAGGGTTTTCAAGTGATGGGAAAAAAAAATCGGTCTTTAGGAATTAAAAAGGAACCGTGGGTTGATTTGGGCTAAACAATGAATGGGCCAAATATTATGGGATTGTTATGACAATTAAACTTAATGCTTTCTCATTCTTTTCTTTAGCCGAAAATTTGGTTTTGATCTAAATAAATTGTCGCCCAATATAGAATTTAAAGTAAGGAAATCATAATGTAGGATTTTATTAACTTAATTCATTAAGTAACATAAGGTCTTAATTACTTTAGGTTACATGTTCATATCGTATAGTTTCGAGTCATAACATGATATATACTCAAGTTTTAATTTATAACGTATTTCATAAGTTCTTAAAATTTTAAATTTAGAGGGTATTTTTGTCATTTTGCACGTTTTGAAATTTTGGGTTTTACAACTTCTTCCCCTCTAAAAGAAAATTTTCGTCCTCGAAATTTGAAGTCGCAAATTCGGACGAAGTAGTAGCAAATCGCAAAAGGTCGTCAAAACATTCTCACGCCCGGGGAGGTTCATTCAAAAAGGATCTTCAAACCAAATAGTTTCTCGTAACTCAATCAAAACAAGGTGGGTTCAAATTCTCATAAGGTGACAAATTGGGTTGATTCTGATCAAAAGGTCCATGCAATATAAAAAGGATGATATGTGAATTTTCTGGAAAGCTCATACGGAATGCGAACAAGATTTCGAATCAAATTAATTGTATCAACAGTAGAGAGCTCTACAAAGAGTTTAAGATTCATAACTGAGGTCAACAGAATGCAAAACGAGAATTCAAACACATCCAGACATCTAATGAACAAAGGCAGAGTACACGCATGACGGTGAAAGCAGATTAAACGCATAGGTGGAATGAACCTAAAGTCTCACTAATCGCGGATAATCCAACGGAGATCAAATTATAACTTCTCAGGTACTTCCCAAGACATCCTATGGCCACAATGAGGACACGTTATATGGTGTAAGTATTATCACGTTGGCCAGGCGTCATAATACTAGCACCACATAAATATGCCTTCATGATGATCATACTTTATCTCGAGTCGTAAGCAAAACAACCTATCTTAATCCACCTAGTACTTCTACAGTTTCAGAGGTCAACAAAATCAATGTCATAGTCAAGGCACGAATCAGAGTGATGCGGAAGCAATGATACTTAAACAAATACCTTATAGTCTACCCATTCCTCACTGGTCAAAACTTAAGTTCGTATCAAGAATTTCTAAAGCAAGTTCTCAAGTTGTTCTCCTATGTTCTTACAGGGGAAGCCTAATGGTCCAAAACGCACAGGTCAAGGGTAATGTATTACAAGTCGTCAGCCTGGTCTCTGATACCATAAATTGTAACACCCCGACCCGAAAAGGTAAAGATGTCACAATAACGGTTTCATATCAGAACAAACACAAGCATGTGACATAAATAATACAATTGAATTTCAAGGGTTACAATGGAAAATCTGAAACTACAAGGTTACAATGAAAATACAATAGTCACTAAGTCTGAATATATGTTCTTCTAATCCTCTAATCCAAAATAGCTATCAGGATCTTCTAAGTCCAATGTACTCTCTACTCATACCCAGCTTCCAAACTAAAACCTGCCGCAGGAAAAGAAATGCGGCTGAGCTACGAAAGCTCAGTGAACAGATATAAAGGTAACAAAGCAGTAATGATGGGATAGTGAAATAAGTGAAACAATGCAAGGTATAACAAGAGTTAGGAAAGAAAAATAAGGGTTATGCAGATATATCAGGAATTAAGAAACAGTTACAATAGATAAGGGTAAAGGAAAACAATAATCCCAACCCGAGCCCCAGTCATATCAAGTCAAGTCATGCATACAATAATCCCAACCCGAGCCCCAGTCATATCAAGTCAATTCATGTATCAAGTCAAATATCAAGTCAAGTATCCAGTTAAGTCCAGTATCAAGTCAAGTATCAAGTTGAGTCCAGTATCAAGGTTATAAGGTAACAGAAACAGTAATCCACTACGAGCCCAAATCAAATCAAATCAAATATCAGGGTGTACGGAGGGGAGTCCTCGGTACCAAGTACAGGGTGAGGGGATACCTCCAAGGGGTGGAGTAGCTAGCTCCCAGGATGTGAAAGACGTGTATCGCACACACCATCAGTCACCAGTAATAACAGGATATAACAGAAACAGAAACAAGTCTAGGATGCATCCATACGCCCCAGGTGGCCAAATACCTCCTCAACACGCCAAATCAAATCAAGTCAGGGACGGGACAGGTCATCACTCTCCTGCCCTAGAGTCATGCCATCGGTGCATCAATGACATGGACATGAAACCCTCATGCCTAGTGGGTGGCTCGTAATCTCAAACTGTGGGTCAAGGTCAAGTATCAAGTATCCAGTATCAGGTATCAAGTATCAAGTGTCAAGTATCAGGTATCAAGTGTCAAGTGTCAAGTATCAGGTATCAAGTGTCAAGTGTCAAGTATCAGGTATCAAGTGCCAAGTATCAAGCGCCCAAGTTCAAGTTCAAGTTTCATATCAAGTGGTTCAATTCCAACTTCCATTTCAATTATATCAGAAGGTCCATATCAGGGTTCATATCAATAGTCCAATATCAGATGGTTCAGTATCAGAAAGGTCAATATCAGAAGGTTCAATATCAGAGGGTTCAATATCAGAAGGTCAATATCAGAAAGGTCAATATCAGAAAGGTCAATGTCAGATGGTCAATATCAGATGGTTCAATATCAGAAGGGTCAATAACAGCAGGTTCATAATCAAATTTTCATAGCAACAGTTCAATTAAAAGGTTTCTATTTAAAAGTCCATTTAAAGCAATCTTTCAAAAATGGTTTTCATAATAAATGATCTTACAAAATAGTTTTCATAAAAATGGTCTTTCAAAACGGTTTTCATAAAGGTGGTCTTAAAAATAGTTTTCTTAAAAACTTTTAGTAACTTTCATTTAAAAGTAGTATCGCATCTTTTTAAAATAGCTTTTCTCACACATTTTCATATGTAATTAAGAAAGGTTTTCACATCTAGTTACCAAAATCAAATAATCCCTCAAAGTATCAAGTGGTTCAAATATTCATGTTACAAGGTGACGAATGAGTCATATCAAGTATCAAGTTAAGTATCAAGTATCAAGTATCCAGATCAAGTTTCATATCAGGGTTCAAGACAGGAGATCAATGCAAGGGTTAAAGCAAAGGTTCAAATCAGAAGGTTCATATCAATTTGTTCATAACAAAGGTTCATAACAAAGGTTCAATTTAAGGGTTTATATTAAAAGTTCATATCATAGTTTCAAAAAGTAATCCTTTAAAAATGGCTTTCATAAAAGTGATCCTTAAAAACAGTCTTCATAAAGAAAGTCTTTAAAAGAAATTTTTCAAAACATTTTCATATGTAATTAAGAAAAGTTTTTACATCCCGTTATAAAAATCCTATGAACCTTCAAGGTATCCAAGGGTTATAAATATTCATATTACAAGGTGATGCACAGGTGATATCAAGTATCAAAGGAATCATAGCAAGGTTCACGAATCAAGGAAAGCATAGCAAGGACAAAGATTCAATAAGAAAGCCCCAATTAAAAGGCTCAGATCATAATCAAACCAATAAAAGATGCAAATGAAACATGAAGAACGAATCAAGTATAAGGGAACATAACAATGGCTCAGGGAATCCTATAGTGAAACAAGATCAAAAGACATGAGAAGGACACCCTTACTAAGAAAGGGTAGAATATCTGTACCTTATCCGCCAGGGAAACACACACTAGAAACATAAGGATCGGAATAAACTCCTTCTTCAGCGAATCTACACGAATTATAAGTTTACTTATAAGTTTCATAGTTTTCTTAATCATAAAGGTTTCATATTAGTTTTCTTTCCATCTTGGGTAACTTTCCGCGTTTAGCAACTTTCCAAAGTAGTAAGCTTTCATGTTTAGTGATATTAGTTATTAGCATTCCCGATTATCAACTTAAAGTATTTAAGGTGACCATATTCGTAGTTTGAGGTTCGAAATGTCGTTTACATAAGTTTAAGGTTTATAAAGTGGTTTTCATAATTTTAGGGTTTAATATACAACTATAATAAGATTGGCGGCGGACGCCGCGTTGCCGGCGTGCCTGTTTATCCGGCTAAATTTTTTTTCAGTGATTGCACGCTTGTTAATTTCTAAAATTTTTAATTCAGTCGTTGGTGACAGTTTTTTTTCTGTTCTTGTATAGGCAAAGTAATGTTTAGTTAGTTTCTCAGTTATTGCAATTTGTTGCAAATTATTGTTTAGCCGGATACATACCCGTTTAGTTTGTCTGTTACAGTGTTAATCTTTGGTAGTTACGTTACATTTTTTTCTTTGTATTAATATACTTTTTTTGTTGCCTTACGCTCTTGCTCGCTGATGAACTCAAATAAGTACATTTTATTACTATCATTTATCCTATTAATTTGACTTGTTTTACTATATTATGTATGAGGATTGATACTTAATCGTTTACTTTTGTAATTCTCAGGTAAAAACAAGCATTTGGTGAAACTTAGCGATTATGGACTAAAAACGGAGTAAAATGATCAAGATTGGAATTGGTTGTTGGAATGAAGAGAATGAAGACCACTGCCTGACTTTGAAGAATGCGCCGCATGGATTTATCCCATGCGCCGCATATGAAACTTTGGTCAACGAAGAATAACCAACTTGTTCTGCTCCAGATGCGCCGCATCTCACTCGTTACATGCGCCGCATCACTATCAATATTTCACCAGATACGATCCAAGATACAAGAGGACATGTGCCGCATCCAAAGATGAAGATACGCCGCATCTTCTGGCGGTGTACGAATATTCCTGAATATTATAATCTTGGACCCCACGCGAAGTTAAGTACATGCGCCGCATCTACTTACTAGATGTGCCGCATCTTACCCTCAGACAGAAACTATAAATACCCCAAGACCAGACGAATTCGAGACGACATATATTATAACCGAAGACCGAAGGACAGAAACCTAGGACGAATTCAGTCAAGGTAGCAGCACAAGACACACCCAAATCAAAGATACAAGAGCTGTAAGAAGGTGCTGCATGTGTTTAATTCATTAAGTAGTTTTGTTTTATTGTGTTAGTAAACTTTAATTCATCAAGATTGGTGGCTTGTGTAATGTGACAACGGAAAGGTTGCACTCCCTTAAAACTACTTTCTCATCAATTAAAGTTTATATGTTAGTGTCTTTGGTGACTTTTATTAGTGCATTGATAACCTCTGTGGCTAGCTGAGCGTTGATCGGGTCGCCATGCCTCTGCCCTCGCCTGTTTATTAGATGCCTATGTATTCTATGGTCTGTAGAAAAGTAGGAGAAAGATAAACGGGATAGTCATAAGTAATCATTAAGGGTTTACTCGCCGATAAGATTAGAACCAACGAGAAAGGACTTAATCTCGGTGCGTTGCATCGAACTATACACTTCATATAACACTAGCAATAAAACAAGTGACAAACTACTTATCATAAGGACAGCCCTCTTATTGTCTCGAGTATTTATCTGTGTACGTGTGTGCTACTTGCTGATTCGTGCCTATTGGTTTAGTTTATTATTTAATTGCACCCAAATCGTGCCAGTCTCTCAGGCTGAACCCCCTTGCGTTAGATTAGATTGTATAGATAACTTAATATATTAAAATACTGATTAGAATAACTAGATAATACGTTCCACTCTTAGTGATCGACACTCTACTTACCATTATATTCATACTGACCGGGTACACTGCTCGTTAAGTGTGTGTGTTATTGATAAGTCGGCTAAATATAAATTTAAAACTTGAGTAGGCATTAAAACTGCTAAACCGCAACGACACATCACGCGCATCAAGTTTTTGGCGCCGTTGCCGGGGAGTGAATTGTTATTATCTGTTAATTTGATTAGTATTTTAATTAGGTTTTAATTTTTTTTTCTAACCGCTAATTTTGTTGTGTATTAGATTAATTTGCATTCATTGTATTATTTTGCATATTTTCTGTTTTTGTGTGTTATTTGTTTGCTTTTATTTGTGTTTATTTTTGTGTGTTTTTATTTGTTTTTATTTTTCGTATTTTTGTGTGTTCTGCTATCGTTGTACTGAGCTAAATCGAACGATACGGCGCATCTGATTTTTCAGATACGGCGTATTGCGTTCAATTTTTATAAAATACAACGCGTTTAATTAATTCGATACGACGCATCTTTTCCCCAAGATACGGCGTATCTGTTTTTAATAAGAAAATTTTTCTAAGCGATAAAGTGATACGACGCATCTTTTCCCCAAGATACGGCGTATCTGTTTTTAATAAATTTTTTTTTCTAAACGTTAACGCTATACGACGCATCTGCTTTAGCAGATACGGCGTATCTATTATTTTAATTAAAAACAGTTTTCGAATTATTAAACAGATACGGCGTATCGATTTTTATCGATACGGCGCATCTTCTGCATCAAAAATCTTATATTTTGAAGCGTAACGAAAATACGGCGCATTAACTTTTGTTAATACGACGCATTTAATTTTTATAAGTATAACTAATTTTTGATTATTTAAACATACGGCGCATTTGATTTATCGAACGCGGCGTATTGCTTTTCTGAATAAAAGTTTGACTTATTTTTAACGTATTAAGATACGGCGTATCCCATTTATTGGATACGGCGCATCAACAGCAGATATCAGAAGCTTTTATTTTACTTTGATCGTTTCACCCTTCTTTTGCACGAGTAAGTTTTATTTCAGGAAGATGGACGATCCAGATATTACAATGGAAGAATATATCAGACTTAAAAAGGAAAGAGCCTTGAGCAATTATGGGAACTATGATTGGAAAAGAACAAGATATGGTGCACAAGTCATTGATACGAAAGAAATCACTATGGAAGAATACTTGATTCTTGGACGAGAAAAGTCAAGGAAAGAAAGAAACAAATTGCCATTTCAACACACCTGGTGTATGCCAAGTGATGATGAAGAAGATTCATATACCGTGAAACCAATTCCGGCAATTGTTATTGATAGTACTTTTTCTCCAGAGATTGCACAAGATGATGTGTATACGGAACCCTACGTTGAAGAATATTCTGCAATCGTATTACCACCATTAGACAATCCAACGGATGAAGATGAAAAGTATTCTAATTTTGATTTCGAACCATTTGACGCAATAGTTTATGATGACATACCTCAACCAGATTTTGACCCAATGAGGGATTTTGAAGAAATCTGGGATTACTTATTTAAGGATGAAATTCGGGACGATGCTGAAATTGCAAGACCACTAGTTGAAGATGGAGATTCACAAGATGAATTGGAGTCGCTTACAACACAAAGTGGTACAAATTTATTTAATATTATTAACCCCGTTACTAATAATCTTGCTAGTTTTCCTAAACAGGTTGCAAAACAAAAGAATGATGAGGTGAAATTTATTACACTACCTATTGAAGCACCTGTGATGAACCCGTATTTGGTGGAGCTCGAAGAAGAATTTGGTGATGAGCTCTTGAACATTGCTATGATTGATGAAGATGATGATTTCGACCCTATGAAGGTTGTTGAGGAACTCGAACTTTTACTTGCTAAAGATCCTTTCTCATTTTCTGCGGAATTCAAGGGACGCCTTACTACCAAAGAAACTAACCAAGAAGAAAGGAGACTCATTTTTCCTCAACATACTACTCTTTCAGATGAAGTGGACAAGTCATCCAATTTATCAACCAAACCGGGTAAGAATAGGAAAGATGTTCATATATTGCCAAGGTATGATCTTTATTTATTTCTTCCATCTTTACTAGCAAATTTACACTCTTTTCGTGTTTATTGCTATTATTACCCGCACTTGATCCCAAGTGGGGGGGAACAACACCCTTTTACACAGTAAATAAGGGTGAAGTCAGGCTCGTGACTCGAACAAAAACAAGCGCTTCGTGGGAGGCAACCCATGCTTATCTTTTAATTTTTATTATTCTGTTTTGTGTCGAGTCAGTCAGGCCGCTGAGGATACGGCGCATCTCAATTCTGAGATGCGACGCATCTCCTGCAAATGGTCATATCTTATTTTATTTTATTTTATTTTTCTGCATTTTTATTTTTCGAATTTAAAACTTTTTATCAGTTTATTTTAATGCGGCGCATCCCTGGTTAAGGATGCGGCGCATCTTCTATTCTGATCCGTAATTATTCCAGGCTCGATACGGCGTATCTTCTTCCATAAGATACGGCGCATCGACTGACCTGATGATTTTCATTTTTAATTTTTATGTTTTATTTTTTCCTAACTACTAATGTGTTATGCAAGTTTGAACCTTTCTTAATATTAGGTGTGTTTTTAAAGTGTTGGTGGTATTATAGATTCCTGCATTTCCTGTGGATACATCTAATATGAAGCTTAAACGTTCTAATCCACAAGAAAGATGATTTTTGCTCTACTACTAATGGAGGATCATACCGAGCAAATCTCAGGGGAGTTTTTCTGTTCTAATTCTTTTATTTTCCAGTTTTTAACCTTTTATACAAACAACGAGGAAGTTGTTTAACTTAAGTGGGGGGATTGGAGAATTAGAACACTTAACACTTACTTGTCCTAAACTTTTCAAAATATGCTTAAAATGTGCTTAATATATCAAAATTTAAAATTTTTAGCATGTTTTTGTTTAAAGTCTAAGTTGCATAGCTGCACACATGACGTTATTTTCAAAAATTGTGATTTTTCAAAACTCACAAATCTATGAGTGTGCCGGTGACTTGTAAACTTTAGAACTTGGCTTGTATACTATTCGAGACCACCATAATAAGTATTATTTTATATAATTGGAATGACTTGTCTAAATTGGT
This sequence comes from Artemisia tridentata subsp. tridentata, assembly GCA_021014915.2. Classification (NCBI taxonomy): domain Eukaryota; kingdom Viridiplantae; phylum Streptophyta; class Magnoliopsida; order Asterales; family Asteraceae; genus Artemisia; species Artemisia tridentata. Next base: position 367,543,185 of record CP139509.1, on the reverse strand, counting down.
AAATTTCTAGGATTACACCCAAATAGCCTTATATGTTATGTGATATTAGCTAACTACACTGGTTAGTTAACCCCCGTATAACCCTTTTGTTACTCTCATTTTTAGAGTAAGATACCCCTAGAAAAACACTCAGAGCCACTCCTTTCGTTTCTTACACCTTTGTTAAAATGTTTCGTTACACCTTAAACCTTAGCCTACCCTGTAGATTAGAATCCGTGGTTGGTTAATTGCTATAGGCAAAGTGTGTTTCTTTACATTACCTGTGTTCGCGTGCGTAATTCATTATCTATGGTTAGGTCGGGAAATTGCACAATGCAATTGGAGTGAAAGTAAATATTGTATATCTTTGAGTTTATTTTTCGTGTGTTTACTACTTTCACTATTACCGTTATTTCTGAAGTTATGAAAAGTATGAAAAATTATCCAGAATTATTGTTATAGTGATGTGGTGAAATTTTACACATCTATGTTTAGTGTCAAAAAAATAAAAATAAAAAAATAAATAAATAAAAAAAAAAAAAATCGAAAAAATGAGAAAAGAAAAAGAAAAAGAAGAAAGTTGGATGTTTGTTTTAAACCAACGATGTAAAGTTATGTAAGTGGTCGATATCACCACTAGTTGTTATATATTTATGGATTGAATGGGAGTTGGCAGTTATGGGAACGTCAACTAAGGTTTATTCTTTGATTAAGATCTTGTTGAGTATAATTCGTGTCTACCTAAAGCGTGTGTTTCAAGTGTTAAAGCGTGAGTTATTCAATGATATGAGTCTTATTCATGGGATGGTTGGGATAGTGATTAACCACACTTAGGATTTTAATTTATTTGTTTTGTTTATTTTTTATTTTACACCAATTTATATCCCAAATATTATCCATACCCTGTATTATTCTTTATCAGACCAAACCTTTGATTTATTGAGATTAGGGATTTGAGCAATCTTAAGTATCGTAGTCGTGGATTCGGCTATGTATTTATGATTTTGTTGCCCTTTTTGATATATTATTATTGGTGAAGTTGGGACCTATCTTTAGCCTATTCGAGTTAAGGATTTGAGCAATTGCAAGTATCGTGTTCGTGGATTCGATCATGTATTTGTGATTTTGTCGCCTTTTCTGGAATTTGAGATCGATAGAGATTAAGAATAATTAACCTTTAAGCCTAAAAACCCTTTTTACCGCTTTAGACTTGTTATTCCTTGGCTTTAGTGGGGGAGATGTGTATACTTGCCAAGCTTATGATAGAATATTCGTCGCGACTGGACAGTTAAACGATTAGATTTGCTTTTATCGAAATATTTTTATTCTACTTCTAATTCGTTAAGTGTTTAGTTGTGTGATTATGACAAAAGACGAATACATGCTTAAATATAAAAATAAATCCTAACATTTTTAGGATACATTTTCATAAGATTTATTCTAAGGTTTACTTGGGGACAAGTAAAGTTCAAGTGGGGGGATATTTGATGAACTCAAATAAGTACATTTTATTACTATCATTTATCCTATTAATTTGACTTGTTTTACTATATTATGTATGAGGATTGATACTTAATCGTTTACTTTTGTAATTCTCATGTAAAAACAAGCATTTGGTGAAACTTAGCGATTATGGACTAAAAACGGAGTAAAATGATCAAGATTGGAATTGGTTGTTGGAATGAAGAGAATGAAGACCACTGCCTGACTTTGAAGAATGCGCCGCATGGATTTATCCCATGCGCCGCATATGAAACTTTGGTCAACGAAGAATAACCAACTTGTTCTGCTCCAGATGCGCCGCATCTCACTCGTTACATGCGCCGCATCACTATCAATATTTCACCAGATACGATCCAAGATACAAGAGGACATGCGCCGCATCCAAAGATGAAGATACGCCGCATCTTCTGGCGGTGTACGAATATTCCTGAATATTATAATCTTGGACCCCACGCGAAGTTAAGTACATGCGCCGCATCTACTTACTAGATGCGCCACATCTTACCCTCAGACAGAAACTATAAATACCCCAAGAGCAGACGAATTCGAGACGACATATATTATAACCGAAGACCGAAGGACAGAAACCTAGGACGAATTCAGTCAAGGTAGCAGCACAAGACACACCCAAATCAAAGATACAAGAGCTGTAAGAAGGTGCTGCATGTGTTTAATTCATTAAGTAGTTTTGTTTTATTGTGTTAGTAAACTTTAATTCATCAAGATTGGTGGCTTGTGTAATGTGACAACGGAAAGGTTGCACTCCCTTAAAACTACTTTCTCATCAATTAAAGTTTATATGTTAGTGTCTTTGGTGACTTTTATTAGTGCATTGATAACCTCTGTGGCTAGCTGAGCGTTGATCGGGTCGCCATGCCTCTGCCCTCGCCTGTTTATTAGATGCCTATGTATTCTATGGTCTGTAGAAAAGTAGGAGAAAGATAAATGGGATAGTCATAAGTAATCATTAAGGGTTTACTCGCCGATAAGATTAGAACCAACGAGAAAGGACTTAATCTCGGTGCGTTGCATCGAACTATACACTTCATATAACACTAGCAATAAAACAAGTGACAAACTACTTATCATAAGGACAGCCCTCTTATTGTCTCGAGTATTTATCTGTGTACGTGTGTGCTACTTGCTGATTCATGCCTATTGGTTTAGTTTATTATTTAATTGCAACCAAATCGTGCCAGTCTCTCAGGCTGAACCCCCTTGCGTTAGATTAGATTGTATAGATAACTTAATATATTAAAATACTGATTAGAATAACTAGATAATACGTTCCACTCTTAGTGATCGACACTCTACTTACCATTATATTCATACTGACCGGGTACACTGCTCGTTAAGTGTGTGTGTTATTGATAAGTCGGCTAAATATAAATTTAAAACTTGAGTAGGCATTAAAACTGCTAAACCGCAACGACACATCACGCGCATCACTCGCACCCCTAATTTTCAAAGGCTCAAGTTCGCCGCTGGTTCCAATGATTTTGAAGATTGCTTGCATCAGGTTTTCAGCCACGACTATACTGAGAATGATGGATTGCTGATGGTTCTTGGAGAGAAGCGTGATCAGGTAGCGGCCAAGGTCAAGTATTTAGAGGATCTGGTGGAGGAAGGGGAGGGTTTTATGCCATTGCATGAGCACAGGGACATCGGTTTGGCACGTTTGAAGGTTACTTTAAAGAGGGAAAGGAAGGTGTTGGATGGGTTGATCAAGGTTTTGGATGTGGCACGGAATGGAAGAGAGCAGAAGAAGACCAATCTTTACTGGTTTGGATGATGGGGTGGCCACTTTGTTGTGGTATATTTTGTTGGTATTTTCTTGTTTTATGGGTGATGGGTCTCAGTTAACTGCTTATATGTTTGTGTCTCTTTTATGTATGGAACTGGTATCATGTGTTTGGCTCTTTTTTGAATGGTATCATGTAATTAAGTACAGTGTGATGTTTTTGTGAATGGAAATATAATATATGGTAATGTTTCTTAATTTAAAGCAATAGATGTTTGATTATAAACAATGGTATGGAATGTTGGATTGTTAGTTTAAAGCAACACGCATTTGTAAAATGTACCTACTTCTAGTATTTCAGTGAGCAATTTAGGTAGGTATAGATTTCAAAACATTTTTGGGTAGTAGAGATTCTGAAAGTGGAATGCGATTCTCATAGGTTGGAACACTGTTTTCGCTTTTTATTTATGCAAGAAGCAGCTAAGAACGAAAGCTTTATTGAACTGCTTAGTGAAGAATGTGAGGTTGTAATGAACAGAATGCAGAAACAGCAGCAATTGCTTCAAGAGGGCCAAAGCTTTAGCCCGTTTGGGCCTGTTTCTAGCAATGGGCTCTACTGTATGAGAGAGACACAATGCAAGAGTGGGTGCTTATTTGCTGCTTTGAACGCTGTTCTCATGTTAGCACGTGAGGCAGGGGAAGATAAGCGCAGGCATGTGGCGATAATGGAACAGTTCGGTTGATGCACTTTGGTCTAATGTTTGGTACTGGTCTGTGTGTTAGTGGGAGCTGATGTACGTTTCAAGGTTATGTCTGTTCGTGTGTGTATTAGTAGAAGGTAGTTTAGGTTTTAGGTTATGTTGGCAGTGATAACCGGTGTAGGCTATGCTTTGTTTGTAATATATGCTTGGTCTGTAATGTATGGTACTTATGAATAAAAGTATAACTTTTTATGTGGCAACTGTTTGTTTGTTTATTACTTTGGCAAAGCCCTGTGGCTTTTATTTAAGCTGCAAACATGGTGTCACAGGGCATTTGTCCATATCTGCGCAAAATTGTAAGAAAGAGCCAATTCGCGCCTAAGATAGGCACAATGCGGAGGCTATTTGCACTTAACGGATACTTCATCAACCATAGATAGTTAAGCTTACATAGGCCATGTTTTTTGACTGTTGTACAAAAGAGAAGGATCTTACCTAAGTTATGCCATATGTTTGGCGATACCACCTAGACATATTTACATACTGCATAGGTTTTTAGACGCACTTAAGAAGTTTACATCTAAGTAGCAAAAGGTGGAACTAACTGTTTGTAAGCGATGCATAGTACTGCCTAGTCGCACTTGTGCACTGCAAGTTTGGCTTGATATATTTCTTTTGCACCCGTGCTCTCCAACCGTAATCTTAGTCTCCTATTTTGGATTTTTTCACAGATGGTTTCGCTGCCTCATCTTTGCCTTCTGTGAAATGAATTTTCCTGGTGCTTCTTTTTTGGGGTTGAGTTTTAGCCTCTGATGTTTCAACTGTGGGGGTTTGTTTTGGCGGTGGTGTGGTGTCAGTCTCTTTTGGTTCAAAAGTATCAGGTGTCTCAGGATTTGTAGTGGAAGGCTTTGATGGTGTATTCACTGGTGTTACAGTTGTTCCTTCCATTTCAGTTTTTGGTTTTGAAGTTTCGGCCACAGGTGTTCCGGTTGGCACAGTCTTCATGCTACTTTCAGGAACTGAAGCGACATTTGATATTAGCAATGGTGCGTCGTCCCAGCAGGTATCAAGTATGAAACCTTGGTTGTCTTGTGTACTTTCTGGATCAAAGTGAATCTGAAAAAATTTCTTTGTTCCTTGCAGAGAAAGTAGTTCCGTTGGATACTCATAGGAATCTTGGTTAGGTATGCTCGCCAATAATTCTTTGCAATCTTTTACCAGTGAATTTGCCTCATTACTGAAACATTTCATTGTTCCAGTGCCAGTGTCATCGGACAACATTACTTTGAAACAGTAGCTGTGTAAAAAATGTTAAAAAATTCATTAGAAACGATGGTGTTTCCTTATAAATAATGTATTATGCATTGTGCTTTACCTGTAAAGCAAGTCATCTTTGGAGGCTGGCTGTTTACAGTGGGCATGCGGAAATCGCTGTAAGATTTTAGTACCGCAGTAAGAACATTTGTTGAAAAACCATGGCCTTTTTGTATCAATTGCAGTAATTGTAGCATTCACAGTAAACCGGACAGTCTGTGGCATAAAAATTGAAAATGTGCATCAGCTTTTGATTTTATCAGACTTATGTTACAGTTGTTGCTTACTTGGTGGTTTTGCGGGCTTTCTGCAGCTAAATCTGCCAGAGTGATGCGGTTTCTATACTTTTCTTCCTCTGGATTTGCACATCTTTGGTACTGGATGCTTAGTGTTGTTGGTGGGGCTATGAATTCTTCATATCTGCATCATTAAACGCTATAAGTTAACCTTTTTTAAATAAAGAAAATGTAATATCAGTTTATTAGTTTATGTTTTTACACGCTGCGAATTTCACTGCACTCTGGTATGTTAGGATTGAAGTAATAAGACGTTGCAGGTGTACTTGAAAGTTGCAACCCTGTATTAATTTAGATAGATGTTAAGCGATAAAAGTAAATGGTCGAATAATAAGCATAAAAGCAAAGCGCACAATGATAAATATTAATGAATAAGTTTACCTCCATAGTTTTTAACTAAGCATGAGCTCACTGCTATGATAACTGGCTTTTCTGCTTTTTCATATTCTGTTTGCCTAAAAGTGTGAGCATCTTGATTCCATAAAGTAAATCGCACTGTGTGACCGCTGTTAGAGTTACAAAGAAGTTGTAAGAGTGAACATGAAATTAACTTGTTAAGCTTAAGCTGAAACACGTACTCTAAATTTTGAACACCAATGTCCCTCCAAACCGTTGAACCTTGCGTTGCTTTTAGTGAATGCTGTATGCCGGTAACATATTGCACAGATCCAACATAATCTGCAATTAGTAGGACAAAATTACACATCTGTTATTATCAGGCATTTTATATGTGTGTGTGTTATGCACCTGTTAGGAGGCCTTCTTTCTGATCTACTTTCAAATACAGGTCTCGATAGCAGGTAAAGTTGAAATAATGGTCCGGGAAACCTGTGCCTGGTATTTCTTTAATATCTGTGTATGTTCCAAAAACCAATGAAAGTGAATGTGGAGCAACTTGCATCCATGTTTTTGCAGGTTGAAAGCCAAAGCCGGTGATGATGTAGGTTTTGTTGATCTGAAGGAGTGCATCAAATTTTGCCTTTTCCCGTAAGGTCACAGTTCCTTGTATAGCTCCTCCCTGCAAATATAACAGCCATCTGTGAATGTATATGCTCTATTCATGTTTTTTAGACAATAGTAAAAACTGGATTGTGTATTTGTTTGGTGCAAAAAGTTGGATTGCGTATTTGGCCTATAGAATAGTGGTTTATACCTGGCGGTCAATTAGCATGAAACAGAATACGACCGGTTTCCCTTGCTTATTTGTTGGTGTCCATTTTCGGTATACTTTCACACATATAGGTTTGCCAATATCCGATTCCTTTAGGTTGTTCAGGGCAATGTCATCTGGTTGCGTAACGATTGATTTGCCTTTAGACTCTGGCGATGCCATGGTTGTAGTGCTATGCTCCATTTGTCTGCATGTTAAGGGAAAAGATATTTATGATTAATGCGTATTAGTACATGTTTAATGGTAACAAAAAGATTGCAATGTAATGATGAATTTTTAAAATAAGCAAGCGAAGCAAGCATAGACTGCATACAAATAATAGTAGACCATCTTGCATCACTGTTTTAGAGGTTATGATGCTATAGCTTTGGTAACTACCTAAACGTATATGAAGAAGGTAAATATAAGCGTAAGGAACCTGTGCAAGGGTAACCATGTCTAAAAATTCTTTATAAACAACATTTTTTGTTTTGTTCTTATCATTGCCCGGCAATTGTTTGATTAGCATTTTTAAACCTTGCGGAGATGTTGCCCTTGACAATGCAACATACAATTGACCATGGGCAAAGACAGGTTCGGGTAGGTACACGCCTATCTTATTTAACGATTGCCCTTGGCTTTTGTTGATTGTCATTGCGTAACAGACTTTGACTGGGAACTGCTTCCTTTTAAACACAAACGGTAGTTGTTCTTCTTTATTGATAAGCACAATACGCGGCAAGTAAACTCTTTCTCCCATTCTAGTACCGGTCACAATTTTTTCCTGAATAAGCCTTGTATACACCTGAGTTACAATCATCCGTGTACCATTACACAAACCGCCGCCTAGGTTAAGGTTTCTTAGGAGCATTATGGGTGCACCTATTTTAAGCGTAAGTTCATGGGGAGGCATTCCTGAAAAGGAAAGCGTGTTTAGGTATTCTTGAGGATAGAGTAGCTCTGTTGCACCTCCATCATTTGATTTTGGTATAGCCTCGTCAACACTTATGAAAGTATACGCATCTCCCTCTAACCTTTCCAGTATAGTAGAATTGATGCCGTCTGCGGTTTCGTTTCTCGGACACACTATTGCTTTCCCTTGCAATGATGCTGCGTCTGGTGTCTGTAACGTTCGATCGTCATATATAAAATTTATCAGTTCCTGAACCGCTGTGTCGCTGTCGTGAATGCAGTACCTATCTGGTACCTGGACCCATGATGAATTCTCGGGATCGGCTTCATCTGGCCGGCCAACGGTACCGTTCCCAACCTAAAGCAACCATTCGGAGAATGTTGCAATTTCTTCAGACTGCTGAGGTGTAAGGCCTGGCTGTTGAAGGTGCATGTTTTGTTTAAGCCTAATGATCTTGAAATACCGCCATAAGTACGACTGTGTTATGCATGAGGAAATAATTTGGTCGTTCGTGGCTTTCTTCTTGACAGGAAGTGTTTGCCTGAAATCGCCGCCTAAAATAACAGATTTACCTCTAAATAGACTTGTCGGCGTATCCATTATATCTCTCAATGTGCGGTTAAGCGTTTCAAAGCACTTGCGATCGTTCATGGGAGCCTCGTCCCATATGATGAGATCAGTATGCCTAAGCAACTCCGCTACTTGAGTCTTTTTTTTTATACTGCACATTGACGCGTCAGTTAAATCTAACGGTATCTTGAATCTTGAATGAGCCGTCTGCCCTGATGGGAGTAATAAGGCAGCAATACCCGAAGAAGCCACCGCCAAGATAATCTTCCCTTCCGACCTAAGTGTAGAAATTATAGCTCTCCAAACGAAAGTCTTTCCTGTACCTCCATGGCCATAAACAAATATGAGCTTCTGCTGTCTATGATTGACTGCATGTGTGACTTGCTCAAAGATTATTCGTTGGTCAGCATTTAGATGGGCCACTAATCTTTCACTTTCACTCCTTAACAATTCACGATTATATGACCTTTCTTCCATCAGCGCCCTGTTGTTCAAGATTTGTAGTAAGTGAGGTGGTGGCAGATTAAATCCATAATCTTTTACCGATTTTCCATAGGAAGCAAGGATTGCTTGCAGCTCATACATAAGACCGTCTTCTAAGTCTTCGGTACTGACATGAAGATCTTGTATATGCAAGGCCTCCGAAAGTATTTGGGGAATGTCCTCTGACATGGAATTTGCGTGTGACTGCAGCAACGTGATCGGGCTGTAAACCTCACAAAATATAAGGATCTGACAAAACAGGTTCCGCATGTAAGCTGGGGTTGCTGAGAACGCTGCTTCTTGTAAAGCAATGTTCCATTCTTGATCACCACCTAACAGTCCCATGGCCTCACACGCGGCTCTATTTGTAGGGTAGACAACTTCGTTAACTGTACGGATATGGTGGAACGACATTGAACCTTTTTGATGGCAGAGTAATAATCTTAAGTAGAACACGTCTCCAGAGTTAGGATGAACATATGCCAAACGGCCAATGGCCATCAAGTTGGCACGGCGCCTAAGCTGCCAAAACTTCCCATCTTTGTGCCATACATATTCTTTCGGAAAACTTAAGTATGTTAGATGGCGGCCGTCTGTATTGCAAAGGTTGTACCTAAACCATTCAGTGAGTGTCGTCCTTTTGTTATGGTCACTGTCCACAACCGCTTGCAATCGCTGTTGCCTTCTAAAATTTACCCGTTGCATATTTTCAAGGTGAACTGCTAGTATTTGAACCGGCGGATCCCTGCTATGTATGCTGAATCCAAGAATTCTCCAGCATGCCTCATGCGGTCCAATGAATCTTGCATCTTGGAAATTCTTGATTTCATCAATGTGCAATGAACTGCGGCTTGTACTTGCTCCTGTAGTTCCAAGCGTCCTTGTAATATGAGTTACTATGCGGTCGGTGCCTTTTGAAATATACTTAAAGAGGTATTTTATAAGCATCGACCACTCACAGTACTCAACATTGATATGTGCGTAGAATCGCATGCATAGAGACCGGTTATGTGGCACTACATAACCGTTATCAAGGCTGACATTTTGCCTTATCGTGGTTATGCCTGAATCCCTTCTACGATAGTGCACATATCCTTTCTTATCAATAAATGTCTCTGGACAAAAAGCTTTAGGAAAGTTCTTACTACACACGTCACTATCACGCATACACGGTGCTGATGTATTGACCAACCCACACGGGCCGTGCATCATAAACTCAGTGACAACCCTATAGCCTTCAGGATCGAGTGTCGGGTCTGGGAGCTCTGCAGAGACATATCTATCCACATCTGTGTGCGCTTGTACACGGTGGCTTGCTTTGATCCATAGGAGTAAATGACAATGCGGCAACCCTCTCTTCTGAAACTCGACTGTATATAAAACTGCAACGAAATGCATAGTTATTTAGGTATCTGTAAGCGTATGAATTTGATAGAAAGTATACAGATGCAGATGTTAGACAGTACCTGCTTCCACGTGGCCAAACGGCTTCGAATCGCGTAAGAAAGTAACTAAATGATGTATCTTTCTTTCAAAAACCCGATCAACAACATCAGGCCTGTCTGCAACTGTCACGTGCGGGAACTGCTCCATATATTCTTGGATCTCAGGCCAGTTCACATTGCACGTGAAAGTGATAAACAATGATGGGTTCCCGTGCACCCAGCATATAGCTAGAGCATCTAAATAATGGCTATACATATAGCGTGGCCCCCTGTAAAAGATGAAGGCAGGATTGTCCTTGCACCGACATCTGAACCGTCTCGATCACCACGTGAGATAGCATCGTGTAGACCTGCCATATAGTCATTCCGAATATCATCTTGATGCTCTCTTATAAAGTCAATCCTTGATTGCTCAATGCTGCAATAAGCTGTCACAACATATTGTTGAAAAAGGCGGCCACTTCTTGGGAGTAGTCGATATTCATTAAAACGGTCGTGGAGCTCGTATGCATAGTACATCTTCATTGTCATTTTTTTCGGAGGGTCGGACGTTGCACCTCTGGTCAATAACATGCGACCTAAATGGTAGCCATCTTCACCGAAGAAAAAAATCAATGGAAATTGCATTGACATATAAGATGCATTTAGCTTGCTCACTTGCTGCAGCGCACCATCATGCTGTTCTACGACGACATCAAACTCAGTTTCCACGTATGGCCCACCTTCAAAAACAATTGCACCAATAGAATCGCCTGTAGGCAATTCATGTTGCCTTGAACCAACAATACCAAACAAACAGACCTTGGATTCTGGAATATCAGCCTCCGCCATTTTATCCCTTGCAGTTCTAAATAACTGCACCAGTTCATTGTGCTCGTCTAACTGCTCAATTAAATTTTCCACAATATCTGGACGGAGACCTTGGCCAGATCTTTGAAAGTGCTGCAAACGGTTTGCAACTTCATTTTGCGTGTCATAGATATATAGCTGTAGGAATTGTGGCCGCTTATTAGGTGCTGGACAGAGGCTACCTATCCGATGGTAAAGTTGTCCGGAAATTTTAAAGACATAAGGACCGCGGCCCATGTTTATAGAGTTGTCTGTTTCAGCACCCAATGATGTCATTGCGAACATCTGATTGTATGCGCGAATATTTTCCATAAAATGGCGATTAGTAAATAGGTATTTTATATATTGCGGGTATTCATGCTGACCCTCTAGGCTAGCTTTCCCGCCATTGCAACATTTGTGATAATCAACATGGCTTCTAGTAGAAACAATTTTCTCGTCATACCAGAACCTTGCACCACAATGACGACAAATTTGATCACATGCGCCCATATGCATATATGTATCTGGAGGACCTGCATTAGACACATAAAATATAGTTTTTTAACAACTGCCTGTTCAAAATAGATGTGTTTGATTTATTTTGCATATGAAACAGGACAACCGGAACAGGTAACACACCTTGTCTATTCCTTCTAGTTCTGTTGCGCATATGCGGGCCATTGTTTGATGAAGAACGCATTGTGACTGCAAGAGATAAAACAACAGGTGGTAAGTAAACGCAAAGGTATCTAAGTTCCCATGTTTTTCTGTTATTTTTATCAATTCTTTTTTAAAGCAAAGAAACCTTGAGGCCGCCGGAACTGATTATCTGTGGCGACATTTACATTGCAGGGTTCTGGCAATGCAGCAGTGTTTTGAGGAACTTCATTAGACGAAGGGCCTGCAGTTTGGAGCGTGAAGGCACGCGTAACACATTCAGGTATAACACCACTGCAGCTGTCATCTAGCGCAAAACTGCCTTCGTTGCCTGTAACAAATATAAATGGGTAAGCTTTTAATCCTGAAAACAACAGTTACAGTATTTATTGAAACATAAAAAGAAAAGCAAATTACATAGCAATTCTGCATGGTTAAATTCTGCAGGCGATATAGGACGGGTCCTTCCCGAAGCCAACTGGTCTTCATCAGAAAGGTCATATGCTTTCCGCTTCCCTTTATCTTTAAAAGCTGTAGGCTCATCTACCTTAGAACTGACCGTTGATTGTCTTTGCTGCACATCAGGCGGACCAACATGTAGAATACTTTCAAAGGACTGACCCAAAACCCCTGGAGCTGCGTAACCGCGCTGACAAACTACATCAAAGGTATCACCTTCTTCCCTGCTTTGAGTGTTTTCCCTTTGTATAGAACCACTGCCAGTCGAAAACTGGCTAGCAACACCCTTACCCCTACACAGCCTCTCACTAACCGGATCTAAAGATACATCAACACCACCTGCAGCACTTACCATAGGCTCTGATTCTAAATCTAGAACAGCAACTCCCTTTTCTCCAGCAAAACCACAAAGGTTTATAGATTCTAAAAAAGGTACATAGCTAACCCTACGTATTGCCTTTCTTTTAGTCTTCATATTACACAAATCTAATTATATTAAAGTTCATACAGATATAAGCTGCTAAAGACAGCAGAGAATGTAGGCAGAGCATAGAAGAATGGATTTATGAGCATCATACATAGAGTAAATATATATATAGCAAATGCACACGGATCCAGCCATCACCAAGAATGCATGCATGGAAGGCACAAAAGTTCAAGACAAATAAGAATAGAACCATGCATAAGTAACAAAAAAAATAGACAAACCTCTTTCAAGTGATCCAGAGAAATCTGCAGCTTGTATCTTCAGTTTTTTTTCAGCTTTCTTTTTCTTTTTTTCTTTTTTTTTTTTTTTTTTTTTTTTTTTTGTTTTTGAAGATTTGGGATTTCCTCTGGCTGTAACTTTGAAAGTGTGAGTATTTGTGGAGGATAGAAGCTTCTTTTAGTACTCTTGACACTCAAACACACGTGCAACATTGTACTTATTGAATAAACATCGACACACAACTTGTCATTAGGTAAAAAAATTTAATGGCTGTTGAAAAAACATCCATATAGTACTATTGAATAAACACCGACACACAACTTGTCATTAGGTAAAAAATTTTAATGGCTGTTGAAAAAACATCCATATAGTACTGTATTTGCAACATATACTTTTCTATTATTTAGATTTTATAAAGATTGCATGTATGTATACGGTCCAGTATACGGTATGACAAATACTGGACGAAAGTGGGCCTAAAACACGCAGGCATATGGGCTACCCAAGCAGGCCAAATTTTGGCGGGAAAAATGAGTGCAAAACGACGTCGTTTATGGTGGGATTTAATATAAACTTTTAATTATAATAAGTTTAGGGGTTGTAGTGTCATTTAAATAAGATTAGGGTCTAAAATGTAAATATTATCAAGTTACAGGTTTTTACAAGTTAAGTCCCTTAGTTTTAGAAAAATGACCATTTAGACCCTTTAGTTTGAAAAATAAACACTTAACACCTTTTTAGTATTCTTAAAAGTGTTAACAGATTTTACACATAATTCAGACCTGTTTTGCACGATTTTTCATCCCTATGAGAACTCAGAATAAAAATTCCCAAAAATTCACAGACACTCCTATATGTCTTAAGAAATTCCCCAAATTTTCCAAGAATTTATTATTAAGTATAACTATGGTTTAAAAATCATTGAAGTCAAGTCGTACAGATTACTGATAACTTTTAACATACGAAAAGTAAGCAGTTCACAGACCCATCAAATAAATTTATAAAAATATGAAAAAATCCCAGAAAGTAGCTTATATCCCAAATATTATTCTTCCATAATTTTAGGTCATAACTCTTTTTAGATTCCAAAATAAAAATCAAAAACTACAGGTGAATTTTCGTAACCCGAATTACAGTTTTGACACCCGATCTCATAAATTAGAAAAAAGTGCCTTCCCCACCTCAAAAAAATACGAGACCAATTTTCCCAGAAATCTATTTCAATGAACTTGTTTCTAGAATCAAAAACCACTTAAAAACACGTTACCATTATTTATTTACAGTCGATTAAAGTCGGATAAATTTCCAGATCAGTAGCAGTTTTTATTATTTCATGTGTATTTAGGGTTTTTAACAATTCGAATGGATAACAAAATATGTGAAGATGATTACCTTATGAATGACACGAATTAGAACAAGATAATAATGATCAAACCTCCTCTTGGTTTGCCTTGGATCGGACAGCAGAAAAGGAATAAGAGCAGCAGGAGATCGGTTTGAGTTTAGAGAGTTTTTTAGGGTTTTCAAGTGATGGGAAAAAAAGATCGGTCTTTAGGAATTAAAAAGGAACCGTGGGTTGATTTGGGCTAAACAATGAATGGGCCAAATATTATGGGATTGTTATGACAATTAAACTTAATGCTTTCTCATTCTTTTCTTTAGCCGAAAATTTGGTTTTGATCTAAATAAATTGTCGCCCAATATAGAATTTAAAGTAAGGAAATCATAATGTAGGATTTTATTAACTTAATTCATTAAGTAACATAAGGTCTTAATTACTTTAGGTTACATGTTCATATCGTATAGTTTCGAGTCATAACATGATATATACTCAAGTTTTAATTTATAACGTATTTCATAAGTTCTTAAAATTTTAAATTTAGAGGGTATTTTGGTCATTTTGCACGTTTTGAAATTTTGGGTTTTACAGGTATAACTATGAGCCATTCGACAAGGGAGAAACCTTTTTGAGTGTGGCTTAATTCAAATGTCAAAAGTACCCTTAATGCTTAGTGTGTTTTAGCCGAAGGTTTGGCATGTGCTTTAACACATACCTTTTCTTGACCAAAACCGGACCCAAATAGACCAAAAACTAACCAATTATGCCAAATATCTCATGTTTTTGTGTTTATGATTGTGCAGGGATGGATATTGTAAAAATGGACAAATAACGAGACAAAAAGACAAACCGAGCACGGGATTTGGAAAAGAGTGTCAGAAGCCGAGGCCGGGGAAGCAATTTAGATCAAATTATGCTCAAATGTCAAGTCAAGCCCCTCAAGAACCATTGAATTGTCAAATGAAGCCTTTGGATAAATACTTGTGAAAGATGGCAGAAGTGGTCCCTGGAGTTTCAGAATATACACCTTTGGTCCTTGAAATTTACCTTAACCTATAATCCTAAAAATACTTTACACTAACCGGATTCTATAAACCCACAACCCTTATATCCAAATCCACTTTCAAACATCCAGCCCATCCTAAAAACCCAAGCCCAATCATTTTCGTATTAAAAACCCACGAGCCTATGTTTTTTTATCATAACCCATAACCACAACCCATGACCCGTTTTACCCAACCCCGGTCAAAATTATTAATAACCGGTCAAACAAAAAAATAAATAAACAAACCAAACCCGACAAATCCTTTTTCCCCCAAAATTCACTGTTTCTAGAACCCTAGAATTACCGTACCATCAAATTACCCCGTCCTAACAATAATTACCTAATGATTAGAGCATCTAGAAGGTCCTGACACCAAGAATGACACGTAGGAGCAATTGATTGGATGAGCCACATCACCAAGTGAATCCTACGGCTGTGATGTATGGATTGGAGATCAAGGATAAATCAAGGGCTATGATAAAAGGCTGAGAAGCTTCAGGAACCCCAGCTGATGGCTATAAATACCCTCTCTTACCCACGATTTGAGTCTGTTAGGCTTTAGGTTTAGGAGTAGGTTTAATTTAGATTATGTTTAGATTATTTTAGTTTATTGTTGCAATTTATTTGTATTTCCTCTTCAGTTTTCAAATCTCTGTACTCAGTTTCAAGTTGAATGAAAGTCAAATTTCGGTCAACTGCTTATTGGATTATAGTAAGTGCTTATTCTGACAATATCTGCTTTTTAGATCTTGTCTTTGACATTTGATAACAGTTGGTTTATTGTTTTTCAATGAATTCTGATTTTTCCTTTAAATTAGTCTAAAGTCAAAAATAAGTCAAAACTGTTCCATAGCTTTTTGCAGTGCTTATTTTCAGTTGTTTTTCATTTTTTAAAGCTTAAATAGAGTTGGTTAATGATTTTCTTTCAAAGATCAGTTCCTATTTGATCTACTCAGTTGAAATGTAAAAAACTGCCAAACAAGAGGGTGTTTGGATCAACTTGACTTTTGATGGTCAAACTAGTTTCAGTCACTATTTTGAACTTAGTCAGCTCTGATTTGCAAATAGGAGTAGTATAAAAGAGATTTTTATCAGTTTGCATTAGTTATTAAGCTTTTGCATTAGTTGCTTGAATTTTGAGGATCAGATCAGTTTAGGGTTGATTCTATAGGACAATTTAGTTTAGGTACCTTTCTAGTGTTCTAACATACTCAATCTAGGTTAAATTAGTTATGTAGTATCTGGTATCTAAGGTTTAAAAGTAAAAAAATCAAAAACTCAACCATTTTGCCACTACTGCATCAGTTAGATATCTGTCTCAACATAGCTGTTTCATAATCACTTTCTAGCTTATCTAGTGGATCAAATAGCTTACTAATTGTTTTTATATAATCTTTTGCTGCTCTATTTCATCTGCTTGCTTTAACCTTAGCTAGAAGTCACTAGGTTAGGCTGTTTTCACAAGTTTAAAAGATACTTGCAGCCTGCACAATTCTCAGTCCCCTATACCCATCTGATCTTGGGCAGATTTGATTGAGCTTTTGATTGTTAAATTTGGGCAATTTGGGTTTACAAGTAGCTTGATATCTGAGGTTTTAGGATTAGCTTTTGGTTTCCTCTACTCATCTTTTATCTAGCTTTTAGAGTGGCTCAAAGAGGAGTGATCAGCAATAATTTATGCCTTAGTTTGATAATAGCACAGCAGCTTATTGGCTTATTCCCTTAGCTTATTGGAGTTGATTGAGTCAATCTGAGCTTTAATTTGTATAATGATCTATTTCTGAGCTCTTGGAAAATTTTGGTACTGTTTAGCTTAATTTAAAGCTTATTTCAAACTGCTTATTCCCATATACTGCTTATTAGGGTTTAGAACAGTTCTGATTTTATTTTTCCTAGATTCAGAATAGAATTTAAGATTTACCTGCAAATTTTCATATTTTTCCATTATCATTTTCTATTTTTAAATCATTTAATTAGTTTCTTTTAGTTTTAAATTCATAAAAAATTAAATAAAAATCAAAAAAATAAAATTCTTTTTCCTAAAATTTTCTTTTATCATTTAGAATGTAGGAAAATTATTTTAATGCCCGCAGGATTAGTAGTGCTTCAAATTTACTTTTTATTTTGCGCTCGTACGTAGTTTTTGATTTATTCGCGCGTTTTTAGTTTTAATTGCGTTTTAGCTTAATTGTCCTTTACGTTATCATTTCATATGCTTTATTTGTTGATTTCTAGTGTTGATTTACTTTCCGTATTGATAATTTCCAAAATCTCATTTTTATCTCTATTCACTACACGTTTCACGATCCCGAATCACAATTCCATTCATCCTTCAATCGGGAAAAACGACTCGGGTCTTGCATATTTCTTGTGCAATTCCTTAGACTATAATTGAACAAATCAATTTTTGGCGCCGCTGCCGGGGAAGGTTGACGAGAATTTGTGATTTTGTTTTTCGATACGTGTTTTGAAGACCCTTCCTCGGAAGTTACTTGTTTTTATAAAAAAAATAAAATAAAATAAAAATAATAAAAATACAAAAAGAAAATAAAACACTTTTCCTAAAGTTTTTTCAAAAATACACAAATAAAATAAATCCTCACTTTTCTTCAAAAGTGTTGTAAACCATTCCGAATAACAACAAAATAGATCGTGAAGTTAAACGTTTCTCGGATTATTTCTTTACTACAACCTATACACGGGGTTTAAGGATGGTCTTGACATTAAATTGCAGACCGAAAGAGGCGGGTTTTTAATCAGCTTACGAGCGGACCTTTGCTTCTCCGCCACGCTGCGCGTAGTTTTGAAAGAAATGAGTTCGGTTGATCAACGATCACCAAAAATATAATAATTCTAATTTTTCCTATATAAAAATCCAAAAAGATTTTCTTTTCAAATTTGGTTTTCCTTTTTATTTTTGTTTTTGGTGTATGCACACCCGTTCTTCTTCTTCTAACCCTCTTCTTTCACCACTCTCTAATCCCGAGAGAATCATTCGTCATAACAACCGTGTTCATTTCTCAACCGTTGAGGAAATGGACCAACACGATCAACACCCGCCGATGGGTGGAGATAATCACAACCAAGGGCAAGCTCCCGATCTCCGCACTATGCAAGAGTTACTCCAATGTCCCACCGTGGGATACGGAGATGCTATTGTTATACCCCCGATTCGAAACACAAACTTTAAACTCGAAACCGGTTTAATTCAACTTGTCACGGGAAATCAATTTCATGGTTTTGATCGGGAAGATCCTCACAATCACATCCGATGGTTCAACAAATTGACCTCAACACACTACCATAAGGATGTCCCTCACGACATTATCAAATTGATGTTATTCCCATTTTCCATCGAGGGGGCGGCCCGAATTTGGCTCAAGAAAGAACCCCCTCAATCAATCCATACTTGGGAAGATCTCGTCCATAAATTCGTGAACTATTTCTTTCCTCCGTCTAAAATGACCAATGCTAGGAATGAAATCACAAATTTCCAGCAACGATTTGATGAGAATTTCGGTGAGGCATGGGAACGATTCAAGGATCTCCTACGGAAATGCCCACATCACGGTTTCTCGGAATTGCATCAAATCGATACGTTCTACAATGCTTTAACTCAATCAGATCAGGATTCACTCAACGCAGCCGCCGGTGGCAATATCTTGAGTCGAATGCCGAAAGAAATTCTGTCAATTATCGAGAACAAATCTAAGGTGCCTACCTCAAGGAACAAACCGGTTGTTTCTAAGGTAAGTACCCAAGCTTCTAGCAGTGATGCTAAGATCGACAAGCTTGCAGATATGTTCGAAGCTTTCCTTCTTTCCAAACAAAAGAAACAATCTTCTCAACCCGCTCAAGTCAAAGCGGTGCAAGAGAATTGTGTTGTATGCGGTGGTCCCCATCCGTATTATGATTGTCAAGCTACCGATAGCCAAGTTTGCAATGCTACCGTAGCATCTGCAAACTACAATCAGAATCAAGGATTTCGTCCTCAAGGTGAAGTTAACTACCGAGTTAGCAACCAAATGGGACCACCCGGTTTTACACCCGTTCAAAACAACCAAAACCGTTTTCCTCAAACCAATCAAAGCTTCAACCAAAATTGTTGAAACAATTATCAAGCTCAACCGCAACAAGTCTATCAACCTCCTCCTCCCCAAGTTGCACCTTCTCCCGACTTTGTGAGTTATATGAAAGCAACCGATGCTAGCATACGAAACATGCAAGGACAAATCAACAATATGAGAACTGACTTTCGGAAGGAGATTGATACGACGATTTCTCGACAAACAAACGAGCTTAAGCACATGATGAGTGGATTTTTTCAGATGAATCAACCCTCACCCTCGGGTACATCTTCTCTTCCTAGCAACACAATTGCTAACCCGAGGGGTGATATGAAAGCAATCACCACCAGGAGTGGTGTTTCATATGATGGACCCACGGCTCCGGCTACCTCTTCTTCTTTACCTCCCAAGGTAGCCGTCCGTGAGACCGAGGTGACCAAGGACACGGAACTTCCTACTAACAACGGAAGAACCGAAGACGTCCAACCTACGGTTGTCCAAACATCGGAACCAAAGATTGATGAGCCCGAAAAAGCTCCAGTCAAAGCAAACCTTCCTTACCCATCGAGAATGAATGATCAAAAGCTCCGCGATAAAGCTTCAAATCAAATGGAAAAATTCTTTCAAATCCTCCAAGATTTGCATTTTGATATAAGCTTTGCAGATGCTTTACTCCTAATGCCTAAGTTTGCTTCCACACTAAAGGGTTTGTTGAGCAACAAGGAAAAATTATTCGAACTTGCTAAAACTCCGTTGAATGAAAACTGCTCAGCGGCAATTCTCAAAAAGCCTCCGGAAAAGCTTGGAGATCCCGGGAAATTTCTTATTCCTTGTGAATTTTCGGGAATGGTTGAATGCTGCGCCTTGGCCGATCTCGGTGCAAGCATCAACCTAATGCCGTTGTCCGTTTGGGAAAAAATTTCTCTTCCGAAACTCACCCCCACTTGCATGACTCTCGAGCTTGCGGATCGTTCCATCACCCTTCCTAAAGGTGTAGCCGAGGATGTCTTTGTCAAGGTGGGGAAGTTTCATTTCCCCGCCGATTTTGTGGTGGTTGATTTTGATGCTGACCCCCGAGTTCCTCTAATTCTCGGACGATCGTTCTTGAGGACCGGGCGGGCTTTGATTGATGTATATGGTGAAGAAATAACTCTGCGGGTTGATAATGAAAAAGTCACGTTTCAAATCAATCAGAACTCGAAACCGCTAACCACCAAAAGCAACGTTGCTGTGGTTAATCAAAAATCTGATCCAGTAATTGCTTCCAAAAGAAGTGATTCGATTCTCTCAAGATTTGCGGTTAAGAGTATGTCTGAAAAACGTGCCGAACTCAAAGCTATGAAAATTTCACCCGGTTCAACCAAATGGTTTGAAAGTTGTTCCGCGGATGTTAAGAGTATTCTTGATGATGATGAATCAGATTCGGAGATCACAACGGAAGTGGTGGAAATTGCTAGCTCTAAGAGCACACCACTTGTCCCACCTCCGGAATCGATTTATAGAATTGAGATTGTTGAACCAAACCTTTCCGACTCTTCCCATCCTTCTCCTCCGATTGAGGGAAGTGATCTCTCAAGGGAAGAGCTCGATGTGTTCTCTGATGATGCTCCAATTTCGCCGGAAATTGTTGAGACCGATAGTGATCCGGGGGAAGATGTCTCGTTATTAAAAATGAAATTGGATGAACCATTATTTTCCCTTCCCCCGGAAGATGTTAATGAAAAGCCGCCTAAATCCGTTCAAGTTGTTGATTCAAAATCAGGAGAGCAAAGTAGTGGCAGTACCACTTCTAGTATTGATTCTCTTCTTGAGGAGTTCGCCGATGAACTCACTCATATCGATCCAATCCCACCGGGGGATAAGGACGATGACTTTGATTTTGAATCTGACTTAAGAGAATTGGAATTTTTGCTGAACTGTGATCCATCTAAATGTGATTCTTATCCCGAGGAGTTCGCCGATGAACTCGCTCACGACGATCCACTTCCATCAGATGATGATGATCTCTTTGACTTTCATGCTGATCTTAAAGAAGTTGAAAATCTTTTATACCATGCTCCATCATCTGATTCTTACACCGAGCTTAATTATTTACAAGATGATGATGACCTCTTCGATTTTAGGGCCGATCAAACCGAATGAAAAAATCTTTTATATGGCAAACCTACTACTGAAAAAGACCCTAAAATTGAAACCATAATTGAGGATGCTTCAATTGTTTCTCATGAACTAGCTCCTCATTTTCCCGAGGATGATTTCCTTTTCTCCATGGAGTCCTCCATCGAGTACCCTGCTGAGTTTCCTTGTGAAGACAAAGTGTTTAAGCCAGGCATACTTAATGATGGTGAAATTCATCCTTTGATGAAATTAACTCTTGATAAGGATTTAAAGTTTCCAGCCTCATCTAAGGAACTTTTAATTCTGGAGAAAAGTGATTCCTCTCTGCTTATTTCTGATCATGAACTCCCGTTCTGCATGGAGTCATCTCTGCTTGAAACTTTACTATCGTTTCCATCCGGAAACGAAGACAAAGTTTTTGACCCCGGCATCACCGCTTTCATCTTCTAAAGCCGTGGGTATCTCAATCAGAGTGGAACTTTCGTATGCTTCAATGTTTATACAAACATCTTGAACGAAAGTCCGATTGAGATTATCTTTTCCACTTGCTCCCCCATGGACAATTAAATTCGGGGTCGAGTCAAGCTCATGTGACTCGGTTACCAAAAACAAGCGCTTCTCGGGAGGCACCCCGTGTCTATCTTCTTTCTATTTTCTTAATAAAGAGGAGGGCCACCTTTTCCATTTCTTGTGTTTCGTTGTTTTCTGTGGTATGTCCAGGATTTGCCCGATGATGAAGACTCTCATGCTCGTGGTTTGCTTCTCTCCACTCGAGTTTCATCATTCGTTGCTTATCCAATATCCTAAAATCTTATCGTTTTACATCTATCTTTTGGCATAATTAATAAACGGCCTTAGATTTTTGTAGGGATACCCTTACCTTTAAGACATTGAGGACAATGTCTCGTTTTAGTCTTGGGGGGGGGGGGGGGGTGATCTTTCGATTTGATTTTTGCCTTGCAATTTTTTCCATTTACTCATGTAACCTCGTTTTTCCTCCAAAAATTGAAAACAATCCAAAAAAATGAGAAAATTTTAAAAATTTTGTGCAAAAATATAATAAATTTTGACATTTTGTTGACTTTCCGCTGGTGAGAGTAGGAATTAAATTCTGATTTGACCGGGCGTGTTGAGCCCTAGCTTGTTCCCTTAACCATTTATAATCTATAAGCTCGTGCTAGTCTTTTACACAAGGAGCTATAAAACGCGAATTCTTTTTAAGAGTTTGCAAGTTCCCGTATTTGACTTTATATATGCATGGCTTGATTATAAGGCTAAACATTCGCGGATCTTATTATTTAAGATTTTAAATTTGCGAAGAACGAGAAATGATAGAGTTGTTTATAAGTTAGATTGCTAAACGTGGAGTAGTTGGATCTCTTTAGAGCTCATCAAAGTTACTTGTGGCTTCTTGTTCCCATAAGCTTGTTTCACCTAAAAATAGTACTCTAGGAATAATTAAAGGTATTTTGGTTTTGGTGATAATTAGTTTTTATTTCTTCCTTAGAAAATCCTTGCTTATGAAAGTTGGGTACACATCAAGGTACTGTCAGTGTTACGGTGTAATAGGCAACTGATTCCTGATAGTACGTGCTATTGTCTCTATTGCTATAAAAGCCGTAGGACTCGGGATTTGGCAAAATATATAATGAATAATGAATAATAATAATAATAATCCAAAGCCGATAAAAGTTTTCTGTTTCCTAATGGTTCGCTCCCATTGACTCAGACTTCAAAAAGGCAGAGGAAAAATATCCAAGGTCAAAATAAGACTCCTGATTCTTGACGGTTCGCTGCTGTTGTCTAGGTTGTTTAAAAGGCCGAGGAATAATAATATGTGCTTAATAATGTTAAAAATGCCAAATTTCGACTCTGGGGGTATCCTTATAAAAGCTTCTGTCTCTGGACTCGTAGATGAGTTGTTTAGGTCGTATATAAAAGGGATATCCTCAAAATCGTGTTAAATCAGAGACTTTGATGTCGACCTCATTTTCGTATGCAACGGTTTTTGAGGGAAGGTTTGGAAACTATTTAGCGTCTAAACTAGGTATTTTTATCGGACTAAAATTATCGAACGAGAGTATGAAGAAATTCATTTCTCACCAAAAATAAAATAAATAGAGGAAAATAGGAATTTGGGAACGAGAAGTAATACACAATTAGCTTTTATGAGTAGTGTCGGCAATCTAACTTGTAAATAACAATGATTTCGTTTTTAAGCTTAGTTTGAGGACTCGTGAAAAATCAGGAACGACGAATTTTATCCGTATGGTCACTTCTTTATGAGTCGTGTTTCCTACTCGATGACCCTAAAAGTTATTGAAAAATAATGATTGTCAACAAAACCGTCACTAGATTATGAGAAAATACAAAAATAGAATAAAAGGAAAATCGGGGAGTTTTTAGAACTTAAGATTTTTTAATCTCTTTTGAAAATTTTGCTACTTCTCAAAGTTAGTAAAAAGAGATTAGAAAATTTTCGGTTTCAAAAACGTGTTTTTATAACATTGCGTGAGGACACCGCAATAGCTTAGTCTGGGGGAATTTGGTATGTGCTTAAACACATACCTTTTCTTGACCAAAACCGGACCCAAATAGACCAAAAACTAACCAATTTTGCCAAATATCTCGTGTTTTAGTGTTTATGATTGTGCAGGGATGGATATTGTAAAAATGGACAAATAACGAGACAAAAAGACAAACCGAGCACGGGATTTGGAAAAGAGTGTCAGAAGCCGAGGCCGGGGAAGCAATTTAGATCAAATTATGCTCAAATGTCAAGTCAAGCCCCTCAAGAACCATGGAATTGTCAAATGAAGCCTTTGGATAAATACTTGTGAAAGATGGCAGAAGTGGTCCCTGGAGTTTCAGAATATACACCTTTGGTCCTTGAAAGTTACCTTAACCTATAATCCTAAAAATACTTTACACTATCCGGATTCTATAAACCCACAACCCTTATATCCAAATCCACTTTCAAACATCCAGCCCATCCTAAAAACCCAAGCCCAATCATTTTCGTATTAAAAACCCACGAGCCCATGTTTTTTTATCATAACCCATAACCACAACCCATGACCCGTTTTACCCAACCCCGGTCAAAATTATTAATAAACGGTCAAACAAAAAAATAAACAAACAAACCAAACCTGCCAAATCCTTTTTCCCCCAAAATTCACTGTTTCTAGAACCCTAGAATTACCGTACCATCAAATTACCCCGTCCTAACAATAATTACCTAATGATTAGAGCATCTAGAAGGTCCTGACACCAAGAATGACAAGTGGGAGCAATTGATTGGACGAGCCACTTCACCAAGTGAATCCTACGGCTGTGATGTATGGATTGGAGATCAAGGATAAATCAAGGGCTATGATAAAAGGCTGAGAAGCTTCAGGAACCCCAGCTGATGGCTATAAATACCCTCTCTCACCCACGATTTGAGTCTGTTAGGTTTTAGGTTTAGGAGTAGGTTTAATTTAGATTATGTTTAGATTATTTTAGTTTATTGTTGTAATTTATTTGTATTTCCTCTTCAGTTTTCAAATCTCTGTACTCAGTTTCAAGTTGAATAAAAGTCAAATTTTGGTCAACTGCTTATTGGATTATAGTAAGTGCTTATTCTGATAATATCTGCTTTTTAGATCTTGTCTTTGACATTTGATAACAGTTGGTTTATTGTTTTTCAATGAATTCTGATTTTTCCTTTAAATTAGTCTAAAGTAAAAAATAAGTCAAAACTGTTCCATAGCTTTTTGCTGTGCTTATTTTCAGTTGTTTTTCATTTTTTAAAGCTTAAATAGAGTTGGTTAATGATTTTCTTTCAAAGATCAGTTCCTATTTGATCTACTCAGTTGAAATGTAAAAAACTGCCACATAAGAGGGTGTTTGGATCAACTTGACTTTTGATGGTCAAACTAGTTTCTGTCACTATTTTGAACTTAGTCAGCTGTGATTTGCAAATAGGAGTAGTATAAAAGAGATTTTTATCAGTTTGCATTAGTTATTAAGCTTTTGCATTAGTTGCTTGAATTTTGAGGATCAGATCAGTTTAGGGTTGATTCTATAGGACAATTTAGTTTAGGTACCTTTCTAGTGTTCTAACATACTCAATCTAGGTTAAATTAGTTATGTAGTATCTGGTATCTAAGGTTTAAAAGTAAAAAAACAATCAAAAACTCAACCATTTTGCAACTACTGCATCAGTTAGATATCTGTCTCAACATAGCTGTTTCATAATCACTTTCTAGCTTATCTAGTGGATCAAATAGCTTACTAATTGTTTTTATATAATCTTTTGCTGCTCTATTTCATCTGTTTTAAGCTGGTGCACCTTAGCTTAATCATCTGCTTGCTTTATGCTTAGCTAGAAGTCACTAGGTTAGGCTGTTTTCACAAGTTTTAAAGATACTTGCAGCCTGCACAATTCTCAGTCCCCTATACCCATCTGATCTTGGGCAGATTTGATTGAGCTTTTGATTGTTAAATTTGGGCAATTTGGGTTTACAAGTAGCTTGATATCTGAGGTTTTAGGATTAGCTTTTGGTTTCCTCTGCTCATCTTTTATCTAGCTTTTAGAGTGGCTCAAAGAGGAGTGATCAGCCATAATTTCTGCCTTAGTTTGATAATAGCACAGCAGCTTATTGGCTTATTCCCTTAGCTTATTGGAGTTGATTGAGTCAATCTGAGCTTTAATTTGTATAATGATCTATTTCTGAGCTCTTGGAAATTTTTGGTACTGTTTAGCTTATTTTAGAGCTTATTTCAAACTGCTTATTCCCCTATACTGCTTATTAGGGTTTAGAACAGTTCTGATTTTATTTTTCCTAGATTCAGAATAGAATTTAAGATTTACCTGCAAATTTTCATATTTTTCCATAATCATTTTCTATTTTTAAATCATTTAATTAGTTTCTTTTAGTTTTAAATTCATAAAAAATTAAATAAAAATCAAAAAAATAAAATTCTTTTTCCTAAAATTTTCTTTTATCATTTAGAATGTAGAAAAATTATTTTAATGCCCGCAGGATTAGTAGTGCTTCAAATTTACTTTTTATTTTGCGCTCGTACGTAGTTTTTGATTTATTCGCGCGTTTTTAGTTTTAATTGCGTTTTAGCTTAATTGTCCTTTACGTTATCATTTCATATGCTTTATTTGTTGATTTCTAGTGTTGATTTACTTTCCGTAGTGATAATTTCCAAAATCTCATTTTTATCTCAATTCACTGCACGTTTCACGATCCCGAATCACAATTCCATTCGATCTTCGTCGGGACAACGAACTCGGGGTTTTCACATTATTTACCTTTTTTGATTTCTCCCTTGATCTATAATTGATAAATCAAGGTTGTATAACTATGAAAGGGCTATTGAGGTTTTTACTATGATTGGGGTGCGTCCTTGAGTTAAAAGGGGGTGTATTCAAGACCAGGATTTTGGGTATATCCCCCAATCCTAGTTTCTTGTTTCTGAGTTCTTAAGGGGTGTATTCGGGAGAGGACTTAGGAGTAATATTCCCTTGCTTATATTGGATTTTAACCCACGGTTGACTCACCTTCTTGGTGGTCGCCTAGGTGAGTCCTACTTGACACGGACTTGGCCATAACCTCCCCTGTGGGGATGGTTTTTCCTCAGTCTATACCTTCATCCACACCCTACTTGGGTGTTTTTCCCCATTCGTCCCACAGCTGATCAACATTTATAACCGACACCATATCACTAAACTAGAAAGGGTGGGGCATTTCAATGGTTCTAGTGTTTAATACCTCATCAACAAATTGACTCTTGGTTTAATTCGACCCTACCTTCCTAAGGGTTTGTTTGGTTTATTTGTTATATTACCCTAGGAATTTCTTAGAGTCATTCGACTCAAGTTACAGGTCCAATCGCCACAACTACAAATTCATCAATAACAATCTCTAGAATCCTAAGCCACGGTGACAACATTAACAACAACAACATCTAAAGATTTACAGTAACAAAGATTTACTTTTTGTCAATAAATTTATAACCGAAAATAAATAAATTCCCACAACTTGAATTATCACTTATTCGACTTAAGTTTAACAAGAACAACCTAAAATGATACTAATGGATTAAAAGATTCAAATACAAACTTAATTCTTACAATGATTCAGACGAGAGAATGAATTCAAGAGATTCGAACGGAGATCCAACCCGATCCTCTGGCTTCTTCCAAATCAATCCCAGTCAACCCACTCAACCTTCACCCTTTAATCCCCTTTGATTCCCAGAAGCCTTTGAGTAATTGAGTGGTTATTGACTTGATTTGGCTCAGCCATTTAAAGAAAATACTTAGAATAGGTCGAAATCCTCTTTCTTGGTCTCGATTTATGATGCTTCTGAAACGAGTATAACATCGTTTTCCCCCTGGCATCATCACTTTTAACCTCGTGACTTCCTTTGGGAATGAGAGAAAGGAGAAAGGGATAGGTGTTGACTAAGTACTGATCTCTAAAAATTTGAGGATTTGATGGTGGAAGAAGGGATAGAGGCGTTGGGTTTTGTGTGAGTGGGGTGGTGTTTTACTTTAAGTATAGAGTTAGGTGTTTTATTTTAAGTATAGAGTTAAATTGAATTAAGGAGTGAGTAATATTATACCCGCGTCTCGCTGTACTGAGTTAAACTCGGGTCCTTCCCGGAACCGTCATAATTATGGGACAGTAGGTTTTCAGGGACGTTTATATAATACCTGAATGTATTTTGAGTTTTATGAATTCACAATAATTTTCTGAGTTTTAAATTTATTGTTGTTTAGATATTGGTATGCGTGTGGTGTCTTTCTGAGTAAAACTGGGATAACCTCCCCTTTTTACTCCCATATAGTGGGTAAAATGTGAGATGAGATAATTTCACTGTTCTTGGTGAGATTTCCAGGTGACACAATGTGCAGGTCTGTTTTCTGTGATAATCATATAAATGCCTAATTTGGTGATTTAGTCATAATAAATGAACTGTTATGAATTAAATATTAGGGGAAATTTACCATTTGTCACAGTAAGGTACAAGTTGTGATGCATGATATACAAAGTACAAGTTGTGGTTTGTGGGTGGGTATGTAAAGGGTATTTTTGTAATCTCAGAAAAAGCACTAAAATATTTTCACCTAACTTTTGTACTTGCAATGGACATATGTCACAAAAAGGGTGGAGTCGAGCAGTTGATCAATTGAGCATGACCAAAATGGGAAAAGAATGTGAAAAATGTCTAGATAATGGATCAACCTTTTTTTTTGGTACTAATTTGGTAATTTTCTACTAAAAAAATTTCCTTTAATATATTATTTTCCTTTAATAATTACTCCGTATATATGATTTTTGTTATTTTCCATGCTTGTAAGTTGTAATAATATTTACTTTCAATGAGTGATAAAATACAGTAGAATTATTATCATATATGCTCATATACTCACACAACCCACCTATGAAGACACTATTGCTTTTGTTCTTTTACCTTGTTTTTATAGACCAGTTAATGTCTGTAATTGCCAAAGTAGCTATGTATGTTAGTATTAGTTCAATGGGTTGAACTTGGGTCAAAACAGTTAACCCAAGTAACAGTTAAGATGGCAGTTAGAATCTGACAGTTAGTGGTTAAGTTAGTTATGGCAGTTAGAGTCAAAAGACACAATGGTTGGTAGTTAATTGTTAGTGTCATTTCATATTGTATATACAGGATTAAAAGAATCTGTAAACATAATCAATCATCATCAATAAAGTCCATTGTTTACTATCATTAAATTTATGTTACAATTGTGTTCTTCATGTTTGATTACATACTTGGGCAATAGTGGCATCAAAGCCCACGATTAAAAGATCCTGGAAGAAGAAGAAAACTGAGCGAGTCAATGTAGAATCAGAGCGAGTTGAAGAATCGTTGCAGATTGGATCAAAAAGATCAGTGAGTGATCGGGATTTTTTTTCCGTTCAAGAACAACCGGAAAAACATAGTCGGTGATTTCTAGGAAGGAAATCGTTTGAAAAGGCTGCTTGTTTGTGATAAACAACAACCAAAGAAACGCTATAGAGAAGAAGATTGGAAGGATCGATTTCGTACTTTTATTTTCATACATGTTTAGGGACGAAGAAGTCAACAAAACAAGAGTTTTGCCTTTTATTGGTGATAATTATTACTGGGAAAAGGAATAAAAGAAAGAAGAAAGAAGGAATGAATTGGTGTAAATCTTCATGAAGAAGCACAAGGGAAAATCAAATTATAGAGGTTTTATTACTTCTAGATATTTGTTATTTTATTAGAACTATTTAAAGATTAGATAAAAATTTAGGTTTTCGCCTATTTCGATTCACGTTTGGAAAACGTTAGAATCATTTAGAAATTATTGTGGTTAGAAAAAAGAATTAAGTTCGACTATTTTTTGTGTTGGAATCATATAGGTTTAGAAGGAATCCATATTAGAGTTTTTTTAAGTCTTGAGAAAACTTAGAAACATGTCGGATTCAATAGGTAACAACAACAATAATGCACTTGGGGGATCATTGGCACATTTTCAATGTCCGGTTTTAAATTCTACAAATTACCCCATTTGGGATATTCGGTTCAAAACAATTTTAGAGCAAATGGTATTTGGGAAATTATAGAACCAGGCACTAAGTCTAAAACTGATGTGAAGAAAAACAAAGCCGCGATGGCGTATTTATTTCAAGCATTGCCAGAGGATTTAGTATTACAAGTTGCAAGTTGTAAGACCGCAAAAGAAGTGTGGGATGCACTTAAGACAAGATATGTGGGAGAAGATCGAGTGCAAAAGGCACGATTGCAAACACTCAAATCGGAGTTTGAGATGTTACAAATGAATGAGGAAGACACAATTGATGCATTTACCGCGAAGATAAATGGGATTGTGACTAAGGCAGCGAATTTGGGTTCAACATTTGATCAACCAAGCCTAGTACAAAAACTTCTGAATTCCGTACCAGATAGATTTATACAAATTGTTGCATCCATAGAGCAACACTGCGATCTAGACAAAATGACTTTAGATGATGTGATTGGAAGATTGAAGGCTTTCGAAGAGAGAATAAAGTTTAAGAAGAATAAGGAAAGTGACGATCAAAACAAGTTATTGTTGACACGTCACAACAATAACTTTACTCAAGGAAGGCGTTTTGGAAAACGTGGACAAGATTTTTCGAGAGGACAAGGCAGAGGGAGATATAAAAGTGAAGGACACACCTCAAATGAGTCGGAAGGAAACAACAACAAACCGCGAAGGTATGATGATAAGTCGCAAATAAATTGCTACAAGTGTGGAAAACTTGGGCACTATGCTTATGAATGTTCAAGCAAGAAAAAGAAGGAAGATGCGGCACTATTAATAGAGAATGATGATGATGATGAACCGGCACTTCTGATGTGCCTTATTGATGAAAATTAGAATGTTCAAAGATACTTGATCGTGTGACACGTTCAAGAAAAAGAACTTGTGATGCGGTTTCAATCCGTGAAGGATCAAAATTCTGTGAAAGAATTAAAGGTTATGTGAAATAACCAAGTTTGCCGTGAAGGATGGTTAATGAAGAACAAGATCAGTGACTGATCAAGGTGAAGACGGTGTGAAGCCAAGTTGTATGAAGCAAATTCGTGTGAAGCAAGTTTGTGTCAAGCAAAGTTCATAAGGAGCAAAAGATGATGTGAAGTTATCAAAGATTTATTGAAGACAAAGTTTGTGTTACAAATCGAGAAGGTTTGGATCAAGCAAAGGCGTGATGTAAAGACAGATGATGATGTCTGAAGTATGAAGATTGCGTGAAGCATATCAACAAGAAGATGGATGTTGGCATTAAGACATTAGGGAGGAGATATAGACCAGTTAATGTCTGTAATTGCCAAAGTAGCTATGTATGTTAGTATTAGCTCAATGGGTCGAACTTGGGTCAAAACAGTTAACCCAAGTATCAGTTAAGATGGCAGTTAGAATTTGACAGTT
Organism: Artemisia tridentata subsp. tridentata; assembly: GCA_021014915.2. NCBI lineage: Eukaryota > Viridiplantae > Streptophyta > Magnoliopsida > Asterales > Asteraceae > Artemisia > Artemisia tridentata. The sequence goes on along the minus strand of CP139509.1, from coordinate 367,511,901 downwards.
AGTAGTTAAGTTAGTTATGGCAGTTAGAGTCAAAAGACACAATGGTTGGTAGTTAATTGTTGGTGTCGTTTCATATTGTATATATAGGATTAAAAGAGTCTGTAAACATAATCAATCATCTTCAATAAAGTCCATTGTTTACTATCATTAAATTTCTGTTACAATTGTGTTCTTCGTGTTTGATTACATACTTGGGCAGCAGTTTTCACGGAAAATGCATCTTCAATGACAAAAGCTCCTACAGGTAGCGCAAAAAAGTTTTGTTTCTACAGTTATTGGGACGTCATAATCCAGAATGCGATTAATCATCCATTCAACGTTCATATAAAATCAAGTGATGATGAACTCAGTGATGGTACAGTTGCGTTGAACGAAAATGTAAACTGGCAGTTCTGCGAAAACTTTTGGATCACTACCTTGTTCTGGGCTAATTTCAACTGCAATGGTACAAGAAGTGCCTCTTTCCATGTGTTTGATCATGATACGAGTGATAATTATGGCACGGGATCAGTTTATAATGCTGAACGAAGATTAGTTTGGTTGGTTAGAGATGACGGATTTTATGTTGGAAAAAGACTTACTGATCCATTTCCAGAAGGAATGACCAAATTATATGACTGGTCATAAAATGATGTAACTGATTATATTTTAATTACATTAATATAGTATGATTATGCATTGTGTTATGTTGAAACTAGCATGGAATGCCATGACATATCAGTCGCCTAGTCACATGTTGCTGAAGACTCGTACTCCTTTTCTTTTTTTTTTCTTTTTTTTTTAACTATGGCTTTCAATTTTTTTGTTGATTAATGCACGGGGTTTGAACTCACTAACACACATACTCAAATCGGATAAAGCCTATTTTTTTAGAAGGTTGATGTGCTCACTTAAAGTTTGTTTGCATCAAGCAGGAATTGAACTTGATATCTCACACATTTTAAAGTGATAGTCACAAGACTTTTCGACACTAGGTCACCCTGAATGGTTACAATCATTGCAATTAATATTATATTATAAGTTTGTAACTATAGTAAGAGCTCACGATACGAGCGCGTTAGACGGTAGTAATGGCGATCAAATGAGTGATTAGTCTTTAATTGTTTGTTTTTTATGCCGTTAGTTATAATAGCTTCACATTGTTTGTCCTTAACTTCAACTTGTCACATTATTAGTCTTAAAATGTTTAAAAATTGGTTTAAATGTAATGTTTTATCTATATCTATACTACATATAATGTTTTATCTATATCTATACTACATATAATGTACAAAGGAATCTCACTCTTAATTTTAATACTTACAAGACAAGAAGCATAATGTGCATTACTTTAATGCACATATTTAAAAGACAAAACACAAGTCTTACTAGAACAATAGTGTACACTACTTTAATGCTATTAATGTAGTCAATGTTTTTAATGTAGTCAATTAGTTAAATGGTTAGTAAATATAATTAATACAGTTATTAAAATACTCAATACATTAAGAAATACAAATTATCAAGAATATTGTACAATCAACTTAAACACAATTCCTGCATTAAATCTATACAACATCTAATGCACAAATGAATCTCTTTCTTAAATTTAATACTTACAATTCCACAAGCATAATGTACACTACTTCTAATGCACAAATGAATCTCTTTTTAATCTTAAATTTAAGACTTACAAGTCTACAAGTTTAATGTACAAAACACAAAGCACTCTCTCCTCAATTAATGTGGTAAATAAAAACAATTAATAGAGTTTTTAAAACACCTCTTACATAAGTAATACAGCTTTTAAAGCTTATGGTACAACACTTTACAACACAACAACACTCACTTTCTTAGTTTTAAATAAGCAATTAATCCAGATTGTTAAATGAATACAAATACGAAATCAAATGGTAGAATTAACTTTTGCACAATTAGATTCATAAATTAACTGGTCAATAAATATAATTAAAGCAGTTATTAAAACACCACTTACATAAGAAATACAACTTATCAAGTATATTGCACAAGCAACTTAAACACAATTCATGCATTAAATGTCACTAATATAAATAATAAAGCATAGTATACAAACTATTCAAAAACAACAATTTAAGAAATACAAGTAATAAAGCTAATATAACAAATATTTTTCATATATTTTATTCTACTTCACATATTTATAAACCAACCTTAATTTCTTTAAAACTACATGTATATAAAACATGTTTCGATTCGAGTAACCGCTGATATTCAAAAAAAAAAATTGAAATCGAACCGCGATAACATGGTTTATCCGATTTCTGGTTTTTTCGGATCCGATTTCTTGGTTATCGTTTTTTACGGTTTCGGATTGAGCGGGTCAGCTCGGTTTGTCGGTTTCACATATTTTTTTAACACCCGTATCCATAAAACTTAGCTTTATATGAATTAAATAGATATTTTGAATGACGAAAAAATTTTGTTCACTAAAATATTTATTATCACAATTGTAAAATGAAAAAAAATGTCATTAGTTAAAGAGTTCAAATACGTCACATGAAATTCTTGACATCCGTAAATTTATTGTCAAAAAGAACACAATAATCTAAAATACATGATTCACCAGAAAATTTTATTTCATGGTACCCGTAGCCGCAACGCGCAGGTACTCTGCTAGTTTTATCTAAATTATGTAATGTTTTTATTTTAATGTGCAATAAATGAAAGAGGTTTAGAAAAACTGTAGGTGTAGAGCCCGGGGGTGTCTATAACTTGAGTGATGTGTGAGGTTGTTTTGGGTTAGGTTATAATGTTATCTAACTATTTTATAAAGCATAAAGGACTTTTCCCATTAAATGTCTTAAAATTAAACAATACAACTAACAAAGAAAAATGTACAAGTAAATCAAACACAATTTTGAAACATTAAATATCTCTAAAACTTAATTTTCTAACATTAAACGCATTAAATATCAAAAGTCTTAAAATTAAGACATAACCGAACCCGTGTGATGCACCGGCTGGGTCATTTGAATTTCTACGTGTTTTGTACGTAATGTTTGTGCAGATGTTTATATACTTTTTATCTGTTGTGTTTTTCATCTTGACCAAATTTCATTTGATTTCATTGTGCCAGTGCATTGTTAAAAACAAAAAAGGAAACGCATTAACAAAAATTAAATAATAATATAAAAACAGTTAACTATTTTAGTTGCATGTTATGCAGAATTGGCAACTGTTAAATATCTGTGATTAATATACATCTAGCTAGCTTGATGTCCAACCCAAAAAATAGGATAAGACTATAATCGGCCCATACATTTCAGGCCCAAAAAAAAGGGTAAGTTTAGGAGATAAGTATACTATACCCTCATAATTTGCAATTTGGAATCCCTTACATATCTTACATCCACCCCATCATTTTTTCTTGTAAAACGCAGGCAACAAAGTTCATCTTATCTCACCGAAAAATATAGATCTAACACCCAAAATCTCCTTCTCATGTGGAAAACTAGAAGGGGGGTTGAATAGTTTTTACCGTTTTTTCCAGTTTTATTTGCTTTGTTACTATATGTTAATTCAAAGGAAACAATCACAAATAAATAATCACACAATATAAACAAAAGATAAAGAGAGGAAAGATCAAACCACACAACACTGTTGTTTATAGTGGTTCGGCTACAAGGACTCTCTTCCTTGCCCTACTCCACTCCCCGAGCTTCCAACTCGAGAGTTTATCTTTCACTAAGAAACAAACTCCTTTACTAGGCGGAGAAAACCTTTACATGTCGCTTACTTCCTTTTCCGGTACTAAGCTAAACACCGGGTTCTTTCACAAGGTAGAACCAACCTGACGTCGCCTATTTACTTTACCGAAACTAAGCTAGATGTCGAGTTCTTTACAAGGGTACAACCACTCCCTACACTCTTTGTGCTTTAAGGACTAAAGCACTAACCACACTCACTGATTACAAATGATAGATATGATGTGTGAAACAAACTACAATATCACACAGTAATGCAACTAAAGGATTACGGTTCTGTAGATCCTTGAAAGCTTGATCTCTCTTCTACAAAATGAAAGATCAAAGTGAAATGCAACTATGAATGATGTTAGTAAGATATGTACTGAATGAATATGTGTGTTAAGCTATATGAGTGATGAGAAAGCCAAATGATCAGCTTGCTATTTATAGGCAAGCTGATCTTCAGCTGACGGATCCCACGGATCCCATAATAGGGATCCGTCCTTTACTGGGCTTGGATCCGTGGGAGATGACAGCTAAGGATTTGTTGTATTTTACCAAATCTTCCATATCTTACCAAATCATCCAAGATCCTCAAATGTCAACTATGTAACTTGTAAATCTAAACAAGATATATCAAAGATCTTATATGTGATGTATGCAATGATGTCATGGAATGATTTTAGAATTAAAGTTTCCTTTTAAGGAAACAAGTTACTAAATAAGCAAACTTGTAATTCTTGGTTATTATGTGAAGTGTAAAATGTGTACTTAAGAGACTTAAGCTAGTATTTATTATTTGCTAAAAGATATTCCTTTTATTTGCCATTAACAAAACTAAGAAAAGATCAAAGAATATAAATAACGTTTTTGAGACGATATTTGTATTAACAATCTCCCCCTTTTTGTTGATGACAAAACATAAGGTATATTTTTTAGCAAGAAAATAAATATAGTATAAGTTCTTAAAAATATATATTAAGTTTGTTTATTAAAGAAAAGTTTTGTAAAAATGTATGTACTGTGATGAATCACAGTTAATGCAACTTAGTCCTTTCTCCCCCTTTTTGTCGAAACAAAAAGAGTAGCGTAGCGGAATGCGATTTTGATAACTTTAAAGCTCCCCCTTGTTTTATACTCCCCCTAGATGGAGTAATCAAGGAAATGATGCATGAATCTACAAAACAAATGGTTAGTATATGAAATGCTTATGAAATGCTCCCCCTCGATGTATACTCCTCACTTCTCGAGTACCAACGTATACTTTGAAGGGTATGATATGCTGCAAATGAAGTGTTAGTAATGAATGACTTCAATGAAGAAGTAGAATGCTTGTGAAGTATTCTTCCAAACAAGCCTTTCAATATGTTTTGACTTTTAAAAGTCAAAGTAAGTGTCTGATCATTATTTGTACCTAAAGCAATCATAATCAAGGTATAATATAGGCTATATAAGGATGTTAGTTCACAATGATAATGATAATATGCAATATGTTGATCACTCATAAGCATAAAACATCATATTCATAGATATTGAAAATTTTGTGACAAAAGTCACAATGATGAAATGATGTTACAAGTACAATAAAAAGACAACCCAGAAAGAAATAAAAAGTCCTAAAGCAACAATCCAAAAGGTCCTAACAACTAGTCTAGAAAGCTCCTATTGAGGAGGATGAGAGATGGCGTTTAAACGTTCAAGAACATGGTTCAAGATGAACCTCATCTCATTTTGAAGCTCATGGACCAAGATGTTGGTCCTTTGGGCCAAGTGAGCCGTTCTCTCATAATGTGCGCAATCATGACTTGAGAAGCCAGGAGGAAGACTAGGCTCCAAGTTTTGTGGTGGTAGTGGTGATGGTGGTTGGTTGTTGTTGTTGTTTGATGGTTGTTGTGGTGTTTGGAGGGAGTTCATAAGGATGTTTTGAATGTCTATGGTTTCATGAAGGCGATGGTCAACCATACCCGAGAGAGTATAGAGTTGTGTTAACTCCGCACTTATCTCCTCTTGTGTTTGAGGAATGTTGCTCCACATCGCCTCATCAATGGCGATGAGTGTTGAAGTTGGTGATAGTGGTGGTATTTGGGGATGAGGTTGTGGTGCTTCACGGTATAGAGGACCATGAATCTCCAGATGGAGAGGATAAAATAGCATAGGTTCTAAGTTTTCAAGACTTATTGGTGGAGGATTGGTTGATGTAGGTGGAAGATCTTCTAACTCTTCAAGATATGGTTGTGGAGATGTTGGTGGTGTCCTAAAGAGTTCCATGGGTTGGAGTTTTGGTGAGGATGGTGATGAGGCAGACTTCTCAGACTGTGATGGAGCGGGAGCGGGTGGTGGTGTGGTTGCTACAGGAGTAATGGTAGGAGGTGGTGTTTTTATGACTACATGTGAGGGAGTTGGAGTGGTTAAAGTAAGGAAGTTTTCACTAGCAATGGGTGAGGATATGTTAAGTGGTGATGATTCTTCAGAGGATGAATTGTGAATGTTGATGAAACAACAAGGTTTCACACTAATATGGGCTGTTCTTTTTAGTGGCTTGGATGTGGAGGAGTTGTTTGATTTTGTCATTGAGACTTTTTGGTGAAGTATGATAGCTAAAATGTACAGGAGAAGAAATGGTTGTGATGTGAATTGAAGATCCTAAAGTGCTAATTTATAGACAGAAGGTTTGTGAGTCTGTGTGTTTGGATTTGATGTGAATCCAATAGAGAATGTTGGTTTCTAATGATTTGGAACAAAAATTTGTGCAGGTCATATCAAGGAAGTCAATCCATTGAGCTTTGGTTGAGTAATGTGTTGTGGATTTGCAGTTAATACAAGGAGATAGTGGAAAATCTGATGATTTGATATTTCCACGGATTTGACGGATCCCTAAAAAGGGTTCCTTCTTTGTATCAGTTTGGTAACTCACACCTAAAATTCAAAAATTTAAATTTTGGTGGGAAATTTTGTTCCTAAGTTTCTAAGAATTCCTAAATGATTCTAAGATGAATTATGATCAGTGAATGAATCCTAAATGATACTAAACACTAAGATTTAAGAATCAAGATTTGTCATATTTTGCGTTTTTCGACGAAAACCCGAAAATTCACCTAGACCTTACTTAACATCTAATATGTATAGCAAAACAACTAAATATGATAATATTAACACACGATTGAACATAGTTTAATCCGTTCTTAGAAACTTACCGTTTTAGGTGTTATGCCAAACATAGGCTATAACCCGGAAAATTGATAACCATGATGGTTATCTACCTGCAAATGTTAGTTATTACACATACATAACAAGTATTATCAGATAAAGTCGAGACACATAGAGTTTAACATCACATAGGCTTAACAGTGTTCAAATCCAAACACTCCTTCAACTAAGCTTCTTCTTCAACTTCTTCATTCCTTTGTGCAATTTCATCATCCAACGACCAAGATTCTTTACCATTCCTTTAATGTTTCGATACTCAGCGGATTCATTTGGAATTGGAGGAAGATGGCTCAAGTATTCGGGTGGAGGAATTCTAGAATTTGGCAAACCATCATCTTCACTCATTGAAGATGATGAGGATGAAGTTGGTACACGAGGACGTTTACCTTTATCAACACTAACCCTAAAGTCACTCAAAGGAACGAAGGTATGTTCAATTTCATTGTATTCCGGAACAAAACCTAACGGGTTTGGACGGGCGGGTGCAAAGGCTCTATAGAGGCGGGTTAAGAGCATTCCATAGGGCATTGCAATCTTGCTTTGAACCGGAATGTCAGACATTCTTTTGGCAATATAATAAGCAAGATTGAAGGGTTGACGAGTAGAGATGTTGTACATCATATGACACAAACAAGCATTGATGTGATCACGGTTTCCTATGGTGCACATCACATTAGCCCTTAAGACCTCTTCCATTTTCTTGAATTCGGGTTTAAGTTCATTTAGCTCCATTGCAAATGGATCTCTAGCAACTTCGCGACCACGATACATCCTTGTGGGGTTGTTCTTAGGAATGAAGAGATGTTCCCTAATCACTTCTTTTGATGCGAGAGGAGTGACATATGGTGCCGTCCTATCGAGATTGGATTCTAAGATTGTTAAGGACCATTTGTCCGAGTAAATACATGTCCCTTGACTTGGAATGCCCAAGACCTCACCAAATTGATCAAGAGGGATGTTGACAAAATTTCCATTTAAAGTAAACTGAAGACTTAAGAAACCTTGGTCACATGAACTAAGACCTATACTAGCATAGAACTCAAGAATGAACCTAGGGACGATTGGTTCATCTATATCCAAAAGTGTATCAAATCGTATTGCGGCTAATTGTTCCCTAAGTTGTGTTCCTTCATAGAATGAGGAATCTACGACTCTACCTCATGGACATACTTTTTCTCTAAAGCTTTGAAAATTTTGATTTGGGCATTGGTTAGACCTTTGGTTTTGTGGACTTCGGGTAAGTAGTTAACGGTTCTTTTGTGATCGTAGTTGGTTGCGGGAGGCATGATTTTCCTAAATACAAAAGTTACATAGTTTTAGTTGAAATGATCAAATTAAGTGTAAAATTCCTAGTGTGTGCCTACATGGGGACAATGTGGAGGTGCGGTTATCTCGACCCTTTTTGATGCATGAAAATTTAGTTTATGCAAGTTTAGTGTAAAAAACAAGAGATAACCCAAACGCTCCTATTTCAATGTAGCTACGGTTGAATGTACCCGAAAATACATATTAATTATGTATTCCCTTTAGCATTCAAGAGACATTATGCAAGTGATGTCTAAAAGATAACGTTTTTGCATTTGTATGAACAATGTTTAGAAAGATCATTTTACCTAGTCGTTAGAAGGTTTTAGTAAGAAAATTTTCAAGGGGTTTTTGTTAAATTAAGACAATGTGCTGTGAGATGTAATTCCTAACTAAGAAAAATATGTTTTTAAGTGTAATGCAGTAAACATGCTTCATGATTTATCAAAAATTATGCATATACCCCAAGTTTTGGTTTTGTGCATGAAATAGAAATCCTAGACGCAGATCAGGAGTATAAATATGATAAGAATACTTACAGTGGTGTTAGAAGCACAAATTTGTGGAAGAAAATGGTCTAAATTGTGATGGAGATTTAGTGTGTGTCGAATACAGTAGGGTGATATGTTTTGGAGTGAGGAATGAATAGTACTTGTTCTTGTTTATTTAATAATAAACATGACTGTGCATGCGACGGATCCGGCGGATCCAAAACAAAGGATCCGTCCTTGTTATCGATTGGATCCGCGGAACAGAACACAATTTTTGGTTTAGTGTCGAGTGTGATTAAACTAATATTTACACTAATGTTTTACCTAATCACTAGGTTCCATTAATCCTAATCCAAGTCTAAGATAGTTGAAAGGTTCTCGTTTAAGTGGTTTTGTGAGAATATCGGCAATGTTGTCCTCTGAGGAAACTTTCTCAATTGAGATGATTCCCTTCTGTACATTGTCGCGAAGGAAGTGATGGCGTATTTCAATATGTTTGGTTCTAGTGTGTTGGACTGGATTTTTGCTTAGATCGATAGCACCTTTGTTGTCGCAAAGAATGGGAATGTTGTTGAGTTCAATTCCATAGTCGACGAGAGCTTGTTTCATCCACAGTGCTTGTTGACACGCCTTTCCTGTAGACACATACTCTGCCTCTGTTGTTGAGATTGCAAGGGCAGTTTGTTTCTTAGCGAACCATGATGTGAGACAATATCCTACAAAAGTACAAATACCGCTAGTACTTTTCCTATCAACATAGTCACCGGCATGATCTGAGTCGGTATACACTATGGTTTCTACACCCGTTCCTTTGGGATACCATAATCCTAAGTGTGTAGTACCTTTGATGTACCTAAATATCCGTTTAACGGCTTCAAGATGGGATGTTTTTGGATCTTCTTGAAAATGTGCACATAGACAAACACTAAACATAATGTCAGGCCTACTAGCCGTAAGATAGAGTAAACTACCAATCATTCCTCTATATTTAGTGCAATCTACGGATTCATTTTCTTCATCCTTTGTGAGTTTGGTTTCGGAAGACATGGGTGTTCTCATGGGTTTTGAGTCTTCAAGACCAAACTTCTTAAGCATATCTTTGATATACTTTGATTGGTTGAAGAATATCCCATCTTCTAATTGTTTAATTTGGAGACCTAAGAAAAAGTTTAGTTCCCCCATCATACTCATTTCAAACTCATCATGCATGATTTTTGAGAAATCGTCGCATAACTCTTGACAAGTTGAACCGAATATAATGTCATCCACATATATCTGGACTATGATAATATGTGATCCCTTTTTCTTGGTGAAGAGAGTATTATCTACTAGGCCCATGGTATACTTATGGTCAACTAGGAAGGTCTTAAGTCGATCATACCAAGCCTTTGGTGCTTGCTTAAGTCCGTATAAAGCTTTCTTAAGTTTGAAAACATAATTTGGTTTTTCAAAGTCGGCAAAGCCGGGAGGTTGTGCAACATATACTTCTTCATTTATAAAACCATTTAAGAAAGCACTTTTGACATCCATTTGAAATAACTTAAAATCATGTGCACATGCATATGCAAGTAATATCCTAATAGACTCAAGTCTAGCTACGGGTGCAAAAGTTCCATCGTAATCTATACCTTCTTGTTGATTGTAGCCTTGAGCTACTAGCCTAGCTTTATTTCTAGATACAATACCATTTTCATCCATTTTATTTCTAAAGACCCATTTGGTGCCGATTATGGTTTGGTTTTTAGGTGGAGGGACCAATGTCCAAACATCATTTCTAATAAATTGATTTAGTTCTTCTTGCATAGCAATTACCCAAGATTCATCTTTTATTGCCTCGTTTATATTTTTAGGCTCAACCGTTGAAATAAAACAAAAATAATTACTTTCATTTTGAGCTTTGGATCTTAATGTTCTTTCATTAAGTTTTCCTATGACGTTTTCTAATGGATGACTTTTAGTTTCTTTAATATTGACTATATCTCATTTTACGGGTTCATTGTCATTTTTAATGTTTTCTATATCATTAGCCATTTGACTTTCAACTAAGTCATCATCTACCAAAGGTGATGTCTTAGAGGGAGGTGGACTTTCGTTGAATGTTACGTTCAACGATTCCTCGACTCTTGATGTTTCCTTGTTTAATATTATGTATGCTTTACTGTTTTGTGAGTACCCAAGAAATACACCTTCATACGACTTTGGGTCGAACTTGGTGAGATAATCCTTTGTGTTCAAAATGAAGCACTTGCTTCCAAAAACTCTAAAATATCCTAATGTAGGCTTTTTACCTCGATAAATTTCATAGGGAGTTTTATTTAAAAATTGTCTAATTAAAACTCTATTTAGGATATATGTGGAAGTATCTACAGCGTGACACCAAAACTTTTGAGGTATGTTTTGTTCATTTAACATAGTTCTACTCATTTCTTGAATTGTTCTATTTTTACGTTCTACTACACCATTAGATTGAGGTGTACGAGGAGCCGAGAAATTATGAGTTATTCCATTATTATCACAAAAATTTCCAAATTGGATTTCATTGTCAAATTCTCGACCATGGTCAGTTCTAATAGATACTATGTTACTTCCTATTTGATTTTGAATTTTCTTGCTTAGAATTTCAAATTTATCGAATGCCTCATTTTTAGTTTTCAAAAATTTAGTCCATGTATATCTAGAGTAATCATATACTATGACTAAAGTGTAAAAATTTCCTCCATAACTTTGTATAGCCGACGGGCCAAACAAATCCATATGTAATAATTCTAGGCATCTAGATGTAGATACCATGTTTTTAGCCTTATGGCTATTATGTACTTGTTTCCCAATTTTGCAAGCATCACAAAAGTGTTGGTCATATTTCAACTTGGGTAAGTTCCTAACGAGTTCTTTGGATGACAGAGATTGAATAAGCCTCATATTAGCATGACCTAAGCGTCGATGCCATAGAGTTGAGTTTTCGTCCAAGGAGGTAAGACATAACTTATCTTTAGGAGTTTTATCTAATTTCATAACATAGACATTATTCTTTAAAACACCTTTTCCTACGGTTATGCCATCTTTAAGTATTTTACTTCCATTTTCACTGAAAAGGACGTTATACTTTTTGCGGCATAATTGACTTATACTAAGTAAATTAAATCCTAAATTATCTACATGAGCAACATCATCAATAGATAGAGAGTCATGAGAGATTGTACCTTTTCCGATGATTTTACTTTTAAGCTTGCTACCGAATGTGACATTACCTCCGTCATACACTTGGTAGGTTGAGAAAAGATTTTTGTTTCCCGTCGTGTGTCTTGAGCACCCACTATCTTTGATCCACTCATCAGGTTCAAGATCAACTTTCAAGCATACCTAAGTTCATAAAAGACTCAAGCATTTGGTCCCCAATATCTCATGGGTCCGTTTGGGTTAAACATGACATTATCATGGTTTATGTACTGAAATGGTGGACAATTGTTCCACGGCATATAATTAGGACCATGAAAGTTTCTAGGCATGTTTTGATTCCAATTATTTTGATAAGTGTGTTGTGGATTAACTATACTCTTTGGAAAGGGGTGTTTAGGAAAACTCATTTGAGGTCTCTGTTGATCCGTTTTAACTCTATATTCATTTCTAGCTTGACCTCTTCTTAAAGATACTGCTGGTTTATGTTTATTATTGGTTATGTTACTGTTAGGTTTCTTAGTAACTTTAACAAACTCGGAACGGTCAACTTTGTGAACCTTCTGTTCAACTTCTGTACCCGCGGATCCTTTGGATACACCTGGCGGATCCAAATTTTGGATCCGTCGGATCCGTGAGTGTCCAACTTGGTTGAATCAGTTTTATTCATAGTCTGTTCCTTATGATCACTTAATGTTCCTAGTTTCATAAAGCCTAGTCCTGTTTTATCATGAGGTAGTTTTTGCATTTTCATTATTTCATCTGCACAACTTATGTTTTTATCAAACCTTTTAAACTTTGAATTTTGTTTGATTAAATCTTCCTGTGTGGTTTTTAAGGTTTCTAGTTCAAGTTTTAGTTCTTGACAAGAAACACACGTTTCTTTACTATCTTTACCTTTTTCAATTCGTATTGCTTTTTCATTAAGCCAAAATACTTCATTTTCTAAAAGTGTTGTCTTTGTTTTTAAAATTTGTTTTTGTTTATGATTTTTAAAGTGACGTCACACAGTTTGTTATATTCTACTTCTAAGGTTTCATCATCTATAGAGGAGTATGAATTAGAATGTACCTCTTCTGTGTCATTAGCCATAAGAGCAATTTCGTTGTTCATAGGCTCATCATCATCATCTCCTTCACTATCGCTCCAAACTCCACTAACGAAGGCTCTTTGAGACTTGGTCTTTGGAGGCTTTGGACATTCTCCTATTAAGTGACTGGAGTCACCACACCTATAGCATTTCCTATCAACCTTACCTTTCTTATCGTCACGATCTTTTCGAGAGGATTTCTTTTCATCACGAGGTGGTTTTACAAAATTTCCTCGTCTCCTGAAGAATTTCTTGAAATCCCTCACGGCCATTGCATACTCTTCATCATCACTGTTTGAACAAGATTCATCATCGTCACTTGACTCGGCTTTGGCTTTCAAGGCAATAGACTTAATCTTCTCCTTTTTGCCTTTGACAATTTCCGAGTCTTTTTCCATAACCATTTCATGAACTTTTAGGTTTCCTATGAGCTCATCTAGTGTCATGCTTGAGAGATCCTTAGATTCTTCAATAGCTGTCACTTTTGCTCTCCATTTCGGATGGAGTGCTCTTAGAAATTTCCTGACAAAATTCTTACTAGAAAAAGATTTGTCAAGTGCTTTAAGTGATGTAATAATAGTATTGAATTTAGCAAACGCACTATCAATGGTCTCATCTTCAGAGATAACAAATTGTTCGTATTGTTGAACAAGAAGATCAATTTTGTTATCTTTTACTTGTGAGTTCCCTTGATGTGTGATAATAAGAGATTGCCAAATATCCTTAGCCGTTTTACACATAAAAACTCTTTCAAATTCTTTCTTAGGTAAGGCATTATAAAGCATCATTTTGGCTACATTATTTTTGGCAATTAGTTTCTTTTGCTCATCACTGTGACGAGTAAGAGAAGCACCTTCATCCCGACCACCCGAAATATTATTACTAATAGGTTTGTAATCACCATCAACTATTATATACCATAGATCTATATCCTTTGACTTTACATAAGTCTCAAAGTGATTTTTCCAATAAATAAAACAATTTGGTTCAAATAGAGGTGGTCTCTGCATAGATTGTCCTTCTTTAAAGTTTTCAAAATCCATGGATCGTTTTAAGTTTTAAAATACAATATATTTTAAAAATCTTAAGTAACGTAGCTCCTGATGCCAATTGTAGAAAACTAGAAGGGGGGTTGAATAGTTTTTACCGTTTTTCCAGTTTTATTTGCTTTGTTACTATATGTTAATTCAAAGGAAACAATCACAAATAAATAATCACACAATATAAACAAAAGATAAAGAGAGGAAAGATCAAACCACACAACACTGTTGTTTATAGTGGTTCGGCTACAAGGACTCTCTTCCTTGCCCTACTCCACTCCCCGAGCTTCCAACTCGAGAGTTTATATTTCACTAAGAAACAAACTCCTTTACTAGGCGGAGAAAACCTTTACACGTCGCTTACTTCCTTTTCCGGTACTAAGCTAAACACCGGGTTCTTTCACAAGGTAGAACCAACCTGACGTCGCCTATTTACTTTACCGACACTAAGCTAGATGTCGAGTTCTTTACAAAGGTACAACCACTCCCTACACTCTTTGTGCTTTAAGGACTAAAGCACTAACCACACTCACTAATTACAAATGATAGATATGATGTGTGAAACAAACTACAATATCACACAGTAATGCAACTAAAGGATTACGGTTCTGTAGATCCTTGAAAGCTTGATCTCTCTTCTACAAAATGAAAGATCAAAGTGAAATGCAACTATGAATGATGTTAGTAAGATATGTACTGAATGAATATGTGTGTTAAGCTATATGACTGATGAGAAAGCCAAATGATCAGCTTGCTATTTATAGGCAAGCTGATCTTCAGCTGACGGATCCCATAATAGGGATCCGTCCTTCACTGGACTTGGATCCGTGGGAGATGACAGCTAAGGATTTGTTGTATCTTACCAAATCTTCCATATCTTACCAAATCATCCAAGATCCTCAAATGTCAACTATGTAACTTGTAAATCTAAACAAGATATATCAAAGATCTTATATGTGATGTATGCAATGATGTCATGGAATGATTTTAGAATTAAAGTTTCCTTTTAAGGAAATAAGTTACTAAATAAGCAAACTTGTAATTCTTGGTTATTATGTGAAGTGTAAAATGTGTACTTAAGAGACTTAAGCTAGTATTTATTATTTGCTAAAAGATATTCCTTTTATTTGTCATTAACAAAACTAAGAAAAGATCAAAGAATATAAATAACGTTTTTGAGATGATATTTGTATTAACAACCCAAAATCTCCTTCTCATTTCCATCTCAACTTAATCACTGATTTGTATCACAATTAACAATCTTTTATTTCTCAAGTGTGAAGGCACGAACACACCCGAAGAGTAAACACACGAATCTGCTTGTAGAACACGGCTTCAAGATCTTGTTTAAGGTCTCGGGTAGATTCTTATATATTAGTTTTTTTCGTTCTTGTTCTTGTTAAACCGAAAGGAAGAAAGAGTGAAACATGATTGTTTTTGCTCGTTCTTTAAAGTTTTTCGGATATTTAATAAAGAAGCAAGGTTTCTTATAGATCAATGATGGGTTGATGTAGATCTTTACAGATCTTTAAGGTTATGATTTTGATTCCCTTTTAACCTGATATCACTTGTTCTTTTTCAGTTTTCGAGTCATAGTTTTGGATTTGTTGTTGTGGATTGTGAGACGTGTTGGTTGTTCGATTCATGTTGTTGGATTTGAATGGGTTATTGATGGTTTCACGGTGGTGAAAATCGGAAAAAAATGATGTGGTGAAGATGGTGATAGTTGGCTATTTATAATCTTCAAAAAGCAACCGAAAAGATTATTTGCAAGCAAATGAAAAGATAGCATTTATTTGCTAATGGTTTATATTCCCATGAACACTTTATATTCACATTCATTAAAAAACATACATAGTTATTTGATTGTTTGGAATACCCACTGTAACACCATCTTTGACAGTATTCAATTCAATGAATTGAAGCCTCAAAATTGAATGAATTGAAGCCTGTATTGTGTATTTGATATAGCTTTTAGAGATGGTGGTGTCATTAATACTCCACACTCATTTTTAGGACCTAAAATACATGGTATTCTTAATAGGTGTCATTAATACTTCCCACTATTTTTAGGGCTTAATCTTTATATATATATGATACATATAAAGCACTTGGTACAAATCAATTAAACACACATATCAAAATCTTAAATTAAGAATACAACATTA
This sequence comes from Artemisia tridentata subsp. tridentata, assembly GCA_021014915.2. Classification (NCBI taxonomy): domain Eukaryota; kingdom Viridiplantae; phylum Streptophyta; class Magnoliopsida; order Asterales; family Asteraceae; genus Artemisia; species Artemisia tridentata. The sequence continues at coordinate 367,495,719 of CP139509.1, read as the reverse complement.
AATACACTAATTAATACTCCTTCCGTCCCAAAAAAAATGTCCACCTTACTATTTATATTTGTCCCAAAATAATTGGCCAATTTTTATATATGGAGAGTAATTATGATTATTTTTCTTACTTACCCTTCTAATTAAAACTTGCATTAATTACTCGTTTTTTATTTCTATATTAACTATGAGGGTAAAAATGACTTTTTATCAATCAAAATTAGCATTAATTACACATATCATAATTTCTTCAACTAGGTATAATCACCCTTTGGCCCGAACCTCCAGTATTTGATTCAGATGATGAAGAGCTAGATGCTTTGCTAGCTAGTTTCTCAGTTGAAGAACTTCCACCAATAATCTCAACATCCACTGATTTCCCAAACTATGTGTGCAATATGGGAAAAGGTAGTAGAAACAAAAACAAACCTCAAAAAACTTACAAAATGACTTATGATGGGGAAGGACCTTCTTTGACTGTGAACCATGCAAAAACACATGAACCATTGAGTAGAGGGGAGTTTGAAAAGGACGTTTATGAGCGAGTCTTGTTGCTCAATGAAAAAAGGCCGGTTATTGAAACTTTGAAGAATAGTGACAAGCATAAGATGTTACTTGATAGTGTACTTGTGGATAGACTTAAGCTTGATGGGGAAGTGAATAATAGTGATGAAGAGGAATTGGCTAAGGAAGTGGTTAAGGAGAACAAGGTGTTAAAGGAAAAGGAATATCCTGGCTATTTTGTTTTACAAATCCGTTTGGAAGGGAAACTTACTTTCAATGCTTTTTTTGATACCGGATCTAATATCAACATGATGCCATACCGTATTTAAGAACTTTTGGAAAGGGGTAAAGCAAAACCTAAGATTGATAAAGTAAAGTTGCTAGACTACACAGATGCTGAAACCAAGGGGCGTTTGCTTAATGTTCTATGCCAAATTGGTACTGATTTAACAAATTTATATCTCAAAAGGGAATCACAAAAGGGAAATAATGTGAAAACCCCGAGTTCGTTGTCCCGACAAAGGTGTGAATGGAATTTGTGAAATCGGAACCGTGAAACGTGTAGTGAATGTGTAAAAGTGAGATATTTGGGATTTACAAACTAAGATAATGAAATATTAACTTAAAACAATATAATAAGCAAGGGAAATGCTAATCTAAGGCTTATGTAAGTGAAATCGTAAAGGAAACCTAAAAATACGCAAAACCCGGGCTAATCCCGAGCTTTAAAAGTGAAAATTCGCAAATACTAACACTAGGCATGAAATTATATTTTTCCTAAGTTCTAATTAATAAAATAAAATTTTAGGAAAAAGAATTATATTTTTTTGGCTTTTATTTAATTTTATATGAATTAAAAACTAATTTAAAGAGATTAAATGTTTAAAAATATTAAAACTATTTGGAAAATTCTGAAAATTTTATAAAAACTAACTTCTGTAATACAGTTTATAAGAAAAATAAATTGACAGAAAAAAAGAAATCTAATAAGCAGTTATAAGCTGAATAAGCTAAATAGGCTAAATATAACAAAAAGGGTTTAAGTGAAAAACAATGCAAAGTGTATATTGAAAAAGACCCAAGGGCAGATGATGAGGGTGTGGCTTGTGAGTGTGCAGACCAGGGTTCAAACCCTGGTCTTGGCTTTTTGAAAAATATATATATATTTTTTTCTCTTTCTTTTTAGAAACTGGATAAGTACAAAAGATTAAGCAAGTTTTGTAAAAGCACTTATTTTGGAAAACTACAAATAAGCTCAGGAAGAGCTTATCAATTCAGATCAGTGGGCATTTAAGGCTAAAGAAGAAAAAACAAATAAGCACACTAACTAAAAAGCTACTATAAGCTAGGGAAAACAACTAGAATAAGCTAAACCAGACCAAGAGTGAATTGAATAAGACAAATTACTCAGAATAATCAACTAACGGTAGTAGTTAAGCACTGCTATCATAAAATTAAGCTAAAAAGGGTCTGAGTTGCAGCCCTAAGAGTGGCTACTGAGGTAAATTTAAGCTAGGGGCATTTGCTAATAAGCTAAAGCTACTCATCTAAAACTTAAGGCAAATGAAATTGATACTATAAGCTACCTAAGGAAACAATCTCAGACCATTATGTGTAGTAATAAGCACTTAATTAAAACTGGGAAACTTGATGCAGTCTGCACACCTTAAGGGTCTGTGCAGGTTTAAATTCTTGAACTAAAAATGAATCAAACACAAAGTCTCCTACTGATACTAAGTAGACTCCTAATAATCACTACAATTAACATCACATTTGAAAAAACAAACTTAAATAAATGATTCCTTAATCTAAAACTTACTTGAGCAGTAGACCTTAAAAACTTAGTAAATCCAACTGTGATCATGGAACCCTCTCCAATTCAACTGATATCAACTTAATATCAGCTAAATAGGCTGAATTAGAGTTAACCAAAGCTGTACCAATTGCAAATGAACAGTGATTGTCCAAAATGGACCCTAAATAAGCTAGTGCCAAACAGTCCTTAAGAAAACTGATATTGACTTTTAAACTGCAAAAGACTATTTTAAGCTACAACTTTGAAAGAGAATTGATCACATAAGTAAATAAAGGTTAAAGACTCAGTTTTATAAGTCATTTAAGCACTAGAATAAGCTGAATAAGCAGTTTGACTTATTTTGACTTTTTGAAATTATAAGAGATTTAGAAAAAGCACACTAGATTAAACTAACAGGAAGCTATGGATGAGCTTCTATGGGATTATGAGAGCAGCAGTGAGAGATTGTAACTATTGAACAACTATTGAAAGCTTGAAGTAAATTGCGTTAGAATTTAAAAACTGAATTGCATTAATACTGAAAAGAGATTACAATACTGGAATAAAATGCTGAACATAAGCTAAATCTAATACTAAATTAAGCTAATCTACTCCTAAAGCTACACTAGATTACCCTACCCCTAATCCTAATAACTAACACACTATCTAACCAACCCAATCCATGAGTGAGTGGGACTATTTATAGCCTGAAGATGTGAGCTCTAGGGTTTCCAGATGCTTCTCATACTCTCACCATAGCCCTTGATCATTTCTTGGTCACCACTTCATTAGTTTGCAGCCGTTGATCATGTGTTGAGGTGGCTTGACCAATAGGAGTGCTGGGATTTGCCACCCTGGCATTCCTTGATGTCATCATTCTCTGTCCTTGTCAGAGGTCTTCTTGAAGCTGAGGTAAATGAGGTGGAGGTTCAGGGTAAAGAAAGGTAAGGGATGATCCACAGTAACTCTTAGGCGGGTTTCCTTTTTTTATTGTTTCTTATTTCATGACCGGATATGGGTGGGTGTTTGACCGGTTAAAATGGCACTTGGGTTAGGATCCGGTCTTGTATTTAAATGGAATGGGCTTTTGTTGGGTTATAGATTGGGTTTATAAGGGTTGGGTTTGTAAATTGGGTTTATTTAATAAATCCGGTTAATATGTATAAGGTTTAGGTAAAATAAAATTACAAGGACCAATGTTGTAATTTTTGTAAACTTCAAGCACCAAATCTGCCATGTACCCAAGGGCTTGTTTTGTAAGTTGATGATGATCCAAGGGCTTATCTTCGAATATATTTTTCTTTGACGAATTTTTCCCCGGCTTTGGCTTTAAATATTTTTCTTCCAAATCTCGTGCTCGCGTTTTCTGGGTTTTTCTTGATTTTGTCCTTTTTTCGAGATACCCGTACCTGCATATAAACAAACACAAAAACACAAATATCTTTGGCATTTTGGTTAGTTTTTGGTCGTTTTGGGTCTCAATTTGGTCAAATAAAGGTATGTGAATAAGCACATACCAGTAAAAACACCATGCTTGCCAATTTCTTGCTATTTGATGTGCCAATTGAAAAAGATGTGCCACTGGTTATTGGAAGAAGTTTTATGTATACACTTGGTACAAGATACAAGATAGTGCCAATGAAACAGAAAAAGGAAAGTGAAAGCGAAAGCGATGATGATGAGGATGAGTATTCACCTAAGAGAGATGAGAATGGGAGGCCATTCTATGGACCGGAACGTCCAAGTTATCTAGATAGTGAAAATGCATTGTGCTTTGGGAGAGCAAGATTACCTCAATCCTTTTCGTGATGTGTGTGTTTGGAAGAAGTTAGTTGCATTTTTTGGGGCATTGCCCATATCTCTAACAAACAAACACCGACTGGACACCAAACTACTCGGGAGGTAACTCAAAAGGAAAAGGTGATAGGAAGTGGCACGTGGATTTGAAAATTGTGGACCCGTTTGGAAACACATTTGAAAGGGACTATGAAACAAAGAAAATCGAAAGGAAAGTCTCGGGGCTCTACCAACTGAGTGACATCATGCCACCTGGTTACTTTCAGATCTGAAACCGCTGAATAAGGGAATAGGAGTGGCACTTATGCTCCTAAATTTTTCTTTTATTTATTTTCTTTCTATGTTATTTTTAAGTTTGAATAAAATGTTTCAAAACAATGTAATCCTGGCGAGTTAAGGATTTTTTTGATGTAAGGAACTATGAATGAATATTATGGAACTTGGTTATATGTGGATTGGACGTTTTTATCTTTTATTTTAGTTTTATTTTACTAACTGTTAGTAAAATCTCAGCAAGTACGCCACACTTATGAGCGGGGCTATATATCTGTTCAAAATCTTTCATTATTCACAAAAACAAAAAGAGAGAAAAAGAAAACCGCCACACCTAAAAATTTCAAAAACTTCAAAAATCTTAAAAATATCTAAAACCAATCCATGTCATAAGCATGTCTTCAGTAATTTTCTTTTGTTTAATCATATTCTTGACTAGCTTCATGACCCGCCCGATGGGCGGGTACGCTTCATTAAATTATTTTTCGTAATTACTTTAATAATAGTGAAATATTGATAATCAGAAGATTATGTTTAACAAAAATAACTGGAATGACTTTATTAATTGATCATGTATAATATGTAGAAAATAACATTAAGAGTATTATCAAAACACGTTGTTAAAGTAAATGTTTGTTCATGGTACTGACTTTGTTAAAGTAAATGTTGTAAACATAAAATGAAAGCATGTAAATATAATATATGACCATTTTGATTAATGATTCAAAATTTGAAAATTATTTAAATATGAAATTACATTTCAGTTATGATTTTTAAACAAATTGAGATAATTTAGGAGTATAATTGGAACGATGATGTAATCATTTGAATTTTAATGAAATTGATACATATCTTGATACATATATTTGCACATGATCATTTATTGGGTTAAGTTTCAAAAAAAATCTTGAATAACTTTGTACATTCATTCCTAACATTAAAATTTGATACATGGTTATGATTTCCCCATTATTAGTGCATATATTCCTATTTTATAATTTCTAAATTGTATATATAATATCTACAAACATCTCAAAACAAAACACACGAATACCACATAAATAAAAATACTCTCAAAAACATGTCGAGTACTACAAAAAAATGTGAATCGATGGAATCAAGTTCATCAAACTCAGAACCGCAAAATGAACCTGATAAGAATATTAGTGTTGTAGTCGACGTCGCACCAGCAAAAACTCATACATCTGATCATGAGCATGGTAACAATAAGGAAGAACCTTCAGGAAAACCTAAAGGTAGTGTAAACATAAAAATATATTATAAAATATTTTAGTTTTTATATTTTCATTATGTTATATAACTTTATTACGATTAGCATTTTTATTTGATGTATTGAAACAGATGAAGCATGGTTAAATTATAAAGGCATTTGGCACAAGATTAATAAGAATGAAAACAACAGTTGGAATAACATGATGACTAAGGTAAAGAAGGCTGATGAAATGATCAAAGCCCTTCGTGAAGCCGGACATGACATAACAGATGATGTTGTTGTTGACCACAACGTTAGCGACAATGAAGATTAAGCTTCGTTCTTATGTTTTATTATTTAAGTTTTGTTTGTTAAAACATTCTCACTTTGAATATGTTATTTGGGTACTTTGGGAATTAGTTTTGTGTTTCATTCGTGTAATAAATTGGATTTTATGCAATTTTTGCATGCCATTGTTATCTTTAATTTAATTCACCAGTATAGTAAAGGAAAATGTTTATACAAAGTTTGTAAATGACATCACATAACATTGTTATAGTTAAACAAAAAAAGATGAAATTGAAATGTCTCTAAAATGACAGCTTTAAAATAAGATATAAAAAAACAACTTAACAAAATAAAACATCAAACAAAAGATTAACAATTAAACTTGGGTGATTTTTCTGGATCAAATGTTAAATGAACATTTTCATATTCTAAATCATCCAAATGTTCTTCGTCGCTGAAGTGTTCTTGTTCATCAACTTCCAGAGCTTTTAATCTTCTTTTGATTGCAGCATTCAGCTTATTTACCTTTTTTATTTTTCTTTGTTTCATGTTGCTCTTTATTCAGGATTCCAATTTTTTCTGTCTTGCATGAGCCTGCATGTTCAAATACAACTGGGCAGGATGCAACAGAGAGCTTGTTGCATCATCTTTTGATTCCGAATTGACTCCATCTAACAAACATTTATATATTTATAAGATTAGCGCATAAAAAGAACATTTATTTAACTGTAAAGAAATAAATAGATTATTGTTTTATACATATACGCATGTTTTTAAAAACATGTGGATGATAAATTCAAATGTATAAACAATCATAAACTAACCTGTTGACCCAACAGATTCTTTATTAACAGATTCATTTAAGGACTCGCTTCGTTGCATCCTGTTACGTGAAGTAGTAGTTTCAATGTATAAATTAACATTTGTGGAAAAACAAAAACAATGCATAATGAAACTGTTATACTTACTTGGGTGGGTTTGCTTCATCTTTACCATTATCAGCATATCGTTTTGCTATCTTCATTAGAGGAAACATGATGAACAGTTGGGTAATTATATTTTGTTTGTGAATTGTGACGTGTGAAATGGTGAAAAATAAGGAATTTTATAGGGCATTAGAAGTTAAATGAATCGACATTATTTTAAATAAGGAAGTGATAAGGTTAGTTTTCCAATTTAAATCATTAAATGTGTACATATTAATCCTTGATGTGTTGAAGGTTGTTATGTTTTGATTGTAGGATGGTAATCATTTCCTAAATAATGGGTATGATTTGTGGCAAAACATCCTGTATTTGTTTAGTATGCTGATAGTTTTTGAAAATATTGATTGATTTTGATTCTTTTAATCCATATTATGAGTATCATTTGTTTAAGTAAATATGTTGAAGTAAATAAATAAATATGTTTAAGTAATATGATGAAGTAAATTAACCGAAATTAAAAAATAAATTGCTAACTATTTTAAATAAAAATAAAAGTGATAAATATAACTAAAAATTTGTTACATGATGGTTATTCATATACGATAAAAAACTTCTTTGAACACGACGTTTGTTGTGGAGTTTGTGTATTCGCCGTCTTTGTCACAACAAAGAACCTTCAAACCTTTTTTCGTCTTTACTCTCGAAACAGCAACATAAAGTTGTCCGTGTGAGAATACCGCCTTTGGTAAAAATAGGCCGACTTGGGACAACGTTTGACCTTGACTTTTGTTAATCGTCATACCAAAACAAACTTGAATAGGAAACTGTCTCCTGTTCAATTTGAATGGCATCTTGTTGTCCGTAGGTGTAATGATCATTCTAGGTATTGCACATATACAACCAAGTTTTCCACCTGATATTATCTTGCCTTCAATGATATTCGTTCCCATCCGTTGGATTTGCAACCTCGTACCATTGCATAATCCGGCCTTTTGATCGATATTTCGCATACACATGACAGGTGCACCAACTTTTAAAGTTAACCTGTGGTGTGGAAGTCCTGACATTTCGATGGTATTTAGAAATTCCGTTGTGTATATCTGTTCATCGAAAATTGTATCAGCATCAAGTACATTCACTGTGTCAGAACTTTCGTAAACTTTCTCTTGACCATCAATTAATGATAGCATTCTATCGTTAATAATGTTGACCATTTCGTGGGTTGGGGCAAGAATAGCTCGTTCTTGAAAATAAACAGGATCCCATAAGTTGGCGCCCAAATCAGGATATGTTTGTTGAATAATGGAACCAACATGATCTTCCGAATTTGCAATCAACATATCTTCTGGAAATTTGACAACTGCTTCACTATCATTATTACCACCAATATTACCATTGCCTATATCTAAAATCTAATCAGCAAACTCTTGGATTTCTTTTCTTTCTGATTCTGTAGAACCTAAACCCAACCTCATGTTGACCGTCAATTTCAGTACGGTGCATTCAGCCCACAGATATGAAGAGTTTATCGTGGCATGTACTACTTCTTGTCTGGTTGCACCAGGTATAACCGGTAGGATCTTACGGAAATCGCCACCAAACACAATGACTTTCCCACCAAAAACCTTCTGAGAAGGCGCTGAAATATCTTCTCTGCATATGTCTCTCAAGGTTCTATCAAAGGCCTCGAAACAGTATCTATTCATCATAGGTGCCTCGTCCCATATAATAAGCTTTGCCTAACTTATCAAATCAGCAAGATCGCTATCTGCTGGTATGCTGCACATTGAATCCTCGACCACATTAATAGGGATAGCAAACCTTGAATGGGCATTCCTTCCGCCTTCCAACAAAAGTGCAGCAATTCCACTTGATGCCACATTTAATACTATTTCACCTTGAGAACGTAATGCAGCGGACATTGTTTTGTACAGGTATGTCTTGCCAGTACCTCCGTACCCGTATACAAAGAACATGCTGCCTTTGTTGTGTAAAGCAGAATCCATTACTTGTGAATAGATTCCTTTCTGCTCGGTTGTCAAGCTACCATAAAATTGCTGATGTTGTTCTCTTAATTCGTCAACGTTGTACGCCATCTCGTCGTATATCAATCGGTTATATGAATCCATTGTGTGATCTTGATTAGGGTATGGCATGTTTTAAATATTCTTTAGACTTTTGTTGTTACACAAAAGCATGTGTTCAATATAAGTGAGGCATATGTTATACCTCTGAACATCTGAAAGCTTAAGACCTGCATATTTAATCAGTGCATGGATTATGTATTCAATTGCGTATGTTGTTACTAAAGTGTAACAATCCTTGTAAATGTATAAGTTTTATTTTTTGTTCAATGAATGCTATGTACAAATTGACAATTAATTCAGTTGTACATTTGTTGGAATGGTTTATAACGATGAACTATTCCTATAAGGCAAGACAGTTTGCAAATAATTTATGTTTTACTTTTTCGTATTTTGAAAAATTAAAAAATAAATGTGCAATTGCAAAAATCCTATCGTACATGAATGGAATATTTAGATGAAAAAAACCAACATCCTATACTACATGTTTGAATATGATTTGTCCGTTACAATTGAAAATAAAGTACCTGGATCATTGCGTTTTTTTTGCTCAACGCGTTCAAATTCTGCAGACAAAACATGCCACGCTTTCTCCCATAAAATCTCTGGTCGAGACATGCTGTCAGTCATGATGAGCATAACAAAAAATGACCGCAGATAATCTCCCATTCCCCATAAACTCGCTTCCAATATACCATCGACGTACTCCTTGTCGTTCTCCAACAGCCCACGAGCAAAGCAAGCATCCTTATACGTAGGATAAACAACATCATCATGGGTCTTAAGTTCAACCCACTCCTTAACACCTTTGATCTTGTTAAGCAAAATACGTAAGTAAAAAAGCTCTCCCCAAGAAGGTGGAACATGATGTATACGTCCAAGGCTTTCACCTCTTTGTCTGCGTTGCCATTTGTTAGGAACACGTTTTATTAAATATTTCAAGTCTTGTTCATTTCATTTAAATTGTTGCTCGATATGGACTTTATGTTAGTGATTATAGGTCCGGTCCTTTAGAAGTCCATGGGCCGGCCTTTTATGTGTAATTCCTTCTAGAAACCTTCATGTAAGAGTTGCCCTAATCCTCGCCTATAAATAGAGGGTTAGGGAGCTCATTTTAGTAGTTGGTTTTCATTCTCATGTGAAAGCTCTGTCCAAGTTTATAGTGAATGTTAATCATCCAATTATTCTTCTCTTAATCTCTTCTCTATTCATCTCTATTCTCTTGTATTTCATTTACTTATCGTTATTCTCATTTCGTAGCTTAATTAGTAGTAGTAGTCGTGGTTTATTAGTGTATTTACGTGTGTGGTTTACATATTAAAGAGGACCTACAGGTGGTATCATTCGCCTAAGGATAGTTAACGTGTGTGTTTAAGAGTAGATTACATCGTTATTAACTTTGGTTTTGTCATTTACGTTTGGATTTTCATTGAGTTTTTGTTCGAAGTTGCGTTAAAAAAAAAGTGTTCTAATCGTTGTTAGTTGTAGATCTTCACAAAAATCTCAGTTTTTCACCTTAAAAGTTGCAAAAATCTTCGTATTTACGTAGCTTTAATTGTTAAAAACCTTTGTTATCAACTAATCATCAGCGTGGAAAGATCTAGACGAAATTCAAAAAAAGTCGGTGAAAAGAGGGTTTTTCGGAATTGGTGAAAAGAGGGTTTTTCGGAATTGGCGAAAAGAGGGTTTCTCGCAATTGACAGTCTTTCTCGCAAATCACAAGAATCTTCGGAATTGGTACTCAGTATTTTCTAACTTGTAGGAGTTAGTGAAAATACTTCGACTTGGCTTCAATTCTCACCTCTTGTATGAGAGATTGAGAAAGTGATCGAAATTGTAATTTTGATAATCTTTCGAAATTGCTTGATCTTTCGCAATTCTAAATAATTTATCGAAATTGCTTTTTCATATCGCAATTCAGATAATTTTTCGCAATTGCTAAGTTCTTTGGCAAATTAGATAGTTTATCGCAATTATCAATTTTCTTTCGCAATTGATAGTTTCTCTCGCAATTGGATGTTTCTTTCGCAATTCGCAGAATCTTTCGCAACTGGCAGTGTGAATAGTGTTTTTCGCAATTGGAGTGAACAGTAACATTTCTTCGAAATTGGACAAAAACCTCAATTAACCAAAACCAAACCTCATAACTCATAACACACATCTTAATTATCTTAACGATCAACATAAACACAAGAATGTCTCAACCATCACATTTCAATTACTACTACCAGCTACAGCAATATCCACAGCAACAATATCATCAGCAACAACAACAATTTCATCCTCAATATCCACAACAACATGTTTTTTGTGAAACAACATCAGTTTTTCCCTCAACAATCAGTACCTCAGCAACAAATCATTCCACAAACTCAAATGCAGATGCAAAATTACCAACCTTCATCAAGAGAACCTCATTGGCTTACAAAAATGTGTGAAGCTATCAGTAGTCAGCAATCAAGGCATGAAGCAGGATCGTTTGAAACTCCACCAATGCTGACTACTGGAAACTATGTGCAATGGTCTAGCCGGTTTCTTCAATTTGTTGAACTAAGGAAACCTCATGGTCTATATCTCAAAAAGGTCATAATGGAAGGACCTTATCCACTTCCTTCAACATTGGTTCCGGGTGATCCAACTGCTATACCTCCACGGGATGACACTACAACTCCCATTCCAGTATCTCAATATTCCACTGAACAAACTCTTCAGCAAGAAGCTAATGAGATGGCCATGGCTTACATACTCCAGGGAATTCCTAACCCAATCTTCAGGAGTATTGATGCTCAGAAAACAGCCAAGGACATGTGGGAGCATGTACATCTTCTTATGGAAGGCACAGAATTGAACCAAGAAGATTTGGAATCAAAACTTTACATGGAATACAATAACTTCATGATGGAACCAGGGGAATCCTTAGAATCATACTATCACCGCTTCACCAATGTTGTCAATGATCTGGAACGTCATAACATACCTCTACCAAAGATTGCTATCAACTCCAAATTCTTAGGATGTCTTGGACCAGACTGGCAGAAGTATGTGACATTCGTGAGGCAAGCCAAAAAGATTAATCAAGTTTCTTATGGGCTTTTGTATGATTATCTCAAGCAACATCAAACTGAGGTAGACAAGGACATTGCAGCAAGAGGAGGTTACTCACCAGCTCCAACTCCAAACTCTCTTGCTCTGATAGCTCAGTCACACTTTCCACCCTCAAGTCAATAATTTGTTCCACCACCGTCTCAACCAAGTTTCCAACCACAACCAAACAATCAGATTGTTCCTTATGAAGCACCATCTCAGAATTCTGATAACCAACTGGTTCCATACAACAATACCGACTCCATGTTCTATTCCAATGCTGATTATGATGACGAAGATGATGTGTTTAACTCTCTCAATAAAGGATTTGCATTAATTGCAAGAGCATTCAACAAGTTCTCTAACAAATCAAACAACCGTCTTCGTTCTTCATCAAACACCAGGAACCAAGCAGTCGTCAATGATGGTCGAGTTGAGATTCAGAATCGGCCTTTGAGTAGATTTGGGTCTGGAAACATGGGAAATTATGGTACAAGGTTTAACTCAGGGGGTCAGAGGTTCAACACAGCTGGGGGAAGTAGAAATAACATGGGGAATGCACAGAGGGGAATTCAGAATGTTGGTACTGAAAGAAGAGGAATTGCAAATACGTCAATCACTTGTTACAATTGTGGAGGCAGTGGTCATATGGCAAATGCTTGCCCTAAGCCTAGGACTCAGGGTAGTGCATTTCACAAAGAAGCTCTTCTTATGGCTCTCAAAGATGAAAAGGCTGCAGGAATGTTGACTCAGAACGAGCAAAGCTTTATGGCCAACGCTTATTCTGATGATGATATGGAAGACTTGGAGGCAAATGCTGCAGTGATGCTCATGGCCAACATGCAGGAAATTAATGTCAACGAGACAGGCCCGGTATATGATACCGGTGTCTTATCTCAGGTACTTGAATCAGAATGCCTTATTCATGAGATTGCTTCACCATCTGCATCTTCATCTTCACAAGACAATCCTGTTCAAAATGATTCATCATTCTTGTCTCAAGAAGATGATCAAATAAACATTGTTGTTTCATTCGATGATGATAACACCAATGTCTCATTTGATGATCCTATTGATGATGATAATCATGATCACCTTGAACAAGATGATCTTATGCCTGATCAAGATCCAGAGCTTATGGCCTTATTGCTGACCACCCAAACACAATTGAATGCACAAAAGTCACAGATTGATAAATGCAATGAGATTAACCAGAACTTAAAAGCTAGAATTGCATTGTTAACAAAGGACAATGAGTGCTATAAAACACAACTTTCAAGTTATGAAAAACAAGCACAACGTGAGAAAGGCTTTGAGGCTGCATTCCAAAAGACATACGTTCAGGTCAAGGATTTAGAGCATCAAGTTCGTGAGCTAACAGTTTCCAAAGCTGATTTGCTTTCTCAAAAAGAAAAGGAGCAATTTGAATTCAAAAAACAAATTGATACTTTAAATTCTGAGCTGTTAAAAGCTCAATCTGAGTTTTCAACATCTCAGAAAGATCTTCTTGAAGAAAAGCAAGCCACTAGGAAATGATTTGACTCATATCTTGAGGAGATTGTGGACTTGGAATCCAAGCTCAAAGAATTACAAAATGTTGTATATAAAACGGGTAATTCAGTGACACAAATTCAAAGACTAACTGTGAAACCGATTCCTAAAGGATTTGGCTTTGCACTTAGCAGTGGCAAACCACGTTTTTTACACAAAGCACTCAAAGATAATCCTAAGTTATACAATGCAGATTTCTATTTGATGATACTTTTCAACGCACTGTTGTGTATAGTAATAATGAAGAAACTGAATATCTTGAAAATAAGATTGAGAGTCGATCAAAGTCAGAAAACAAATTTTCAAGAGTCCCATATGATTATTCTGAAAGACCTCACATCAGTAAATCTTTTGTTCCTCCAAAGGACAAACCAGAACAAATACTGTCTTTAACTGAAAAACATCCCTCTTCTGAAGTTGCTACAGTGACCACTCCTGTTACACAAATCAATGGTCCAAAAGATACTGTAGATCCACAAATGCCTCAACAATGTCGGATTCTTCGATATTTTAAGAAATTTATAGATGACATTAAACTTTTGGAGCAAGTGATAGAATTTAATTCTGAAATCAAAATCTCTTCTTTATTTTCTCCTGCTGAGAAAGAAAAGAGAGAAATTTTTCAGAAACAATTTTTACCACATGTTAAACACTTGAGACTTTGTGCAACAATGTGGGAACAGGAACTACAGACTCAAGTTGGATCAATGATGAGTATTTTTAAAGCTAAAGATAACAAAATTGCAAAACAAAAGTGTCAAAAGAAAGGTTTAGAAAATGAGGTTGATCGACTCTTGAAACATGTTTTGTGTGATGATGTGATTTCTGTGATTATGAATGCTATTTTTGAATCTTGTCATGCAATGCTTGTTGATGATCATGCTGTGAATGTTGAAATGTTGCAAATTGAGATTGATAATTTGGTAAACGAGAATGAGAGTCTTAGACATATCAACTTTGATGTGGAAGATAAGTGTGAAAAAGAAATTTTCAAACTTAACAAACGACTGGAATGGTGTCAAACTCAAAGCATTGATTTTGAGTTAAAATATAAAAGCTAAAAGAGTCTTTGTCTTTCCAAAACAGTCATGCTTCAGAAAGTCAAAATCAAAATGAAATTGATGTTTTGTAAAATAAACTGTTTGAATATGAGAAAGACATAGATGAAGTTTCTCAAAATAGAAATGACACTGTCCGGTTAAACAGACTTTTAGATTCAAAAAATCAAGAACTCCAACACATCATTGTTGATTTGAAAAAGAAACTCAGAGTTTTAGAAAAAGGAAAAGCTGTGATTGCCCCAGGAATGCACTCAGTAGACAAGCCAACTAAGCAAGCATCAGATCAAACCACTAATGTGAATACTTCCACTTCCATAGGACTAGGAAACACCTCTAAGGCTAGCAGATCAAGAAACATCAAGAGACCAAGGAAGTTTAGTATCTGGCGCCCTAAGAGTGGACTATCTAAGACTGAAGAAGTAGTAGTTAATATTAGCAGTTTGAATAAAAAGCAGGATATGTCAGAAGTAGAATCAAACTTGTCTAAGTCTAGTTCTATAGATGATGTAATGAATGCTGAATCGTTGAATGTTATGAATGATATTATGGTTGATGCTAATTGTGTATTTTGTCATACTAGTATATTATCTGGAAATCATGAGAAATGTGTTGCTAAAACTCTGTTGAATCACAAAAAGAAACGATCTACTGGCATTTCCTCTAGGCCCACTACTGCTGCCAAGTCCATATTAGGAAAACCACCACTAGTAGTTTCTGAAGAATCAGTTGCCAAACCTATAGTTGCATCTAGGACGAACAAATCACCAAGTGCATTTATTAGGAGAATGGCTGAGACTAGTTGGACGTGGCAGCGTTGGTTACATAAGACACATAGTTTTAAATGGGTACCAAAAATGATTAACTCATGTGTTACTAACCTAACGGATTCCACCGTTACCAAACTTGCCTCTGTGTCAACTTCTGGTGATGCAGGTGATCCAAATTGTTCTATGGATTGTTGATAGCGGCTGTTCCCGACATATGACCGGCAATCTCAAGCTTCTTAAAAACTTTGTTGCAAAGTTCATTGGAACGGTCAGATTCGGGAATGATCACTTCGCTGCTATTATGGGTTATGGAGACTATGTAAATGGGAACATTGAAATTAGCAGGGTTTATTATGTTGAAGGCCTTGGTCACAATCTCTTCTCAGTAGGACAATTTTGTGATGGTGATTTGGAGGTAGCATTCAGAGAGAAAACTTGTTTCATTCGGGATCTTCAAGGAAATGATCTGATGAAAGGAAAACACGGCACCGGTTTATACACAATTTCCTTCGAAGGCATGACAGCTCCCTCTCCTATATGCTTACTTTCAAAGGCACATCCTACAAAGGCCTGGCTTTTGCACAAACGATTGTCTCATTTGAAGTTCAAGACGATGACTGATCTTGCTAGAAAAAAGTTTGTCGACGATCTTCCCAAATTCAGATATGCCAAAGATCACTTGTGTCCTGCTTGCGAACAAGGAAAGAGTCATCTTGCCCACTTTCCTCCAAAAGCAGATCACAGCACAGATCATGTCCTACAACTGCTTCATATGGATTTATGTGGTCCTATGCGTGTTCAAACCATAAACTGGAAACGGTAAATCTTGGTAATAGTGGATGATTACTCGAGGTGGACTTGGGTCTACTTTCTTCGCACCAAAGACCAAGCACCTTCGATGATCATTACTTTTCTCACAAAGATTCAAGTTCAGGTTCGTAACACCATCAAAATTATCAGAATAGACAATGGTACTGAATTCAAGAATCAAACTCTTCGGGAGTTCACTGAGAAAAATGGTATTGTTCATCAAACGTCAATTGCTCGCACCCCTGAACAAAATGGAGTAGTCGACAGACGCAACCGTACGTTAGTGGAGGCAGCAAGAACTATGTTGATTAATGCCCAATTACCAGACTACCTATGTGCTGAAGCTGTTTCAACTGCTTGTTATACCCAGAACCGATGCATGATCACCAAACGCCATGACAAAACACCATATGAGCTCATTCATGGTCGAAAACCAAATATCAACTACTTTCATGTCTTTGGAGCTCTTTGTTATCCAAAGAATGATCGTGATGATCTTGGTAAACTGAAAGCCAAAGCAGACATAGGAGTATTTGTTGGCTATTGTGAGAATTCGAAAGGATTCAGAATTTGGAATCGTCGTACTCGGGAAATTCAAGAGACAATCCATGCTAATTTTGATGAGCTCACAGAAATGGCTTCTGAGCAAAACCGCTTAGAACCCACACACAACCGTCTAAATTTTCCTGAATCTTCATCTGAACCATTACCGTTTAACAGAAAGGATATAGAAGACTTGTTTGCTCCTCTGTTCGATGATTCTCTAGTTAATCGTGCCTCTGCTGTATCCACCAATTCCGCTGCTCAAACCGTCAACAATCAAGCACCTGATACACCTGCAACCACTTCCACAGTAGTTGCTGACGAAGCACCTCAACCAGAACCATCATCGTCAGTTGATCAAACACCTTCAACTTCTACACCTACATCTGAAGATTCCCCCTACCACAATTCTGCTGAAGTACCCACACCATCAGGTTATGACGGAGATGCATTCTTTAATCCATTTGCACCTGCACCAACCATTCCTGATATTGCAGAATCATCTTCACGCAATTTGGAACCGTCAAACCTGCACCACAGTTATCAACACTATCCATCCACTCATAAATGGACAAAGGATCATCCCTTAGTAAATATCATTGGTAATCCAGAAAAACCAGTCATGACAAGACAAAAACTCCATACAGACGGTGAAACATGCATTTATGCACTCACCTTTTGTCAAGCCGAACCCAAAAACATTAAGGAAGCCCTCACTTATGACAACTGGATTGAATCCATGCAAGAAGAGTTAGAACAATTCAAGCGGTTAGAAGTTTAGGAACTGGTAGAGAGACCAGATGGAGTTTATGTCATTGGATTGAAGTGGATCTGGAAAAACAAGTTAGATGCAGATGGTACTGTGATTCGTAACAAGTCCCGCCTGGTCGCCAAAGGATTCAGTCAACAAGGGAATCGACTTCGAAGAATCGTTTGCTCCAGTTGCAAGGCTTGAGGCTGTTCGCATGTTCCTGGCTTACGCGGCTCACATGAACATTACTGTCTACCAAATGGATGTGAAGACTGCATTTCTCAACGGCCAACTCCAGGAAGAGGTGTACGTTTCTCAACTAGATGGCTTCGTGGACCAAAAACATCCGAATCACATATATCGGCTAAAGAAAGCCCTTTACGGCCTCAAACAAGCCCCAAGGGCATGGTACGACAAGTTATCTGCTTTCTTGCTTGCAAACCATTTTACTAAAGGAACTGTGGACCCGACTTTGTTTATACAAAAACACGGGGTGTGCATTCTCATCGTACAAATTTATGTCGATGATATAATTTTTGGATGAACATAGAAAAATATTCAAATGCTTTTGCAAAACTGATGAAAAATAACTTTGAGATGTCCATGATGGGTGAACTGAAGTTCTTCTTAGGACTGCAAGTTCATCAATCACCCTGTGGTATATTCCTTAGTCAGTCCAAGTATGCTCAGGAAATCCTGAAAAAGCATGGTATGACCAGCTGTGACACCTATAATACACCTATGTCCTCCTTATCCCCGAAGCTAGATGCTGACATAAATGGGACACCCATTGATCCTACAAAATATCGTAGCATCATTGGGTCAATCATGTATCTCACAGCTAGCAGACCGGATGTTGTATTTGCCACGTATCTATGCTCCCGATATCAGTCAAGACCAACTGAGCGGCATTTGTCAGCCGTTAAAAGAATCCTTAGATACATAAAGGGAACCATTAATTTGGGGATCTGGTATCCAAAGGATTCTGGCTTTGAACTTGTAGCTTTTTCAAACGCTGACCATGCAGGGTGTTTTGACACGCGAAAAAGTACATCTGGAGGAGTACAGTTTTTAGGTGACAAGCTCGTCTCTTGGCAGTCAAAGAAACAAGATTGCACATCACTGTCGTCAACAGAATCTGAATATGTAGCCATGTCTGCCTGCTGTGCTCAAGTCATTTGGATGCGATCACAACTGATGGACTACGGATACGTACTCAACAAGATTCCTATGTATTGCGACTCCAAGAGTGCCATTGCCATTTCATGCAACTCCGTGCAGCATTCCAAGTCCAAGCATATTGATCTCCGATACCATTTCATCAAGGAGCACGTGGAGAAGGGTACTATTGAACTATATTTTGTGGGTACTGAACACCAATTGGCGGATCTGTTCACAAAAGCCTTGCCTCATGCAAGATTTGTGGATTTGGTTCACCGGATTGGTATGAGATGTTTGACTCCGAGTGATTTGGAAAATTTTCTCAAAAACAATTAAACGGAGTCATACATCAAACTATCTTTGTAAATAACAATGTATGTTACCCGCGCGTTGCGGCGGGGTGTTTGTACATGCAAGGTAGCGTAAAAAATTGTAAAAAAGATTAGCAAAATTTATCTTTCGATAATAAATGGCTAATTTACGTCAACACACATTCCTCGTTTGCTGATATGAAAAAGGAAATCGAGGACGGGTATAATTTTCATCCTAAAGAATACCAAACGGAGTTTGACAATGTTGGCCATGTTTATCAAAGTTACAAAAAGTTTCTAAAAAATGATATGAATCATATATGTATAAATTATGGGTTAATGTAAACATGGTTACACAAATGATAATAATTTTAAAACTCTAATGGATCAGATCCTTTGGAAATGGAGGATCTAAGGAAAACTTGGTTGGTGTTTTTAGCTTCAAGACTTCTAGGTTGACAGACGTAAGTATGACTGCAGCAAGAACGAACCCATAACCAATCTTCCATGAACTTCCTGCATTAGCAAGTTGATAATAAGAGCATGTTCAGTGTACGAAGCATGTATGATCGTATGTATTATATGACAGTGTGTCTATCAAATAAATATACTTGATAAACCATTGACGTAAGTTTAGATACCAGAATAAGATCTGGGTAAAATATAACTACATATCACACGTAGTTGCAGGTATAATCTTATTTAACAAACATTCAAACATCAAGACCAACTGCATGTACCTCGAGATCATCCTCTTCATGAAATCTTCGGATAACCTCAACTCCAGAATACTCAAGGATACACGCCAAAGTTTCTCCAATAACAGTGGAACGTAAATGACCCATATGCATTTTCATATTTCCTGACAAAAAGTACAGAACTGCTTTTTACACGAAACGTTTTAGTGCACATGCGCCTATACCAGCTTTGACCATCTTATGAATACTCTGTAACAAAAAAAAAATGTTGACGATATAGAAGTAGACAATAGTTTAAGTAAAGAGTGTATTGTGTACTTTCAAACAGTTAAAAAAGAAAATACCTTGGCTATCCATTTCATAGATAACTTAAAAGACTATAAAAAGAGAGCAAATAAAACCTAGGCAGTATATTCAAAATCCATAATAAATTACTCACAAACAAATATTACCACTCTAGCAGATGTTGGTCTTCCATAAATACCGTCCTCTCTCAACTCAAGCCATATCTCCAAAATACTCGTGCTATATCCCATAAAGGCTAGAATCTTTTAAGATTTGTATACCAAAACTTTAATGTTTCATTATATTTTGGTGGTAGATCAGTAAACATTTTTTTTAAGTGGAATTAAAGTTCAGTATAGCAATTCCAAACATTTTTTAGTGGAATTAAAGTTCAGTATAGCAATTCCAAACATCCCCTTGTACACCTAAAATTAAAGCATGAATCTCAGCCCAGGTAAAAACCCTATACAATTGCAAGGAGACCCGCCTTTCCCTTCAGGTTTAAAATCGCAAAGAAAGAAACTTTTTAACGAAGCCTTTAACGACTAACATTCTATAAACCATATGCAATACTGGAACCTAACTCGAAACACGGAGATGGATGTTTCTTTCCCTGAGGAGCAAGTAGAATATTGGGGGGGGGGGGGGTCATAAGACCTTATTTCATAAACACAACATGAGGTTTTCTCATATATAAGGTCTAATGTATATTCTTCAGTTTCGCATACAATAAAAAGGTGAAAAACATGCAGTTTAATCTGAAGTTGCAGGTGTAACTAACCTTTCAATATGGCGACTCGAGGTTTTGACACCTCCGCTTTCAAGCAAGAACCTGATCCGGTTCCTTCTCCGTTGAAGTCACAAACTCTTGAGAGACATTATATATAGGTGAAAAGTTCTGCAGGCTGAGTCTTGGATGAAGAACATCACGGACACCAAGCAACTTAGCCAATCTTCCGGGAGCTGCATCACATGATGCAAACACTCTGTGTTTTCTCTTTATACTTCAGGTCTGCAAAAAAAAAACATTTTTACTGATAAAAATCTTGCGATGGGAATTGCAGCAGCAACTAAATCAGTAGCATAATGAGGGGTGTTTTTGTGTTTAGCTTATTTACTGGGCTTATATATATTTGGAAATAGCTGACAAGATCATCTTTTTCGGCTTATGAGCTTATCAAGTTGAGTTAATGATTTTGTCATAAGCTGATATTGATAAGTTGATACGCTGAAAAAGTGGGCTTTTGATATTTTACAAATATACATAAGCTCATAAGCCCGGTAAGCACACTAAAACAAACACTTTTTTTTCTCTTTTTCTTTTTCTTCCAAACATAATATACAACCGAAATTAGCAAAAGGGTAAAAGTAGTACCATGATTGGAAGAGCATCGCCCCGTTTAGGTTTTGATAACAGTAGAGTCTTCTTATTGAGTTACCAAAGAGTAATTAGTTTTATTTCCAACGGTTTTGTCAAATCATGGTACTACTTTTAGCCTTTTGCTACCTACTTATCCTCAAAACATCACCAATGACTCTTAAATGATCGTGTCATGTGTTTTCTCTATCCTAGATTACATCAAAGTTGTAGCAGCAGCCTCCAAAAGAAGTGACACACAAATTTTCATTTTTTTATTACATAATTTTTTTGTTTGACCAGTTTTCGGTTCACTTGAAGAGAATGATTATACTAAAACCCATATTTTAAAGTATTTTTTTGTAAAACTGTTGTGAAAGACATTTGTAAAAGCATAAAACAAACCTGATCGATGAGGGGGATGGCCAGTATAGCATTGGTTTGGTGGATCAGCGGGGTTCATAAACTTTATATTTCATAAATGTGTGTACGTTCTTTTAACTGTACTGTTTTAAATGATTAAAAAAAGCTAGAAATGAAATCGAATGTTTATTCAGAAAGTTTTTAAAATATGGACATGAAAATTTGTGATAGATCTTTTGCGTGTCTCCCTATGTCATCCTGCGTCGAAAATATGCTCTTGAATCTTTTACATGACAATTAACGTATAAACCATTCTAAAAAATGCTATCCTGACACTCTCAAAAACTATAATAATTTTTTTTTAAAAAAAACCTTCGACCTAAGCTAAAAATTATCAAGTAAAATGGGAATGAACAAAGATTACCGTAGCTTGCAGATGAATCCAGTGATACTCGTAAGCGATCCAACAGCTATGTTGCAGACCAAGTTATAGCTATGGCCGACACCTACATATGGCTTCTCTGTCAGCCCACCTGCACCGAATATCATTGCAGTGTCATTTTAAATTGACCTTCTGCTTATAGGCTATTTTATAGTTACCCAAAAAAAAAGTAATTAAAAAATTGGGATATTTTTGCGTTAAACAACCCGTATATTAGTTCTGAAACAAATGCAAGAGCATGCTTCAACCTTTGGAAAGCTATTTTATTATAATATGTAATTATTCCTAACTATTTATCTTGAAGCCTAACTAATCTGTTGGAGGCTATTTGGAATTGCTTGTTTACCCACTTTTCTGTTTTTTTTTACAATAAATAAGCTAATTTTACTAGTTGCATACTTAAAGAAAATGAGGTTATGCACATATATATCACAAACTAACCTAGAAGACAACTTCTTATTTGGTAGCAACATCCGTGACAAACTGCTCGTATAATTTTTTAGCCTTTTTTTAATACCTGTAATAACAGGAGATTGGAAAGGATCGGTATTACTGAAACCATCATCTATATCTAGTATGCAGTAGTCTAAGTACATAAAAATTCTTGACACCGATTACCTCAAATAGCTGAGCGATTCTATAGTTGTTAGCACGCTGGGAATCAGATTCCTTCTTTGCCGTTTTCTTAATATCTGTAACAACACGTTACAAAGAATTAATATAACCCAAACTACTATTTGCATCTTATGGCAACAAAAAAAATTTGTTACTACTGATAACTTTTTTGCGTATACATAAATATATTATGAACTGGTTGAGCTATTACATCCCTGTGCAAAGAACAAAAGGCGTATGCAATTGTGACTGAAGCAACACGGAGAGTAGATGCGACATACAGAATACAATTTCCAGTTGGACTAAAGGTAGCGTGCCTTTGTTGGTATCGCTACTTCCTGCAACGTATGTGAATTAATAAAAACAGCGCAAAATATATTTTTTAAAAAAGTATGAAAGAAAAGAGTGAACTGACGTGAACATATATTGGTCTAGTATTACCCGTTTTCCGGTGCAGCTGCCATAGCACCAACTTGTCGATGCTCGAAATCACCTTTTTGAAATAATGTAGTTACCATTAGCGCAAATAACATAGGCCTAAGACAAAATAAGCATCGAGTGGGGTGAAACCAATAATTACCTTTTTAAGCTGGTCACAAACCATCGCGAACTCCAACGGAGGCCAACTCAACCTGTGCTACATATACAGCGGCACAGTCACCACAACCCACCGGCTCCCTTTTTTGCTATTATATAAATACATTGACCCCTAGTTACCATAATACTATAATCCTAATCACATATTCCATAGCAATTAAAAATTATAATTGAAAGAAAGGCTTCCACATACCGGCATCACTTGAAATCATTTTCTAGCACCTCTTCACCAGCTGCCAACGTTGGAGAAAAGAAAGAAAGGCTTCCACATACCTCTTCAAAAGTGGAGGACGCTGCTAAACCGTGGCAAATGCATACTACAGTGACTGCAACAAATTTCTCACTGTCACGTGTGCTTGCCCAGAAATCACATATTCTAATTAGAAAGCATGCGTGACAGTGACAAAATTCCTACAGTTTCACATATAATAACTTGCTGGGTAAGCACATTATAAGTTGTTCCCACTGACTCCAGCAAGATTAGTACAGCTACGGCTGGTCCACGTGCAAAAACAATACCGGGAACCTAAGAGCATCCACAATGAAGCCAACCAAACCCAGTTTTGATAAGCTATAAGATTTTTACAAGTTTATTATTTTCACCAAAACATAAAAAAATAAACTTTATCATTGTTAATAATAGAATTCACCCATTACACATACATACGTTCACATCTATCCGAAAACCGGGTGATCATCACGCAGTGGCTCAGAAAGGCTAACGGCACCCATGGCTGCAACCACCAGCTGGATAAAGCTACCCCGCCAGGATAATGCCGTTAGAAAATTAGTCATGGTGATAGTAGCAAAATTGAACACCAGCCATGGCTGCAACCACCACTTGGGTACGGTTGCCCTGCCAAGATACTGGTGTTGCTAAACGACGGTCATAAAATTTATAAGCACGGATAATTTTCATCATTGCCTGTATGTATGTGTTGGCCATTCAGCAGGCGAAACACCAAGTGGCCAATATTGCATATCGTATGTGAGTGAAGATGAACAGGATGGATCACAAATAATAAAGCGCTTTTATTATTAGGAGCGCTGCTTGATCGGGTTGCCAAAGAGAAGAGCAAAGCAGGTTTGAACGACCATAAGCATAGATGCAATCCATGTCATCAAATCTAATCATTTGCCCCGCCATGGCTGCAAATATAAGAATTTGCCCTGCGATGGCTGCAAATATGATCATTTGCAACGCCAATATAAATATCGCCCTGGCACAATGGAAACAACATCAATGTTAACTCTGAACCAAAATCTACCAAAACAACAACCACCATTAATCAAGTAACTTAAGTAACAATATTCATAAATCATCCCTGCCCATTTTAACCACAACCCAGTTAACCCGCATAAAAATACCTCAAATTGGTTAAAGTATTTAATATAACGACACCTGAAAAATGGCCGGAAAATCAGTAGATAAAATCAGTTATAAAAAGAGAGTTCATCCAAAGTTCTTCAGTAACATTATAACCAACCTTTCAGCAACCTTTGAATACTTCAGCAAATCAACTTTTTTTTTTTTTTTTTTTTTAAATTTATAAGCACGGATAATTTTCATCCAAAGTTCTTCAGCAAATCAACTTTTTTTTTAAATACTTCAGTAGCAATTTTTTTATACCAAACCCGGAAAATCAGTTATAAAAAGAGAGTTCATCCAAAGTTCTTCAGTAGATATTTGATATAAAAATACCTTTCCGCAAATAACAACAAACAAAAGTAAATCGACAGCATCATTATAAGAAACTAATAAAAAAAAACTACTAATCATATAACCAACCTTTCAGCAGCATCATTGATTTGCTGCTTAATCACCCTTCCTCTGAAAGGAACTCCCTACCTGCTTCTCTCTCTAACTTGGCAATATTTCCCTTCCTTGGTTCATATAGTGTAATGAAAGACCGTAAAGTTTCAGTACAAAGAAACAGCAGTCTTATCACTTACTGAAGTAAGATTTGATTTTAAAATTAATATACCTGGATGATCAACTGAACATCTTGAATGTCCAGTCCTCGTGCCGCAACAGATATATTGGTCTGTAAAACAACAATCACCAAAACTAACAAAATTAAAACCAACAAAAAAATCTTACCAAAGATGCTGTAAAGCTAAACATCACATGATTAAATCAACAACAACAACAACAACAACAAAAAGAACTAAACACAATAAAAAAACCGAACCTACAATGAATTTTATCGCAAAAGCAGTCGGCACACCTAAATCAGATCCAAAAATGTGGATATAAGTAACCTAACGACTGTAGATACAACAGATGTGTTAAAAACAACCACAAACTTAAAAAAATAATAACCGCACTATTCATGTAACTGTAGCTCCCCTCACAGAGCACTGTAGCTGGAACAAACCCGTAAGGTCGGATCAACCATCGTCGGGAGAAACCCGCAAACTCGGATCTCAAAGTTAACCTAACTATGTGAGGGAGGAGGAATAGTATCGGTGGAAGAATAATAACCCAAACCCGGGCTCAAGCGGGTAGCAAAAAAAATTCGGGCGGGTCGCGCCATAAATGTATAATAGATATAATTATTGAAAAACACAAAAGATTTTTCTACTCTTCTTTTTCTTAAAAAAAAATAAAAATAAATAAATAAATAAATAAATAAAAATAAAAAATAAAAAAATAAAAATAAATGCAAGTACAATCCTTATCAACACTTGGCTCATTTTCTTAACCATCTTTAATTATTTTCGAACAAGTGTTGAGGGGGAGACATAAAATTTTCCAAAATTTTCAAATTTGTACTTGCATGCTTTCTGAAATTTGTTGCTTCACAAAGTTGTTTTGGTGATAATCTCAAATGATGGAAAAGTTTTTGTGATATATTTTTGTTTAGTTTGTGCCAAATGTGTTAAGTAAATAATACTTAAGTGGATAGGACCTTAATTGCAAAAACATAAGGTTTAGGGACTATTGGTGTTAAAGTGACAAAAGATTAAATTCTAATAAAAGAAGATAATATCACCGCAGTTAATACACTTCAACCACTTCACTGACAAAATCCCATCCGCAGTAAATACTATCACCAAACCGATCAACGGCCCACATTCAATCTGCAAATCGATTTGAGATTCAAAAAAAGTGTGAGTGTTTTAATGATTATGACATGATCTTAAGCAATGGTTTTAAAGGATTTTACAATCCAACGGTTGAATCTCTCAAAAATAAGTGTTTTAGATCTAGGGCTTGCGTAAAATTGGGGAAACTCAATTTTAAGTGTTTGTGATATGTTTATTGGTACGATGATGCTTAAAATATGATTATAATCCATGTATGCATGTTTAATTGAACCCAGAAACTTGCAATTTGAATGTTCTTGATTTAGGGTTTTAGCGTACGAATTGGGGAAAATCATGTGCATGTGTTTCAGTGTAATTAATGTGTTGCAATGTTGTTGTTATACCTCGAATTGAATACTTGTTGCCTTGGATTAAACCCAGATACATCAAATTTGCTTAATTGATTTTGAGGGTTTATGAAGAACACGTTTTGCACGTTCAGTATGATTCTTAGGATTTTATGGTTAAAAGTTGTTATAACTTGGTCAGAATGCTTAGAAACATCATAGGATTTCAATGAAACAGGCTGATAACATAATCTCAAATGAATGTGAAATGCGAAAAATCTGCTGAGTCACTCGTCTACAAAGGATATCGAAATTTCTTGTATGAGAAGTTTTCGAAATTGAAAAGTTTTTTCGCAATTGGAAAATTTTTCGCAATTGGAAAATTTTTTCGCAATTGGAAAAGTTTTTCGCAATTGGAAAAGTTTTTCGCAATTGGAAACATTTTTCGCAATTGTAAACATTTTTCGCAATTGTCAAAATTTTTCGCAATTGTCAAATTTTTTCGCAATTGTCAAAGTTTTTCCAAAATCATGTTTCAACTTGTGTTATAAATTTGAAATATCTTGCTAAGTTAAGGATCTCATGTGAATCATTAAGTTTTAACTAATGCTAACCCACATGTATCTTGCAAATTGGTGTTAAATGATGTTTCAGATTTTTCACAATGTCTGCACCAGTACAACAACCGCTACCCATGATCTCTAAGGAAGAACTGTTTCCTCAAGGTTACAAGGCTAAGTATGGAAACAACAATGCAAGAGTAGTCTTTGACAACATCAAATGTGCTGAGCCAAGTTGTCGAATAGCCATTGAAATTCTCAGGAGACATGAATGCAACTGCATCTTGGAGAATTCAGATAATGTCCCAGAATTGTACATTCATCAAATGTGGAATACCATTGACCTCGATGACTACAACAGATATTTCACATGTACTCTGGACAGAAAACAAGTCAAAGTCACACCAATACACCTTCGAAAAGCCTTATCCCTACCAGATCCACCTGAAACATCAAACCAATTTTGGCCTGTACCATCTGAACCAGATATCCTCGAGTTTCTTCTCAACATTGGTTATGATGAGAGTCTCGATCTTCCACTCACAACAATTTCAAGCATCAATGCTAAATCAATTCCACAACCGTGGAGAGCCATTTACTACATTTTGGTTCGCTCGGTTTCAGGAAGAGATAGCGGGCATGAGCACCCAAGACTTTCACATGTTCAACTCTTCTGGGGAATTGTTAACAAGAAAAATCTAGACTATGCTGCACTCATATGGGAAGATCTTGTGTTTCAGATAAGAGGCCGTAAGAAACCTGTAACAAGAATTCCATTCGTCCGATACATAAAGATGCTGATTAGCTATCTCATTGACAAGAACTCCGACATCTCTCCTCGACCTGAAGACAGGGAACTTCATGTGATAAGGATAGATAAGCCTCTCAAGTCAGTCTATTTTCCTAAAGATAGTACTCACAAGCAAGGATCAAGACTACCGGAAGAATTGTTGACCGAGGAAATCAAGGAGACTCAACCCTACAGAGACTATGACTATGCATACGACAAAGGCCAGGTCGGGTTCATTAAGCATCGTGAAGGAACGGGTTCTACAAAAACTCATTCTAAAAGCAGTAGGACAGGGAGTGCCTCTAGTGCTTCAAAACAACCACAAAAACACCCAAGAACATTCAAAATAAGAGTGCCAACTCAACCGAAACCCAGAGTGGAAGAAGTTGGGATACATGAGGAAAAGGAAACTGACTCAGATGAATCAGAATCAGAGGAAGAAGTTTTAGTTCAAATGACAGATGCAGAAATTGAACTTCAAAATCAGCTTGATTTTCTTAATGCAAAGAAGGCAAGCATGAAGTCAACAAAGGAAGATGATGCCAGAAGGGCGAAATTGACAATTGAGAAAATGAGGGAGTATGAAGAAAAGAAAGGAGCTGGAGCATCAGGAACTGTTCAAGAAGCCGCCTTGATCCACTCTGATCCGGTTAATCAACCCGAAGGGTCAGGAATAGCTACATCCACAGTTCAGCATGATTCGGTTATTCAACCCGAGATGGCTGAATCTGTTATTTCTCAACCACCAAGTTCGGTTAATCAACCCGACTTGGAAGCTAAAACATCAGAAAAGGAGAAAGATCAAGATAGTAACATTGTTTTAACCGATAAAGAAATTTCAGATTCCATGTTTAACAATGACCAGGAGGGGGAACAACACTATAATGATGATATGGACTGGAATGTAGAAGAAGAACGGGAAATATTTGGAGAGAAAACTAATGATGATGCAAAGAAACTTGAGGCTGAGCATGCAGCAGCATTAAAGAAAAAGGAAGAAGATGAAAAAGCAAATAAAGAAGCCGATAGCTACATTCGCTCACCATCAGTCCCTCTATCTGACCTTACTGTGGTAGTTCATGTTCCTCAACAAGAGCAGACATCTAACCTTGTTCAGCCTTCTCCCATATCATCACCAAAACCTACAACACCTCCTGGGTCACCTCCCAAGAATCCATCACCACCATCCTCATCTCCTATGGACTCTGCTCCTCTCAATTCACAATCATCAATCCCTTCACTTACTCCATCACCAACAAGATCTCCATCACCAAAAGCCGAAGCAACAGTTTCTGAACAAATCAAGTCAGCCATAAAAGGTAAGAATGTGAGAAGAATAGCTCAAGTGACTAGAGTGGAGGTTGTCTCACCTGCTGCAAAGAAACTCAAGAAAGCAGTCAAACTAGCACAAGCCAAGAAAGTTAACCAAACGAGTGCACAACTGGCTGAGATGCAAACCTTAGTCAAGAATTTTTCTCAACAAATGGGAGAGATGCAGGAGACAAAGATGAAAATGGATGAGTTTCTAGCTTATGATGTAGGCGATAAAGTCAAAGCCAACATGAGACATTATGTCAAGAAGTTTCTGCCAGATATTCAGGAAAATATTGAAGCCTACATCAACACAAAAGTAGATGAGAAGGTCAAAGATCTAGCACTCCAACAGAAACATCTTCTTGAATATTCAGTTAAAGAACTTCAAGACGCCCTCTTCACCAAATTTCTTGCACAATCCACCCTCAGCAACACTGAAATGCCCATCCTGGATGCTATTCGAGCCAACATGGAATCATGTAAGATTGCAGCTGATAAATGCAAGCGTCAACGTGATAATGATGACCAAGATCCAGACACCACTACAAAGAAACAAAAGACTGGTAGCGGATCTGGGATTCACATTGCAGAGCCCACCGGAACAACTACAACATCCTCTCAACCTCCAAAGAATCCAGAATCTGGTCCGACAGCAACAGAGCATCATTATGAGCACTTCTACACAGTAAACATAGATTTTCAACCACAAGAGGGTCAGCCACAATCACCACCACCATCACTACCAAAATCAAAACCCACAAGCAGCTAGAAAACCTCCAAAGAACCAGCTGTTGTCACATGGCTTGATGATGATGAAGATGTGAATGGCAATGAATGGTTTGATCAACTTGCCAGTGCTCAGATCCAAGACGACGAAGCTTCTAAAGTTGAAGACAGTACGTTTGAATTTACACACAAAATCAAACATACTCTAAATGTGAAGAAAATGACAAAGAGAGAACTTCGTAGGATCAAAAATGATGCCTTCATTCTTCTTAAAGACAAATCTGCAAATGCGGCTGAGCTGGAATATCACCTTGAAAACATTGCTCGTGCAATGTCAAGTGAGTTTGACTGGACGAATCCAGACATACTCAGGGTGGGTGGCCGTGACAACAAAAACCGTCCGTACATCACAGACTGGACCAAGCCACTACCTGTGATCAGAAAACCTCATGGAACTTCAGAAATTCCCTTCCAGTTCTTTTTCAACAAAGATCTTGAACTACTCATGCATGGAGCATCGAGCAAAATGAAGTATGCAACTTCAATTACCTTCACTCCTGCAGCAAGTTACCAAAATCCTGCCATTGAGGAAGCTGCAATTCATCAGAAGATCTTCATCAAACAACAAGTGATCTATGATCGTGATGCTGAATTAGGAATCCATCACTGGTATGATAAAAGGAAGAACTGGTACAAGTATAAACTTAGCCAGAAGTCTCGTGAACAAGTCTACAGTGACCTCAGGATCATGGCAGTGATTAGTGTTACAGGATCGAAGAAGTATGATTACACATTCTTATCTGCGATCACCGTCAGACGACATGACAACCAGCTCTACTCGTTCTCTGAAGCAGATTTTCCTGACTTGAGTCTCAATGATATTAAAGACTTGTATCTCATCAAAATACAAGGAAAACTGCAACATCTCTCTACCGATCTTCAGTATGCTTTTAGTGCGGCTATCTGCCACTTCATCCGAAGAACGATAATCAAAGAACGAGTAGAAGATCTTCAGTTAGGAGTGGAAAGTTATCAGCAAAAGTTGAATCTTGTTGAGCCCATAATGTTCTTGGAAAAAAACCGCGATGCTCAATATACCATGAAGAAATACCCAGTCTTTGGGTTCGTCTACAGAAGTGCAACACATACAAACCATTTCATGTCAATTCATGAAATTCATAAATTCTGTGACGATACGCTGAAAAACATTAGAGATGGGTTAGTTCTTAGAGTTCGAGATCATGAGTTGAAAAAGTCAATAAGGTGGACACATAATGAGCTCAAACAAGTGATGCAGTTCATCCTGAAATTGAAAGAAGGTTGTACCGGAGGGATCAGATTAGGAGACTAGAGAGTTATGTGGGCGGTCGTCCACCATTTCCTATTAGA
The DNA here is from genome assembly GCA_021014915.2 of Artemisia tridentata subsp. tridentata. Lineage (NCBI taxonomy): Eukaryota > Viridiplantae > Streptophyta > Magnoliopsida > Asterales > Asteraceae > Artemisia > Artemisia tridentata. The sequence goes on along the minus strand of CP139509.1, from coordinate 367,464,299 downwards.
CTATATCAAAGGACGGACCCAAAATTCACAAAGTTTAGCAAAGGAGGTTGATGTAAGCACTTGAGTTCATAATTCATCAATTCTTATTTCATTATTCTTACCATATGCCTGTGACATTACGGCTTGTGTACACATAACAGTGCACAACCCGGACCCTGAGGTACGCTTCAGTGCCTCAATCCTGATCAAAGGAGCGAAAGCTTCTTTCTTATGAGTAGAATTAAACCGGAATGTTTTCTAAATTTTTCAAACATTCTGCTCATAAGGACAAGTATTCCCTCGTCAAGGGGGAGTATTTGAAAAATAATCTTTGTTCTGAAATACAAAAGTTCTTGAAATTCTTCCCTAAAACTCAAAAACAGCATATTTTAATCAAAAAGTTTTTCAAAAACATCATGAGTATGCTATTTTTGAGGGGGAGAATAACTGATGATTAAAATATGGTAAAGGAAAGATGGAATCTCATAAGTGCTCGACTCAGAATTGACCCTCGAATTGACGGTAGGAAAAAGTCAGTAGTCGAAAGGACATGTCCCGGACGGGTAATAATTTCAGGCCAGTTCATCTGGTGATGTAAACATGTCTCGCAACGGACTTGTCTGAGTAGAATGTACCGATTTCGAGCGATTTTCCTTGAATATGATCTGGACGGGTAATAATTTCAAGCTAGTTTACTAATGATGTAAGCGTGTCTCGCGACGATCATATTCATTGAAAGTCAATCAATTCAAAAGTTCCAACTCTTCCCGGCATGTGCAAATTTACTTTAACTATATATGAGCACATGTTAAGGGGAAGTCTTTCTGAAAAACGCAAAACTCTCATGGTGTCAATAAAATGTTTTTACAATCATCGACACTTTGAGAGATTTTCAATGGTTTGGCTTATGGCATCATTAGGATAGTCATGGAGTTATAAGGTGACTAAGGTTTAGGAAAAACTGTCCTATGATCCGCCAGAGCCGGAGGGATCTATCCAAGGACAAATCCCATAGTTTAGAACTAGAAAGTCCTAGGTATGATACAAAAAAGGAGAAAATGAATGAAAGGAGAAAGAAGGGGTTGAAGAATTAAAAAGAAAAGCAAAGAAAAGGGTGAAAAGAAATAGCCCTCCATTTGTTCAACCTTAGGGCAGACACCAGGTTTAATTCATAATCTACTGGTTGACTGAGCATCACCGGTATTGAAGACAAAAGTCGTCATGGACCCAGTGACGCACTGCACTAAACCTTCTAAGCCACTCAAGTGTCTCTCAAAAGACATTTGTTTCATTCACACGGAGAACCCTTCATAACCTATCGACCTCTCATTACGAGAGTGTTGATATTGAAAAGGAGGCAATCTGCTCCACGCCTCCGACGACCAAACAAATGTGCACTAATTGAGTCTAGAGCCATGAGATTCATCAAAGATCTCTTAGGTACACTTAGAACTACACTGATGTTCTACATCATGGGCATCAGTTGTAACTTAGGAAAGTGTCCTTCGCAGATCATAGCAATCTGCCAAGAACATTCTTGAGAGAATTCACAATTGTGATTCTCGGTGATAGAATGGAAATCCTGCCAGGGTAACATCAAACAACCCTGACAGCAGGTCACTTCGGTAACTCCTTGTGGGTTATGCTTAGTGTCTATTCCAAAATGGTCTACAGTCGTGGGGTGATCTCCAGCGACTCACTGAATCGTGGGTGCACTTCGGTGTGTCCGTGTTAGCCCTTTCGGGGGTATCCGGTTCAGAACGGCCTGGGTTTGGATTAGAGAAAGTCTTCACACTATGCTGTTGATGATCTCAAAGTCCAAATCTGTAAGTGCCGGTTGGTTCGTGTTGCTGCTGCTGCTCTGCGGAGGATCATGAAGACCTGGAGTTCTACCACCATCAAGACTCCATCATGCTCATATCCTGAAGATTAGTACTCACAAAGACTCAAGACAGCAAAAGTTCAAAGTTATTAAAGAAAAGTCAAAGATCAAGTATGTTAATCGTTCACAAGTCTAAGTTCAAGCTTATGAAGAGAGAACTACGTGATGTATGAAGAACAAAAGTCAAAGATCATATGAGCATGATGGAAACGACGTGAAGACACCAGTACTAAAGACCATTGGAGATTGGCAGATCGAGACAACACCATAACATTTCAAGTCAAGAGCAAAGAACAAAGATTATAAAGACGTCTGAAGCCAATGAAGCAAAGATGACGTCAAGCAACATTGATGACCAAGACTTAGGGGGAGATTGTTAGGAACACGTTTTACTAAATATTTCAAGTCTTGTTCATTTCATTTAAATTGTTGCTCAATATGGACTTTATGTTAGTGATTATAGGTCTGGTCCTTTAGAAGTCCATGGGCCGGCCTTTTATGTGTAATTATTTCTAGAAACCTTCATGTAAGAGTTGCCCTAATCCTCGCCTATAAATAGAGGGTTAGGGAGCTCATTTTAGTAGTTGGTTTTCATTCTCATGCGAAAGCTCTGTCCAAGTTTATAGTGAATGTTAATCATCCAATTATTCTTCTCTTAATCTCTTCTCTATTCATCTCTATTCTCTTGTATTTCATTTACTTATCGTTATTCTCATTTCGTAGCTTAATTAGTAGTAGTAGTAGTAGTCATGGTTTATTAGTGTATTTACGTGTGTGGTTTACATATTAAAGAGGACCTACACCATTTCAACTCTTGAGGTTTCCAAACATAATATTTAGGAAATTCTACATAAAGAAGAGTTTGGGAAAACGTATCGGTCTGGTTTGTTTCCATCCACGCCAGGAACTTGTTCTCGTTGGCTGATGCCTTTTCAAGCTGGTGATCAATACTTTCAGCGGGATGGAAACGTATCGGTCTGGTTTGTTTCCATCCACAGACTGTTCGTTCTCCAAATGAAATGGTAGGCGCTCTACAGATGGAAACCTGTAATGAATGTCATAGCCAAAAATACACCAAGCCGCCTCACATGCAGATAAATAGCTACAATCATAGAAGTCTTTAATCTCGTCAGCCTCTTCTTCCTCTAAACCAAATATCACCCTATCTGGTCCTTTATTTATGTACTTGAATAAGTATTTGATAGAACCAATCTGATATCAATATTCAACATTTATGTGAGACTGGTATCGTCTAAGCAAACCTGGATTGTAAGGCACAACGTAACCATTATGCAAATCGACTCCACTTTTCTTGATGGTTGTACCATCATTCCTCCTTTTATACTTTGCATAACCGTTTTCATCAATTGTTGTGGTTTGATTAAACTGATTAGGGAAACCCTTGGTGCATTTGAAATCAATGGTGCACGGACATGTTGGGTGCTCGGCTCCACACGGACCATGCATCATGTGATCAGTGACAATCTGATACAACTCTGGGTCTTCATTCTTGTCAGGAATTTCGGCTGATATAAACTGATCAATCCGCCCAGGTGTGGTTAGCTTATCCTCAGCTTCAAGCCAAAGTAATATATGACAATGTGGGAGTCCTCTCTTTTGAAACTCAACTGTGTAAACAACTGTAATAGTTAAATAAAGAAAAGGTTAGAGAATCAGTAACTAATAAGGCTGATCCCTACCAATTTTGTTATTAATTGAATATAAAAAATTAAATGAACATCTGGTGTTAATAACTTACGTGCTTTAACACGTCCAAATGTACGATTCTCCCTGAATTCTTTTATGAGAGTGTCTAGTTTGATTTTAATGACCCTTGTTGTTGCATCAGGCATGTCCTCTGATTTCATACCCTTTGCCTCCATCATTCGTGCAATCTCAGGCCAATTAGGGTTACATGTAAATGTAATGAATAAGTCAGGGTATCCATAGGACTTGCAAATTGTCATGGCATCCAAATAGTTCTGCATCATATACCTAGGACTGTCGGTGAATGACGATGGCAAAATAATCTTCTTACCCCGTAATTTAACACCAGAGTCTCCATTTTGTGCCAAGGCTGCCAATTTTGCGTATGTTTCAATTCTTAACTCCTTATTTTTGTTTCTGATAAACAACATGCATTCAGCCTCAACCATTGTGTATCCGTCCACAAGAAACTGCTGAAACAATCTCCTACCATTTAGTATCAAGGAATATTCTTTTTGCCTGTCTTGAATTCTGTATGCGAACCACTCCCTCATTGTTACGCGTTTCTTTTTGTCATCTGGCATCGCGTCCGTAATGTCCGCGTGGTAAATATCAGTTCTGTAACCATCTTCGGCGTAAGGAAAAAATAAAGGATATTGAAGTGGTAGGTATGAGACATGCAACTCACTTATTCTTTAGAGATTGCCATCTTGTTTGTGCAAAATAATATCTCTACTATTTGTGGTAGAGTCAAAATCACTGAATATTAAGGCGGCAACCTCAGATGAAGTTGGTAGGTTATATTGCCTACCATCGCGCGGTCTTGCACCAATAAGCTTAAGCTTATACTGTTTGTCATCACGTGCAGATAAAATTCATTCCCCAACCATTTGAAACTTGGCAACCGACGGATTATTTTTGTCAAGCATGTCACGTAAATCATAGCTTAGCTGGTAGTCAAGTTTATTTGTACTTGATGATGTTGATGGGTCGTTGCTGCATAAGAAAGGAAAAGCATATGTTAAATAAAAATAAAATGAAAATGTTGTTTAACAACTATAATCAATTTAAAAAGTCTAAATGCATTATATTTTCAATGAGTCATGATATATAAAATGTTAATTTGATTTACAAACCTAACAGCATTGATCCTGTTTCGAATCTCATTAGCGGTATCGAAAATATATAGTTGAGAAAATTTAGGAGGCTTTCCTTTTTCAAGCAACAAAGTACCAATTTTATGTAAATTCGGTCCTTGTATCCGGTAGCAATATGGACCGCGACCAACATTAACAGACTTATCTTGTTTACCGCCCATGGAGGTGAATGCAAACATAGAATTGTAACGCCTGATATTATCCATAAATGAGGAACTCTTAGGGTGTTCTTTGTTCATAAGTTGCTTCAAAGGTTTTGGTGGATCTTTAAGTGCGATAGGCAGCTTAACCTTTCCTCTTCCACAACAAAGAGAAAATGCATCTTTAACACATTGCCATCACCACGTATAGTCTCATGATACCACAACATTGCACCGCATTTTGCACATTCTACATTTGGATCTCCATGATCAATGTAATCTGTAATTGGAAAAGTTAGATGTAATAAATTATATTAAAAATTGCATATACTTTTGAAAGATTTGTAACAATAATTTTTATCTGTAGCGATGTAAAGATTGTGCGTACCATCACATATACCATAAAATCGACGTGATTCTGCTCCGACATCATCTTCCATATCAAATTCTGCGAAGTTAATACGACATGAACTTTTACGAACGCCCATTTTACCTTTTCATGGTCGCCTATCAGTAGCCATCGTTGAACATTGCCCATTTGATCGTTGGTTTGTATCAGATGATGTTGATCCTGTTAATAATAGAATAAGTATATTAAATCAATTTTGTTGATAGATAACAAAAAACTTAACAGGATAGTTAGCACTTACCTAAAGTAAAGTTCACAGGACTCGGAGTGACAAAACGTGTTCTTTGGTTACTCATATTACCCGAATTAAATTAACATTTAATGAATTTTTAACACCTAAGTCAATTACAAAAAATGATAGTGGAAAATATTTGAAATATCTTATTTGATATAGATACCTTTTCTTATATTTGGGACAGCTGAGTTTCTTGGCGTGGAAGGATCAACTACTATAGACTTAGGTGTCCTGGAACGAAGATTCATATGGTGTTGTGATGGCATTGTTAATGTATTTGTAACGTGGGAGGTCCGTGGAGTTTGAATATTCACCGACTTAGGTGTCCTGGAGCGAAGATTAATATGGTGTTGAGATGGCGTTGTTAATGTGCTTGTAACGTGGGAGGTCCGTGGAGTTTGAATATTCACCAACTTAGGTGTCCTGGAGCGAAGATTAATATGGTGTTGAGATGGGGTTATTAATGTGTTTGTAAGGTGGGAGGTCCGTAGAGTTTGAATATTAACCGACTTCACAGCTGAAAATATTATTAGAATCAATAAGTTAATCCTATATTATATAATGACATTTATAGTGGATGGATACAATAGGCAAGTCAACAATAAGTAATCGTGAAGATGTGGCTTACGTGTTGAAATGTTACATATTCGTTGACGTGCCTTTTGTAATACCTGAAATTCAGAAAGCATAGAAAAAGACCAAATTACCCCTGAAACAATAAAACCTAAATAAATAACTTATAAAATTCTGAAACAATTCCAAACTTCTGAAAACGATCTACATATCGAGTAAATTAATTTCTGGGACAACATTATATTAATTTGGAATGTCCAAAAATTATTAAATTACTTATACATATATATATGATCCGAAAATAATTAAGTATATATGTATTATATTTTGTGAAAATCATTTAATTAAGATAAATACAAAACTAAATAAAGGAATTATACACCAAATCAAATTATGATCTTGTGCTCACCTTTAGGCCGAAATTATGGACCTCACCCCCCTCCTAGTCGGTTATTTTATTTACAAAATCAAATCATTATTTTATTTATCCCTAAAACTTCCGAAACCCTAAATCGCATAAACAACAATTCGACCAAACATCCACACGACTTCTGGACCTGAGAAAATAATTTTCTGGAGTTCTTCAAGGTTTAAGCAAGCTAGGAAAAATAAGAGTTGGGTGGTGGAAGCTTTCGTTAGATCGTGGTACAATTGTTTTTTCGATTCACTCGTACGATAGGTTCGAGGAAGGAGTAATCTAATCTCTATCAGCGTTTATCTCTGTGTTCTTGCATTCATAATAAGGTACAGATATTCTGCCCTCTTTCAGTAAGGGTCTTTCATTTCCCTTTCCTTCAATTCTCGTTTTCCTTATTAGGATCCCCTATACCATTGCTATGTTCCTTGCTGTTTGTGAACCTTTCATGTGATCTCTTGTTTGTGAACCTTCCATGTGATCTTTTGTTCTGTGAACCTTCATGAACCTTGTGTTTGATCTCTTGTCCTGAACCCTGATCTGTGAATCTTGTTTTGAACCTTAATCTAATATACTTGTTATAAAACTAAATTGGTTTTTGATATAAACCTTAATCTGTTAAATCCTTATTTAAACCTAATTGGTTTTGAACCGTTCTTAAACTACATATGAAACATTTTGAGAAAAGCTACTTTGAAATAAGTAATATCACTTTTAATGGAAGTTACTAAAAGTCTTGGAAGACCATTTCTATGAAAACTATTTTGTAAGATCAGTTGTTATGAAAACCATTTTTGAAGGAGGGTCTTAAATGAATTTTAAATAGAAACCTTGGTAAATAAACTGTTGCTATGGAACTTTGATTATAAACTTTTGTTACACTCTTTTGAACCATTTGATATAGTTCTTTAATCTGAACTTAAACTTTGATATAAAACTTAACCTGATAAATTCTAAGTTGAACCTATGATATATAATCCTGAACTGGTTGACATGAACCTTTGCCATGTACCCTTAGGATATGACCTTTTGATTATTTGATAGTACGTTTGACCTTTGACCTACAGTATGAAATTATGAGCCAATCACTAGGCATGAGGGTTTCATGTCCATGTCATTGACGCACCTCTGACATGACTCAAGCGCAGGAGAGTGATGACCTGTTCCGTCCCTTATTTATTATTTGCTATGGCCATTATAGTTATGATTATTGATTTGTATGTGGGGCGTATGGGTGCACTCTAGATTTGACCTGTTATCTGTATATGTTATATGATTATGATTATTATCTCTGGTGACTGATTGTGTGTGCGATACACGTCTTTCACTTTGTCTGAGAGCTGATCACTCTACACAGGTTTGTTTTATTATATTAGTATGCTATGGTATTATCGGTCGTCTGGGCTCGTGATGAATTGTTGTGTTTTTGTTTTTCTTAAATCTTATTCACTTTTGTTCTTTTCTTTCATTCATGATCCATTTCTCATTCCTTTCATTTTGACTTCGTATCGGTATGATTTGTATTCCTGATTTGCTTTTGTATTTGCTACCTGCTATTTGTTTCCGTTATCTATATATCTGTTCACTGAGCTCTCGTAGCTCAGCCGCGTTTTCTTTTTCACGCGGCAGGTATTAGTAGGAAGCTGGGAATGAGTGAAGAGTGTACCTTGGACTTAGAAGATTGGATAGCTATGCTGGGTTAGAGTTGGATTGAAGACATTATATTTAGAATTAGTTTTGGAAGTTTTAATTGTAACCATTTAGATTCAATATTTCATTTGTAATCCTTGAATTTTTGTATTACTGTATTAGTATGCTTTGTTTTGATCTGATATGGATCCATTGTTGTGATATCTTTACCCTTGTCGGGTCGGGGTGTTACAATTTATGGTATCAGAGATAACAGGCTGCGACTCGTAATACATTTACCCTTGACCTGTGAATCCTGGACCACTAAGTTCCACTGTAGGCGCTCGTAGGACAACCTTTGAGAATTTGCTTTAGGATTTCCCTATAGGAACTTAAATCCTGACCAATGAGGAATGAATAGATTATAAGGCATTTTGTTTAAGTAGTATTGCTTCCGCATCACTCTGATTCGTGCCTTGCTTTTGGTTAAAGCCTATCGAAATCACACTTGGAAATTTAGAGCTTATGCCTTGCACCACCTAAGAATTGAACCTAAATAAAACCTGAAGCATTGAAAATTGCATAGTAGTCATCCGACACTATTTGATCCTTGCTTTCAGATTCCGACTCCAACCTCCGAACCTTTTGTTAATCATCCTGATGCCTCTTCGGGCATTCTGAGAATTCCCTTGACAATGATGTACTTGATACATTCCGTCAGTTGTTTCTTGCTTCCGATGATCATCTATGAAACTTTTGACACTATTTAATTTCGTCTTAACCATCCCTGTTTCCATAAGAAGTCTAGTGTTCTTATAAGGATTGATTGACGGATCATCTAATATTGACAACTATCCGCTTATGTCTCACCTTTGGCGTTTAAAACAATTTTGAAACCCCTACCACGATTACCGATTGTTAAATCTTGCTACCGCTACCTGATTTTGACTTTCACTTCCAATCCGTTTGATAAACAGTTAATATTTTCCGACCATTCTGAGGGTCGTTTAACCCTAATGTGGTTGACACCTGCTATAAATCATTTTCCATGCTGGATATAAATGTATCATCCGATACTATTCTGTCTTGCAAATTCCACACTACTCCTATGAGAACTCTAATGAATATTAACCATGAATTTAGGAAGTTTATTTCTTGAATGACGAATCTTATTTGCCAATCAGTTTTCCTTTGGAAGGATTTGATGCAAATACTATCTCCGTAGGAAATTGTTAAAAGAGCATGATGATGCTGATAACTGATATTTCTATACGTCTCACTTTGACAGTATAACCCTACTTTTGCTATGATAACCTTTAACCGCTCAGATATGTTAAGCTTAAAACTGCTATGGAAATACTTACCCTGATCTCATTTGATCGTCAAATTCTCCTGACACCTATTAGTATCCACCATTAGAAAGTTTTGGCATTGGAAGTTTTGTTGTACAAATTTTCTGGTGCTTCTGATGAAACTTTTGGGTATCTCTCCTGATTGAGAAGTAAAATTGGCTTTGAACCGATATCAGCTGACGAACCATGATACTGTTGAAATTGAGAGATTGAAGAAGCAACCACGAGAACTCCTAAGATAGGAGATGACTAACTGAGAGCAACTTCCGTAAAGTATTTCAGTTTTATTAGTAAAGATGGGTGATGTGAATTAGATATGAAGTTTTCCCTGAAACGATTCATGAAAACTGTTTTCATACTCATTGTGACCATTGTGAGTCTTAAATAATGCCAATAGTATTGGTTAATAAGAATCATGTTTGCACGAGTAATTGGACAATTGTCATAGTATGACAACATGTTTGTGCTCTGAGACGAACGAGGAACATGTAGACCATTTTCGTATTAAGGAATGACCCTATGTTTTGGACGAATAAATTTGTTTTCAGATATTGTAGCAGACAATACTACCAGGCATCCGGTGACGACAGCAATCAGAGTTGGCGAATTTCGAATTGTGCTAGGAGACCTGTCAAAGACACACAACCTTACTTCTCTATTCATTTTAGTTGTACTAAGATGAATTGAGAGTGGAAGCAGGCTCGTGAATGGGTAATACACAGCGACTAGGTCTGTAACACCCCAACCCGACAAGGGTAGAAGTATCACATTAATGGTTTCATATCAGATCAAAACAAAGCATACATACAGTAATACAAGGAATCTTTAAAGGTTACAAATGAGATTACAAGGGAATACAAAGTTTACAAAGGAATAAATACTAAGTCTGAAGATATAAGTTCTTCTAGTCATCTCTACTTCAAAATAACTATCAAAGTCTTCTAAGTCCAAAAGTCTCTTCACTCATACCCAAACCCGTCGTCCTGCTTATTACCTGCCGCACACGAAAAGAAAACGTGCGGCTGAGCTTAAAAAGCTCAGTGAACAGATACATATACAACAAAGAATAACGAAACAGAAATATAATATGGGCAATGGGAATGTCATAAGGTATAAAAGAAATAAATGGATAATAAGAGAAGAGTAGGATAGTCATCTACCACGAGCCCAGAAACTCAAAGTCATAATCTCAAAGTCATCATCTCAATATCATAGTCTCACAATCAGAGGGGATACCTCTCAGGCAACCAGATAATATGAGGGGTGTCCTCATGTATCAAAAGGGGTGGAGTGATCAGCTCCCATAAATGTGAAAGGCGTGTATAGCACACATGCACCAGTCACCTCAAAGTCATACTCAAAGTCATAGTTAAATCCACTAAACATACATGCCTAGGATTGCAATCCATACGCCCCCACTCAAAGTCAATCTCAAAGTCATACTCAAAATCATAGTAGCCATGGCAGATAATATAAAAGGGGACGGCGTGAGAAATCACTCCCCCACACAGGAGTCATGCCAGTGGTGCATCACAGACATGGCCAGGTTACCTTCCTGGCTAGGAAACAAAAAGGTGGCTCGGGTATCAAACTAAGAGTCAGGTCTCAAAGTCATGCAAACGGGTTCATCTCAAAGTCATATCAAAGCATATCTCAAGGTCATGTCAAAAGTGAATCTCAAAGTCATATGAAAAGGTTCATATCAAAAGGTTCATAGCAAAAGGGTCATAGCAAAGGTTCATAACTCAACATCGAAGCATAGGTGATAAGACACCCTTTCTTAAAAAGGGTAGAGTATCCGTACCTTATGCCAAGAGTCAAACAGATAAAAGATGGATCATACAGAGATGGAGAGGTCAATCCTTCTTCACCGAACCTATATGATTTAACAATCACATATTACTTATAAGCTCATTTTAATCAAATTTCATAATTTAGTGCTCTTTGTATTTTTAGAAACTTTCCAAATTTGTATGTTTCCCCGAATTAGTAGCTTTTATAATTTTAAGGTTACAAATGATAATTAAATAATTTAAAGGTTTAATATAACCAATATCGTAGTTTAGGGTTTATTGTGACAATATCCAAAGATTAGGGTTTAAACTCGTAAATTAGTTTCATACTGACCCAATTAGTACTTAGTCGAATTAATGAATACTTTTAAACGTATTTCGGATTTAGTTAGGTTTGAAAGAATACACTTGAGATAAAGGACTCAACATGTGAGACACAACACGAATTAGTAAAGTTAGATCAACCCAATAAACCTATTATGTTCTAAACAATTATACGTGCATGATTTTCTTGACATCTTTTAATATGTAAGATCATATATTATTTTCAAGTTTCATAGATTGGTACTTCATTCAATCCATTCACACTGGTCTTTCTATAATTTATTTTTAAAACCAGTATTATACTTATATGTATTATCATATGACTGACCCATGTTCATGATGTATATTTATAATACTCATTCTACTTAATGACCACGTATGGTATACATGTAGTAGGTTGTACTTTACACAACATGAATATAAAGGTTGCCTAGGCACGTCTATTCCCCCAACCATGCCCACATCCACGAAACACAGCACTTGCTAACCATATTCGACCTGTTATTAATACGAATGAACAAGCTTGTGAGTAACAGTCTCAACGAGACAGTTTTAGGACTACAAACCTAGCTTCTTCTTTTACCCCACCAAGCATGCGTGTTCATACTGGTTTAAACATGATTCGACAAAAGACACACCTCGCGAGTCATGATCGACCACCTTTTTAGCATGCAACGTGACACACATAATAGACCTCAAAACCAACACCATAAGACACTTTACAAATTTAGCTTATAGACTCATCCAAAAGTTATACAAAACAGCCTGCACACTAGAGGATTAACGAGCCAAAGACGAAACAGTTTTCCTCCATGAAAATCATGCGTTTCCAGCCCCTACTCGACCCCAATACATGCGCCTAGGTTTTGTTAGTTTCAAGCTTTGATTAACCGATTTCTTAGACAAGTATTTAGGGTGCGTTTTAGATTGCGGTTAGGTTGATGGATAGGGCTGAAAACACGACACACTAAACAGCCATAAAACTCGACACAAGAATAGGTTACGAGCCATGTGTGACATATTTATTCGGTTAACGGATTATTGGCGAAACAGAGCTAAGCTATGTTTTCATATATATATATATATATATATATATATATATATATATATATATATATATATATATATATATATATATATATATATATATATCATGCGTATATTATGTTAGTCGAACAAGGAAAAGTATCAAGGCGAAAAAAAAATAAGGTTTACCTCGGGTCAGTTTATGATGAACGAAACACAACAGGGAGTAAGACGATTAGACCAAGCCTACGAAGACAAACTCTCTTCGAACCTATCTGCTACCACACTCGACTCTTCTTCAAACCTTCTTTATACATTAGAAAACGATTTGACACCAGGTTAATAAAAGAGGTAAAAATCAGCAACACAAAACTCGACACACCTTCTTGAAGCCTTCTTCGTACCACTTTTCTTGAAGCTAAATGACTGCCGCCACTTAGTTTGTGTTTTAGGGTTTTATGGGTTTGACGTGTGAATTTAAATTTGTGTTATACGGTTTGCAAATGAGAAAAGAGAGTGGAGAATATCGGCTGAGAATAGGGGCGAGAATATGGGAGGTTTTAAATGACTAAATCTCCTCTTCAAATAAAGAAATGGATCTAGACAATGCCATGCTATGAGTGGTTTACAAATTTTTATTACTTCGAGCCCTATTGAAACCTTGATCGCGTGATATTTATAATTTATAATATTATGAGTGTCAACTTATATGTATATATATATAGCTTAAGTTATGGTCTCTTATTGATTGATATATATATAGCTTAAATTATGGTCTCTTATTGATTGAGAGGATTAAGGGTAATTCTCATCTAGTTAATTTTGTATGAACCGAGTAACTAAAGGTCCATATGGGGCGTGCTTTTAAATTTGGCAAGGATAACAATTGTCAAACCAATTATGGTAATTGTTGTGTAAAATCATGGGGCGTACCATGCATAGAGAATTAGAAAGGTTTTCATAATTCGTGACCATTATATATTATCATTAATTAGGTTAAACTTTATACTTAGGTCACTTTATACACTTGTCATTGTAATATTTATTTTATAGTTGTAAAATCTCAAAATTTTGAGGGCAATAAGGGAATTTCAAATGAACGAAAATTTCGGGTTTTACAACTCTTCCCCTCTAGAAAAAAATTTTCGTCCTCGAAATTTGAAGTCGCAAAGTTAAACGAAGTCGTAGCAAGTTGCAAACGATCAACATAACATTCTCACGCTCGAGCAGGTTCTTCCAAACCAAGTATTTTCTCATGACTCAATCTTGCCGATCAAATAATTTCGGTTTTCTCAAAAAGACATAACGCTCAGGATTCACATCAAAAGAATGATATACTAAACGTAATGGATGATAAACGTATCTCATCAGAAGGGGTTCAGGGAAGATGTAGGATTGACGGATTTTCGTCCGTGGAATAGAAATAGTCAAATCAGATGAAAACGTATCGAATTGTAGCGAACATGGGAGTAGTATATGAGTTCAAAACTCTTCAGCTTCAGTATAACCTTTCATAGGTGTTCTCATAAACAAACAGGTCTTGCTCCTCAAAATCAAAAGCCTCAATCAACTCATAGCAGGTCATAATGAAACATAATCAACGGATGCGAAACGTACATATAGCAAAATGTAGGTGTACTTTTCAATAGTAACAGATCAGATCCATACTGACAGAAAACAGACGGTAGAAAGTTCTACAACAGAACCCAAGATTCTTATCGGAAATACAAAGGTCAACAAACGCGTGTCGAGTATCCAAACGTATCCAGTCGTATAACGATGAAAGCAGATTAAACGCATAAGTAGAATGAATCCTAAAGTCTCATTAATCACAGATAATCCAACAGAGATCAACTTCTAAACTTCTTAGGTATCTCCCAAGATATCCTATGCCCACACAAGTGCACGTTATATGATGTAAGTATTATCACGTTGGCCAGACGTCATAATACTGGCATCATATAAATATGCCCTCATGATGGTCATACTTTATCTCAAATCGTAATCAAAACCACCTATCTTAATCCACCTAGTACTTCTACATTCTCAGAGGTCAACAAAATAATTGCCACAGTCAAGAGAGAAAACAAAACTATTCGCAAGAGTATCAAAATCCCAGATTGCCTAGCAGAAGTGAGGTACGCCGTCCCCAGTATCATATCTTCCACAACTCGCCAAAATCTCTCACACAAAGCTATCACCGAACATACGAAAAATAAACACGAACTGAAATGCTTCTAGGAAACTTAAATCATCTAGGATCTTATTAATCTTCAAGAACTTCGGCCTTCATAAAATCTAATCTTCCAAACATGAAGGGTCTGTTTCCCGATTCCGCTCATTCAACACCTCTAATCTCTTCAAGTCCTGTTAGTCTGTCTTCGTCTGTCCCTCAATCGGGAAATGAAACCAAGGTCGGAAACTTGTGTCTGAGTCGTCGAGCCTCCTGCAGTTCTTCTTGGAATGTGACGGAGCAACGTGGATTTCTGGCACGGTCTTTAAATCTCTCCATCATCCAGTCTGCTTCCGCTCTCAATTCATCTCAGTACAACTAAGATGAATAGGGAAGTGGGACTGCATGTCTTCATCAGCTCCAAGTTCGCCATCTTGACTAGGATTTCTTCTTCTGCATCGCCAACACTTCTGTCTTGTAAGGAATGTCTCCACTCTTCGGGGTAGTCTCTATTGTCGTCAACTCCAGGTCAGGCAAGGAACACCGTTGTCTCAAACAACATCAATCTCTCAGAATACACAAATGATCCTCAAATCTCTAACAAGGTGCAAAGTGATTTTCATGCTCTTCCTCGTCTCCGAATGTACCATTAAGTCATACAATGACCATATGCCTAGTACTCATGAGAAAATATCATCTATCAATTTCACAAAATCGTCAGAGCTTTAGCTAATATTATTAGCGTCACTAACCGTCATGGCAGTCGTTTACGAATACGGAAGGCGATTTCAAGAATAGTATCAATTCATCAGAAAGGAAACTTCGCGCTCTGAATTTAAACAAAACACATAATCGTTCCAGGGTGGAGGAATATTGGCTCCTACAGCAATACGGTTCAGCTTCCATACATATCTCCAGTCATCATTCATCTTTATCGCGAACAACACTAAAACATGCCCAGAAGTTACACTTAAGTAAACTCACTTCCTGGTCTTCGGTTGCTGCTCTTCCCGGTTGCTCCAGTCAATTAGTATGATCCAAAAGACATCTTCGTTTAGTGACTAGAATCTCTCGGTACCATGTCAAATCTTACTTCATACTCCGGTGGAAAAACTTGACGGTCCAACAGGATTATGTTCAAGAAGTTCAGGGTGCCAAATAACGTTCAATACAAGGTTCGTGTTCAGAAAACTCAAGGTGCCAAAAGGCTTCTACGATGAGGTTCATTTATTGGTGTACGAAATGGTTTCTAAGAAAACTTTATAACCGCAAACGTAACACACGAGTCTCCAGAGAAATAGTGATAGCAAAGGGTTTAACAATCAGAAATCGTAGTAGGGAGTTCAAAATTGTTGCAATCGTTAAAGGTGAGACATAGAAGGGTAGTTGTCAATATTTGACTGATCATTCCACAATTTCCTTGTCAGAATAAAATCGAAGTTAACTATTCAAGAAAGACGGTTCGCAAATCAAAGCTATATCATTAGAAGTGAGGAAGAAAAACATTCTTATACACATGGTTACATACCACAATACTTCTCATAAGGACAGAGATGGGTAAAACGAAATCAATAGTGTCGGAAACTTCATAGATACTTATCAATTGGCAAAACATATCCAGTACGTCATCGCCATAGAGGTTCTCGGAATGTCTGAAGAGGCGTCAAAGTGATTAACAAAAGAATCAGAGTGAAATGCGGGTCATTATCAAAATGATTAACAAAAGGGATTTGAAGATAAGGATCAAATAGTGTCAGGCCATTATTATGAAATTCTCAATGTCTTCAAGATTTAATCAGGTTCAAAACTTAGGTGGTGCAAAGCATAAGCTTTCACTTTCCAGAAGTGGTATCAACAGGATCTAACCAAAAGCAAGTCACGAATCAGAGTGATACGGAAGCAATGATGCTTAAACAATTGCCTTATAGTCTACCCATTCCTCACCGGTCAAAACTTAGGTTCCTATGGGAAATCCTAAAGCAATTTTCAAAGGTTGACTTACGAGTGCCTACAGGGGAAAGCTTAGTGGTCCTAACTTACACAGGTCAAGGGTAAATGTATTACGAAATCGCAGCCTGTCTCTCTGATACCATAATTGTAACACCCCAACCCGACAAGGGTAGAAGTATCACATTAATGGTTTCATATCAGATCAAAACAAAGCATACATTACAGTAATACAAGGAATCTTTAAAGGTTACAAATGAGATTACAAGGAAATACAAAGTTTACAAAGGAATAAATACTAAGTCTGAAGATATAAGTTCTTCTAGTCATCTCTACTTCAAAATAACTATCAAAGTCTTCTAAGTCCAAAAGTCTCTTCACTCATACCCAAACCCGTCGTCCTGCTTATTACCTGCCGCACACGAAAAGAAAACGTGCGGCTGAGC
The DNA here is from genome assembly GCA_021014915.2 of Artemisia tridentata subsp. tridentata. Classification (NCBI taxonomy): domain Eukaryota; kingdom Viridiplantae; phylum Streptophyta; class Magnoliopsida; order Asterales; family Asteraceae; genus Artemisia; species Artemisia tridentata. The sequence goes on along the minus strand of CP139509.1, from coordinate 367,447,112 downwards.
TTAAAAAGCTCAGTGAACAGATACATATACAAAGCAAAGAATAACGAAACAGAAATATAATATGGGCAATGGGAATGTCATAAGGTATAAAAGAAATAAATGGATAATAAGAGAAGAGTAGGATAGTCATCTACCACGAGCCCAGAAACTCAAAGTCATAATCTCAAAGTCATCATCTCAATATCATAGTCTCACAATCAGAGGGGATACCTCTCAGGCAACCAGATAATATGAGGGGTGTCCTCATGTATCAAAAGGGGTGGAGTGATCAGCTCCCATAAATGTGAAAGGCGTGTATAGCACACATGCACCAGTCACCTCAAAGTCATACTCAAAGTCATAGTTAAATCCACTAAACATACATGCCTAGGATTGCAATCCATACGCCCCCACTCAAAGTCAATCTCAAAGTCATACTCAAAATCATAGTAGCCATGGCAGATAATATAAAAGGGGACGGCGTGAGAAATCACTCCCCCACACAGGAGTCATGCCAGTGGTGCATCACAGACATGGCCAGGTTACCTTCCTGGCTAGGAAACAAAAAGGTGGCTCGGGTATCAAACTAAGAGTCAGGTCTCAAAGTCATGCAAACGGGTTCATCTCAAAGTCATATCAAAGCATATCTCAAGGTCATGTCAAAAGTGAATCTCAAAGTCATATGAAAAGGTTCATATCAAAAGGTTCATAGCAAAAGGGTCATAGCAAAGGTTCATAACTCAACATCGAAGCATAGGTGATAAGACACCCTTTCTTAAAAAGGGTAGAGTATCCGTACCTTATGTCAAGAGTCAAACAGGTAAAAGATGGATCATACAGAGATGGAGAGGTCAATCCTTCTTCACCGAACCTATATGATTTAACAATCACATATTACTTATAAGCTCATTTTAATCAAATTTCATAATTTAGTGCTCTTTGTATTTTTAGAAACTTTCCAAATTTGTATGTTTCCCCGAATTAGTAGCTTTTATAATTTTAAGGTTACAAATGATAATTAAATAATTTAAAGGTTTAATATAACCAATATCGTAGTTTAGGGTTTATTGTGACAATATCCAAAGATTAGGGTTTAAACTCGTAAATTAGTTTCATACTGACCCAATTAGTACTTAGTCGAATTAATGAATACTTTTAAACGTATTTCGGATTTAGTTAGGTTTGAAAGAATACACTTGAGATAAAGGACTCAACATGTGAGACACAACACGAATTAGTAAAGTTAGATCAACCCAATAAACCTATTATGTTCTAAACAATTATACGTGCATGATTTTCTTGACATCTTTTAATATGTAAGATCATATATTATTTTCAAGTTTCATAGATTGGTACTTCATTCAATCCATTCACACTGGTCTTTCTATAATTTATTTTTAAAACCAGTATTATACTTATATGTATTATCATATGACTGACCCATGTTCATGATGTATATTTATAATACTCATTCTACTTAATGACCACGTATGGTATACATGTAGTAGGTTGTACTTTACACAACATGAATATAAAGGTTGCCTAGGCACGTCTATTCCCCCAACCATGCCCACATCCACGAAACACAGCACTTGCTAACCATATTCGACCTGTTATTAATACGAATGAACAAGCTTGTGAGTAACAGTCTCAACGAGACAGTTTTAGGACTACAAACCTAGCTTCTTCTTTTACCCCACCAAGCATGCGTGTTCATACTGGTTTAAACATGATTCGACAAAAGACACACCTCGCGAGTCATGATCGACCACCTTTTTAGCATGCAACGTGACACACATAATAGACCTCAAAACCAACACCATAAGACACTTTACAAATTTAGCTTATAGACTCATCCAAAAGTTATACAAAACAGCCTGCACACTAGAGGATTAACGAGCCAAAGACGAAACAGTTTTCCTCCATGAAAATCATGCGTTTCCAGCCCCTACTCGACCCCAATACATGCGCCTAGGTTTTGTTAGTTTCAAGCTTTGATTAACCGATTTCTTAGACAAGTATTTAGGGTGCGTTTTAGATTGCGGTTAGGTTGATGGATAGGGCTGAAAACACGACACACTAAACAGCCATAAAACTCGACACAAGAATAGGTTACGAGCCATGTGTGACATATTTATTCGGTTAACGGATTATTGGCGAAACAGAGCTAAGCTATGTTTTCATATATATATATATATATATATATATATATATATATATATATATATATATATATATATATATATATATATATATATATATATAATCATGCGTATATTATGTTAGTCGAACAAGGAAAAGTATCAAGGCGAAAAAAAAATAAGGTTTACCTCGGGTCAGTTTATGATGAACGAAACACAACAGGGAGTAAGACGATTAAACCAAGCCTACGAAGACAAACTCTCTTCGAACCTATCTGCTACCACACTCGACTCTTCTTCAAACCTTCTTTATACATTAGAAAACGATTTGACACCAGGTTAATAAAAGAGGTAAAAATCAGCAACACAAAACTCGACACACCTTCTTGAAGCCTTCTTCGTACCACTTTTCTTGAAGCTAAATGACTGCCGCCACTTAGTTTGTGTTTTAGGGTTTTATGGGTTTGACGTGTGAATTTAAATTTGTGTTATACGGTTTGCAAATGAGAAAAGAGAGTGGAGAATATCGGCTGAGAATAGGGGCGAGAATATGGGAGGTTTTAAATGACTAAATCTCCTCTTCAAATAAAGAAATGGATCTAGACAATGCCATGCTATGAGTGGTTTACAAATTTTTATTACTTCGAGCCCTATTGAAACCTTGATCGCGTGATATTTATAATTTATAATATTATGAGTGTCAACTTATATGTATATATATATAGCTTAAGTTATGGTCTCTTATTGATTGATATATGTATAGCTTAAATTATGGTCTCTTATTGATTGAGAGGATTAAGGGTAATTCTCATCTAGTTAATTTTGTATGAACCGAGTAACTAAAGGTCCATATGGGGCGTGCTTTTAAATTTGGCAAGGATAACAATTGTCAAACCAATTATGGTAATTGTTGTGTAAAATCATGGGGCGTACCATGCATAGAGAATTAGAAAGGTTTTCATAATTCGTGACCATTATATATTATCATTAATTAGGTTAAACTTTATACTTAGGTCACTTTATACACTTGTCATTGTAATATTTATTTTATAGTTGTAAAATCTCAAAATTTTGAGGGCAATAAGGGAATTTCAAATGAACGAAAATTTCGGGTAATACACAGCGACTAGGTCAGAGATTCATGTTACCACACCACAGTTCCAAGAAGAAGTGCCGAAGGCTTGAGGGATCAGACTCAAGTTATAAATCCTTTTCACCCGATGATCATATGGACATACATAGACAGACTGCCTGGAATCGAGAGAGATTTAAGAGCATGTATTGAATGGATGACCTGATGCTTTTGATGAGGTACCCAAATTCTGATAAACATTCTAGATCGGTTCCGTTAACTCCTTCGAGTGATTCGTTCTCCTCTTAGTTAAGGTATTTGATTTTTGTGACCTCTGAGACCGTAGGAAGACTAGGTGGATTAAGATAAGTTGTTCTGTTCACGACTTGAGATAAAGTATGACCATCATGAGGGCATATTTATATGATGCCAGTATTATGACGTCTGGCCAATGTGATAATACTTACATCATATAACGTGCACTTGTTGTGGGCATCGGATATTTCGAGAAGTGCCTTAGAGCTTTCGAAATTCTGATAAATGTTTGAGATCATCTGCGTTAGTGAGACTTTAAGTTCATTCTACCTATACGCGTAATCTGCTTTCGCCGTTATACGAATTGATACATCTGGATTCTAGTCACGCATTCTGCTGACCTCTGGACTCCCGATAAAAATCTTAGGTTCTGTTATAGAACTCCTGCCAATTGATGTTATCGATAATTTTTTTCCTGTACGTTCTAACCTGATTTGTCAAATCAAATTTCGGGTGGACGGCATACCCGTCAAAATCCTATGTAATTCCTGCGTCCCTTTCAAGAGAATCCGATTATCATCTATTATATTATTCTTTCGATTTATATTCAGTATGTTTTGTCCTTTTGAGGAAACCGAAGTTTTAACCTACAACATAGAGTCATAAGAACCAAGCCTTTCATATTTCCTGTTCACAGTCATTTGTGTTCCCGTTTCATTTCATCAAAATTTTCGAGGACGAAAATTTTTTTTTAGAGGGGAAGAAGTTGTAATACCTGAAATTCAGAAAGCATAGAAAAAGACCAAATTACCCCTGAAACAATAAAACCTAAATAAATAACTTATAAAATTCTGAAACAATTCCAAACTTCTGAAAACGATCTACATATCGAGTAAATTAATTTCTGGGACAACATTATATTAATTTGGAATGTCCAAAAATTATAAAATTACTTATACATATATATATGATCCGAAAATAATTAAGTATATATGTATTATATTTTGTGAAAATCATTTAATTAAGATAAATACAAAACTAAATAAAGGAATTATACACCAAATCAAATTATGATCTTGTGCTCACCTTTAGGCCGAAATTCTGGACCTCACCCCCTCCTAGTCGGTTATTTTATTTACAAAATCAAATCATTATTTTATTTATCCCTAAAACTTCCGAAACCCTAAATCGCATAAACAACAATTCGACCAAACATCCACACGACTTCTGGACCTGAGAAAATAATTTTTTGGAGTTCTTCAAGGTTTAAGCAAGCTAGGAAAAATAAGAGTTGGGTGGTGGAAGCTTTCGTTCGATCGTGGTACAATTGTTTGTTCGATTCACTCGTACGATAGGTTCGAGGAAGGAGTAATCTAATCTCTATCAGCGTTTATCTCTGTGTTCTTGCATTCATAATAAGGTACAGATATTCTGCCCTCTTTCAGTAAGGGTCTTTCATTTCCCTTTCCTTCAATTCTCGTTTTCCTTATTAGGATCCCCTATACCATTGCTATGTTCCCTGCTGTTTGTGAACCTTTCATGTGATCTCTTGTTTGTGAACCTTCCATGTGATCTTTTGTTCTGTGAACTTTCATGAACCTTGTGTTTGATCTCTTGTCCTGAACCCTGATCTGTGAATCTTGTTTGAACCTTAATCTAATATACTTGTTATAAAACTAAATTGGTTTTTGATATAAACCTTAATCTGTTAAATCCTTATTTAAACCTAATTGGTTTTGAACCGTTCTTAAACTACATATGAAACGTTTTGAGAAAAGCTACTTTGAAATAAGTAATATCACTTTTAATGGAAGTTACTAAAAGTCTTGGAAGACCATTTCTATGAAAACTATTTTGTAAGATCAGTTGTTATGAAAACCATTTTTGAAGGAGGGTCTTAAATGAATTTTAAATAGAAACCTTGGTAAATAAACTGTTGCTATGGAACTTTGATTATAAACTTTTGTTACACTCTTTTGAACCATTTGATATAGTTCTTTAATCTGAACTTAAACTTTGATATAAAACTTAACCTGATAAATTCTAAGTTGAACCTATGATATATAATCCTGAACTGGTTGACATGAACCTTTGCCATGTACCCTTAGGATATGACCTTTTGATTATTTGATAGTACGTTTGACCTTTGACCTATAGTATGATATTACGAGCCAATCACTAGGCATGAGGGTTTCATGTCCATGTCATTGACGCACCTCTGACATGACTCTAGGGCAGGAGAGTGATGACCTGTTCCGTCCTTTATTTATTATTTGCTATGGCCATTATAGTTATGATTATTGATTTGTATGTGGGGCGTATGGGTGCACTCTAGATTTGACTTGTTATCTGTATATGTTATATGATTATGATTATTATATCTGGTGACTGATTGTGTGTGCGATACACGTCTTTCACTTTGTCTGAGAGCTGATCACTCTACACAGGTTTGTTTTATTATATTAGTATGCTATGGTATTATCGGTCGTCTGGGCTCGTGATGAATTGTTGTGTTTTTGTATTTCTTAAATCTTACTCACTTTTGTTCTTTTCTTTCATTCATGATCCATTTCTCATTCCTTTCATTTTGACTTCGTATCGGTATGATTTGTATTCCTGATTTGCTTTTGTATTTGCTACCTGCTATTTGTTTCCGTTATCTATATATCTGTTCACTGAGCTCTCGTAGCTCAGCCGCGTTTTCTTTTTCACGCGGCAGGTATTAGTAGGAAGCTGGGAATGAGTGAAGAGTGTACCTTGGACTTAGAAGATTGGATAGCTATGCTGGGTTAGAGTTGGATTGAAGACATTATATTTAGAATTAGTTTTGGAAGTTTTAATTGTAACCATTTAGATTCAATATTTCATTTGTAATCCTTGAATTTTTGTATTACTGTATTAGTATGCTTTGTTTTGATCTGATATGGATCCATTGTTGTGATATCTTTACCCTTGTCGGGTCGGGGTGTTACACCTTTGGTCTAGATGTCACCGTTGACAGTCCACTTGATGAGCCACTACCATAAGTATTAGTATGTCTTTGGGTTGACATTGGTGTTTCTGTTCTTGATCCTGAAACAAAATCCAGTTACATGAAAATAATAATAGTCGCCAAATAAAACTAACATGTTAATTAAGGAGTTGGAACTGTATTTACTTAACGAATAAACTCACTCTTTTCTAAATTGTTTAGTCTTGTTACAACACTTGTCTTGGTTTGTAACACATTGTTTGGGTTCAAATCAAAAGAAGATGGAGGTAAAAGGATATCGGAAGCTTGACCGTTCGGTATTGGGACATTTGTTGAAACTGTGGACGATGTCGTCCCTGCAAAGATTACATATAATGGAATGAAACATAAATAAAAATTGATCTATAAGTATAAAGCATGTATGTGTTAATGTTTTTGTTTTTATGACAACCTATGTTTTTATCTTTTTTTGATGGCCTCCCAGGACGTCTAATGGCCAAGTCATCGGTTAAACCTGTTTATATTAATAAACGAAATAGATCAATTGGTGTGAGGACATATATTGGTAGGATTGGTAATATAGTGTGAGTCTTATAAAGGTTTTGCGTATGAAACCTATGTTGTTATATGTTTTTTTGGGCATCCCAATACTTTGAGTTGCTAAGTCAATCTCTAACACTGCAAATAGGAATTATAATAATAAGTTAGAGGGTTATTATGATTAATTGTATATATTGATAATAGAAGAATGATAATACAAAAAAAAATATGATACCTGGGTTGTTATATGTTTTTTTACGCCTCCCAGGACGTTGAATAGATAAGTCTTCATCTAAAAATGCAAATAGGATGGATAATTTCAAAATACGAACATATTTAAAATTATTATGATGATCTATATAACAAAAATAATTGAAAATTAATGTATACATAATTATATGAAATATAGGTGACTTGTATATATTGATAATAGAAGAATGATAATACAAAAAAAATTATGATACCTGGGTTATCTGTTTTTTTACGCCTCCCAAGACGTTGAATAGATAAGTCTTCATCTAAAAATGAAAATAGGATGGATAATTTCAAAAGACGATCATATTGAAAATTATTATGTTGATCTATATAACAAAAATAATTGAAAAATAATGTAAACATAATTATATGAAATATAGGTATTGTTACTTTGTGTAATTTCAGCAAGTGGACGTCTAACAACACTTCGAGTAGGTCTCTTGCTTATGTGAATTAAAGATGAACTTCGTAACGATCTTTCTGATTGTAAACGGCCATCATGAGAGTCACTTTGTTGTAGTTGTTTGTTACAAACACGACGACTATCGTTCATGATAGTGGAATTGACGTCTGATCCATCGATTTTCTCTTTACCTTTCTGCTTCTTGTTGTTCATGTTTTTGAGAGATTGCCTAGTTTTTTAGTTGATGAAAAAATGAATGATAGACTTCACTATAACAAAATTTCATCCGCTATGTTTAACAATAAGTGTTGACAAACCTTTGAAATTTAGATTACATTAATTTAGGAGGTCACATTAATTGATATATATTTTGTAACGTAAAAATGTAAATAGGCATTACTTTCCCATATTAAGCGTGTGAGTTGTTATGTATATTTGCAAACACATTTTACGTAAATATATTAACGTTTTTAAAATTTTATGTAGCAATAGTATAAGTTTGCCTACGAATTATGAGAACAAATTTTATCAAGTATACACAAATAAAACCATAAATTAGAAGAATCAATAACATCGACATAAGAATTTAAGATTGTTTGTAACATATTTTATTAATTAGAAAACATCATGCTATTTGAATAAGATTATAGACCTTCAAAAATCATCATCGGTATCATCATCATCATCGGTACGAACAGAATCTTGAGTTTCGTCATCAATGAAACCGTCTAGATCATCTCCATCATCAATTGATCGCTCACTATAGAGGTCAGAATTTTCTAAATCCTCTTCGGCTTCTTCATCAATGTATTTGTTAGCATTCTCTAAACCATCAAAACCTTTCGGAAGATCATTAATATTTACCCACACACCATCTTCACTTAGCTTATTTTGTTTATCAAGATCTTCATCAGTTTCCTCATCAATGAGAGAATAGTTGTAGTGCTTATTTTTGGTAGGTGTAGGATCTTCATCATCAAGAACCTACGTTTCAAAATAAAAACATATTTACAAAACTATTATGTCGTACATAGTTTTTAGTAAACACACAAAAAATGATATTGATTGTATATAGTTCATACCACTTTTCCAATCTTTTGAGGTTTATCTTCAAATGTTGTTGCATCCGCAACATCCGCTACCTTGTCATAATCTGACGAACTAAGATCGACAAAATTGTCGTTTCCAACGTTTCCATTTTTAGTTAATCTTCTACGTTTACTTTTTTTTTTAATAGTCTGCAAATGATAAAAAAGAAAAAACACAACAATATTGTAACTATAATGGCCATATTTTTGTAACACAAATATTCTTTTGGTAATCATACCATTTCATCATCCGATGAAATATCAATAATGGATATTTGATTTTTAACCACATCATTAGTACTTGATGCACAATGAATGCCATCTTCATTGGATTTCTGCAATGATCAATAGATGGCACCTTTTAACATATATGTATAACACATCTAACAAACAACAAATACTACTAATGGAAAAAACAAAATGGCAAACAAAATGTATACCTTTGGGGATCCAGTGTTTGCCATCTCTAAACAATTTTTTAAGAAACGTATAGTTTGATAATGTTAAAAATTAGCATGAGTTTATATAGAGTTTATTGGTGAAGATATTTTTGTATTGTATTTTCAAAATATTTTTATATTAATGACTAATAATTTTTGCCAAATGATATCTTGTTATTTGAATTTGAATATATCTCACAAAAATAATGGGATCATTGCCTAAAATATATGAACTAACTATAGATAATTCTTAACAAATCAAAATTTAATTTATACTTTATTTATTTATTTATTTATTTTTTTAACTTTAATGGTGAAAAAATAAACATAAATCTTGTAGGTTTGGTTTGTTAAGCCAATAATTGTCATATACACCACAATCCATTATTGTTAACCCATCTTTTCACATAAAGCCCAATATCATTTTATTAATTTGTGAAGTTACAAGTTATAACTGTGCTTCAAAAATATACATAGCTTACAAAAAATAAATTGGATTCAATCGTCTTGAATACAATGATTGCATTTGCAAGTTGTATCTTGGTTATAGTGAGATACTGAGAACGCGGCTACATTAATACCTGCTATCACTTGACAAAGACTTTCCATCTAGACTTTGGAACTCATCTTCTTCAACTCTCTCAACTAAAAACAGGTTACTATCATTGACGCAAGGTTTTTTTTTTTCCTTTTTATTTATTTAATTATGTTGGTTAATCTACCGATTGCAAATGTATGTTCGTCATTTGTATGATAATGTTTATTGTTAGAACAAATATAACCGCCAAAAACGTTTCGGTTACCATCAAATAAACAATTCAAGATGCATGTGTAGTAGTATTCTACTGATCTTAAGTTAGTTATGATATTGCATCCTCTGATAATAAGAAAACATGGGTTTTAGTATTAATATGCAAGATCAATAGATTAGTTTTGATGTTTTATGTTTAACCGACATGTATGATGATTTTAGTTACAAAAGGGAAAGATATTTTGCTTGATGTTAGGAATGTTTTATAAAAACATGTTTAATGAAATATGTAATCGTAGTGATTCGTAATGAAAGATATCCTAAAGTAAGATCACTAATTTTAGAGACATGTATGAATTAATTGTTAGTTGTGATGTAATACGACTTGGTTAAGTAGTTATATAGCAAGATCGCGTTATGCAACTAAGTATATGTATCAACATAGTATGAAAGTATGCCGGAAATGTAGGTTAGGTAGATTACATATCAGTTATTAATTATTCAAAAACAGGTCATATGGTATAAAAAATGTAGAACAGTAATGCATACATAAGTAAGTCGTGGAAAGTTTGGTTACCATTTGTAGGCAAAGAATTTGGCAAAAGTAAACACAGATTTTCATTGTTAATAGGCTTGCAAAAAACAGAGCTTTTAGATACTGTGGAAGAATGACATAAACGTGTGAGGTAGATTATAGACACCTATGTAACACCCCAACTCGACAAGGGCAAAGGTGTCACAAAACAAGGGGACATATCAGATACAAGCATTCAAGAAATAAAATAGCGGAAGCATTAACATTAAATCAAAAGGAAAATAAGTCAACACGACTTATATCAAGTGCAAGACAGAAATAACGAAGGTCTTTTCCAAAAGGTTTCTATAAAGATAGTCTTCAAACTAGTTTCTTGAAACATTTTCATAATTAATTAAAAAGATTTTCTCGTCCAGTTATAATATCAAAAATATCAAGGTTCAAGTCAAGGTTTTATGGCAGGGTTCATATCAAGGTTCATGGCAAGGTTCAGAACAAGGTATAAAACAAAGATCAAGGCAAGGGTTCAAACAAGGGTCCAAGAGTAAGTACACAGATCAAGGTTCACAATACAAGGGATACATAGCAATGGTTCGGGAAATCTTAAACGAATCTAATAAATCAAGAGAACGAAGGCCCCTTACTGAAAAGGGCAGAATATCCGTACCTTATTCAAATAGCAAGCACAAACATAAGAGTAGCTGACAGGGATCAAAATCACTCCCTCCTCGAACCTAAAGGAGTAGAAGACAGAAATACGAAAGGGGTTTAAGTTATCTTCTCATTATAAGTGACTTTATATTTTTAGCAGGTTTCTATTCTTAACAGGTTTCCAGATTTAGTAAGCTTCCATACTTGGCAAGATTCAAGTGATATAATTCAAGTTAAGTCCTTAATGTAGGCTTATTATGGAAGTCATGATCATTTGACAAGTTATACAAGTTCAGGGTTAATTATGACAAGCTTTCATAGTTCAGGGTTATAAATGTAAATTTGCCAAAGTTCAAGGTTAAAATAGAAATATTATAATTTACCATTCAAATACTTAATTTTCCAGAATTTCACGTTTAGCCTTCAAGTTTCAAATATTTACAAGTTACACCCTTTTAGTTAATTATTTTACAAATTAAACCTTATAATTATATAATTTACACTTTAACACTTATCATGTTTACATTACTCATCAAGCCCTTTATTTCATCAATTTACAGAAAATAACCTCTAATATTAATCATGTTACAACAGCCCCTTCATCTTTCGGTAATTTACACAATTAGTCCTTGTATTTATCAAAAGTGTTAATTCGATTCAATATTTATCCATAATTACATATTAAGCCCTTAAATACTCAAAATTACACATTTCACCCTTCATAATATTAGTTACACCGAGAACCCTTGAGTTTCAAGATTTTAAATTTTTAGTCCCTCAATTTATATTTATTTTCAATTCGCCACATAAATTACAATTTAAATCCCTTTCTCACCAATTTTACATATAAGACCCTCATGTTATATTTTTTTATCTTCCCCCTGATCTATAAAACATTACAAAAATATCCCACAAGTTTTAATAATTACGAAACACACCCTTAACTATTATTTATCAAATCGGTAAATACAAAATTGTATCAAAATTCGATTCTAAAATTCCCACTCATTAGGTTATCATTTTATCATCAAAGTATAACATATATTTCCAGATTTCATTCATGAAAAACCCTAGATCCATCGATTATTATTTTTGGCCACGATTTCTACTTATTTCCAAAAAACCCGATATGAACATTAAATCCAAAAATCATGATTTCGACTTCAACAATTCAAGGTATCATTTTTCTGTGATTATATGATGTATAAAGGACTTACGAAAATTATAAACCAAGCCCAGAAAATTTGCTATTATTTTATAGAATCCGATTTCGTTATTAGGGTTTATTAGTTCATTATTTTCCATTCGATCAAAATATAGTGCATGGTTCGATTCTACTATTTTTCTCACGTTATATATGATTAGGAGAGGGCTAGAAAATTACCAGAATAATTATGGAACGAACGGATTGCACGTTATGAATTTAAGTGACTCGGTACAACTATTTTGACCCAAACAATTCACCACGCTCCAACGATCGACTCCCAGGACTTGTAGCTATTTTTCTCACCTCTCTTGCATCCCCAAGAACTCCATAAAATTAGCCTTTTGATTCAAAAAAATCGGATGTGGTGTGTGGGATTTTTGTGAGTGGCGGCTAATAGAATTAGGGTAAATAGGTGAAATAAATTATGGGTTTGATATTTTTTGTGATTGACCGAAAATTCGGGGGAGGGATAGGGCTAGGAAACCGGCCTTAATTGGTCAAAAATAAATTTTCCATAATTAAAATGATTTTCTTAATAAATTTTGTATTTTAAATGGTTTTAATTAATAGCAATTATATATAATGTGTTTTAATTCGGCCCAAGTGTTTTATTGCGTAATAATACATTTTTTCACATTGTAAAAATATTAGGAGCTTGCCTCAAAATTATCTCGCTTGATTTGTAGTTCGTTTCCAGATATTCGGGATTAATTCGGTACTTTAAATAAGCTTTAATTAATTTTTAAAGTTTCAGGGGTAATTTGGTAATTTTTGCATGTTTTAAATTTTCGGGTTTTACAACTCTTCCCCTCTTAAAAAAAAATTTCGTCCTCGAAATTTGCATGGAATCAGAAATGAAACAGGATGGAAAACAGAACAAAGACATACCAGACGCCCGATCAGTCCAGTCACCAGAAAGCATAAAGACACGACCGGTATGAGGAACAGGGGGAGGAGGATCAAGGAATTTCTCACGTGCTGACGTAGATTGCTTAGGACAATTTCTCACTTGATGCTCAGAAGAACCACATCGGAAACAAGCACCAGACGTTATACGACAAGCTCCAGTATGGTTTTTCCCACAAGAACCACAAACAGGTAGGGAAGTAGAGTACTCAGATGATCTCCTCTGCGAGTTTGATCCAGTAGCCCGATCTTGCTGATAGCCTCTAGAAGAATGATCTCTCCGCTGCCGTTTGGTTGACGCTGCCTTCCTGACGATCACCATCCTGCTTAGAAACTGACCTCGAATCTCGGCCCCTCGAATCTGATTTCTTCTTGTCGTAGCTCTTGCCCGAATACTCCTTGACGTCCCGACTCTGAATCTGTTGCTGCACCTTGTCGCCATCACGGTCTCGTTTGTAACCAACGCCCTCATGAAAATCTCGATGTTGCGAGCTGCATCGCAACATGCTGACGGATCCGCAAACTCCGAATTAAGCCAACGATCAAGAAAATATGACAGAACAGAACATGAAGAATGACAGAGCAGAACAGGAAAATATGACAGAGCAGAATCAAGGAAAGATGACAGAGCATAACAGGAAAAGAGAGTGCGCGTGCGGAAACCTAATGTCTACCCAATCCTCACAGGTCAAGCCTAAGCTCTAAGGGTTTCTGAAGCCTTATCTCTGATACCATAAATTGTAACAACCCAACCCGACAAGGGCAAAGGTGTCACAAAACATGGGGACATATCAGATACAAGCATTCAAGAAATAAAATAGCGGAAGCATTAACATTAAATCAAAAGGAAAATAAGTCAACACGACTAATATCAAGTGCAAGACAGAAATAACGAAGGTCTTTTCCAAAAGGTTTCTATAAAGATAGTCTTCAAAATAGTTTCTTGAAACATTTTCATAATTAATTAAAAAGATTTTCTCGTCCAGTTATAATATCAAAAATATCAAGGTTCAAGTCAAGGTTTTATGGCAGGGTTCATATCAAGGTTCATGGCAAGGTTCAGAACAAGGTATAAAACAAAGATCAAGGCAAGGGTTCAAACAAGGGTCCAAGAGTAAGTACACAGATCAAGGTTTCACAATACAAGGGATACATAGCAATGGTTCGGGAAATCTTAAACGAATCTAATAAATCAAGAGAACGAAGGCCCCTTACTGAAAAGGGCAGAATATTCATACCTTATTCAAATAGCAAGCACAAACACAAGAGTAGCTGACAGGGATCAAAATCACTCCCTCCTCGAACCTAAAGGAGTAGAAGACAGAAATACGAAAGGGGTTTAAGTTATCTTCTCATTATAAGTAACTTTATATTTTTAGCAGGTTTCTATTCTTAACAGGTTTCTAGATTTAGTAAGCTTCCATACTTGGCAAGATTCAAGTGATATAATTCAAGTTAAGTCCTTAATGTAGGCTTATTATGGAAGTCATGATTATTTGACAAGTTATACAAGTTCAGGGTTAATTATGACAAGCTTTCATAGTTCAGGGTTATAAATGTAAATTTGCCAAAGTTCAAGGTTAAAATAGAAATATTATAATTTACCATTCAAATACTTAATTTTCCATAATTTCACGTTTAGCCTTCAAGTTTCAAATATTTACAAGTTACACCCTTTTAGTTAATTATTTTACAAATTAAACCTTATAATTATATAATTTACACTTTAACACTTATCATGTTTACATTACTCATCAAGCCCTTTATTTCATCAATTTACAGAAAATAATCTCTAATATTAATCATGTTACAACAGCCCCTTCATCTTTCGGTAATTTACACAATTAGTCCTTGTATTTATCAAAAGTGTTAATTCGATTCAATATTTATCCATAATTACATATTAAGCCCTTAAATACTCAAAATTACACATTTCACCCTTCATAATATTATTTACACCGAGAACCCTTGAGTTTCCAGATTTTACATTTTTAGTCCCTCAATTTATATTTATTTTCAATTCGCCACATAAATTACAATTTAAATCCCTTTCTCGCCAAATTTACATATAAGACCCTCATGTTATATTTTTTTTATCTTCCCCCTGATCTATAAAACATTACAAAAATATCCCACAATTTTTAATAATTACGAAACACACCCTTAACTATTATTTATCAAATCGGTAAATACAAAATTGTATCAAAATTCGATTCTAAAATTCCCACTCATTAGGTTATCATTTTATCATCAAAGTATAACATATATTTCCAGATTTCATTCATGAAAAACCCTAGATCCATCGATTATTATTTTTGGCCACGATTTCTACTTATTTCCAAAAAACCCGATATGAACATTAAATCCAAAAATCATGATTTCGACTTCAACAATTCAAGGTATCATTTTTCTGTGATTATATGATGTATAAAGGACTTACAAAAATTATAAACCAAGCCCAGAAAATTCGCTATTATTTTATAGAATCCGATTTCGTTATTAGGGTTTATTAGTTCATTATTTTCCATTCGATCAAAATATAGTGCATGGTTCGATTCTACTATTTTTCCCACGTTATATATGATTAGGAGAGGGCTAGAAAATTACCAGAATAATTATGGAACGAACGGATTGCACGTTATGAATTTAAGTGACTCGGTACAACTATTTCGACCCAAACAATTCACCACACTCCAACGATCGACTCCCAGGACTTGTAGCTATTTTTCTCACCTCCCTTGCATCACCAAGAACTCCAAAAAATTAGCCTTTTTGATTCAGAAAAATCGGATGTGGTGTGTGGGATTTTTGTGAGTGGCGGCTAATAGAATTAGGGTAAATAGGTGAAATAAATTATGGGTTTGATATTTGTTGTGATTGACCGAAAATTCGGGGGAGGGATAGGGCTAGGAAATCGGCCTTAATTGGTCAAAAATAAATTTTCCATAATTAAAATGATTTTCTTAATAAATTTTGTATTTTAAATGGTTTTAATTAATAGCAATTATATATAATGTGTTTTAATTCGGCCCAAGTGTTTTATTGCGTAATAATACATTTTTGCACATTGTAAAAATATTAGGAGCTTTCCTCAAAATTATCTCGCTTGATTTGTAGTTCGTTTCCAGATATTCGGGATTAATTCGGTACTTTAAATAATCTTTAATTAATTTTTAAAGTTTCAGGGGTAATTTGGTAATTTTTGCATGTTTTAAATTTTCGGGTTTTACACCCATTTCGTACGTTTTTAAGAATGTGTTTTAGTGTTTTCATCCATGGTAATAGCGTTGGTGTCATTCTTGGGTTGACACTTTAAACATAAGATGTGTTGATGATCTAAGAATGTCAATATATAAGTATACATGTGAAAAACTTATTCACGAATTACACATTTCTGGTTTTGTTAAATAGAATGAACATTCAGTTTCTCGTGGTGGCAAACCAAAGAAACATTCGAACACTACAGGTATTTTCTATTTGAAAAAGTTATATACATTAACAGTTTATTTAAGATTGTTAAAATTAATACACGCACCACGTTTATTAATTTCAGCTTCTTCCAACTCTATTTACGGAAACAATGCACCCAAAAAAAGGATTTGTTTACTTAATACACAATAGAGGAACCAAGCATAAGGTTTATATGAAGATGGCTGGGCTGAATCGTTTAAAGCTGTATGAAGCTGAGTGGCAGGCATTTTTAGATGACAGCAAATATACCGAGGTGGCCACATTCCATTTCATTCGTCAAGAAGAAGATATGTACTACGTAACATCATATAAGAATGATGGATATGAGCTGAGTGGATACAACCTGAATGTGGTAGGTTACAGATAGCGTCGATGCTTGGTTACTTTGGAACACCTTGAAGAATCACCGGTAACTTCCCTAATTTTAATCATTATCTTCTATAACTTTATTGGAAATTTAATGAAAACCAATCCTTACCTGACAAATTTTTTTTCTTCAAACAAACTATTACGTAGCCCATTCCATGCGGTTTCCTCACCAACACTCAGAATCCTGAATTCCGGGTTTATGTGAGTGGCGTGCTGGTAGCAACTGTGACTCATCATGAGATTCAACTACTGGATGAAGAGAGACATGTGCATGTGTTTGGAGGTCAGGGATGGCATATATTAGTTCAACTTGAAAACCTGGCTGTTGGCACCAGATTGGTTTTGACAAACTTGCTAAACAATTCTGTTTCCCTGATGCCATTTGGTGCCAATGGTTTGGAGATGCGTCAGGATAGGGTAGAACGTATGGTACTAAGCTCAAGAAAGCCATTCGTGAAAAGCAAGATAGGTGAAGGTATATTAATTAAACTGTATGCACAATACATGTAGTCAATCCGGGAGTTTAAGAAGCATTAGATATGGTAATTTAAAATTTCTGTTTGCTTACTTGAAACGTAGATAAAAGAATGCAACACATGTGCGAGTGGGATGGGCACACAGAGCATGAGAATGAGGTGAATTGTTTTTACGCTCCAATTGTGGCGTATGTGACCGACAGAGGTCTTCTGGTAAGTAGGCCATTTATATTTTCATTTCAGTCATTGTGAACTTCGTTGATGCTAAACCCAATATGTTTTTGCCATAGATGTTAGCGGTTATTAACTATTTCCTATGGCCTTTCATTGACATAATGTTAGTTTTCACAATTTTAGTATGTTATTTGTTCCGTAAAATTTTGGGTAAAGGTTTACATATTGTGTTCTTTGTTCCGACTTTCTCTGATATCACATGTTGGACTATTTGCGTTTGAGTACATGACATATTTACTCTGTTGACTATATTCTATCATCACCTTGGTTATAATAAACTTAATATAAATGCAGAACATACCTCATGATTTTATGAAGGCACATGAGATGTGGAAGTACCATAACACACTCCTGAGATACAATGAAGAACAGGAGTTCTATGTGGATGTGGATGTGGAGCCTCACAGTGACAGGCCGAATAGCAAGAATCATGTGACGATCAAATACAGATGGAGCGAAATTGTTACGTTATGTCAGTGGCAACCTAACAAAATGGTTAGGTTCAAGCTTGTTGAAACTGTTGAAGAAGTCCGAGTTTCATTGCCTTCAGGTACCCCAGTTCTCATCCCATTGTTTCATATGTGTTAAGACATACCTGCTGATGCATCAAATTGTTTGTGGTTGTTCATGTATTAAGCTGTTATGGATAGACATCGTTTAATATTTGTAGTTGTTCTAATAGATATTTGCTGAATGATTGTCATGTCTTTTGAGTTGTATGTGGATTTGCTTATTGCTTCTGAGCTTATTATTGAGCTCAAAAGTACCTACTTAGATTGTTTTGGGCTGCAAATTTAACCTTATCTACTTAATTGGAGTTTGCTGCTTATTTCCTTCTTGGTTTACCTTATTCTGTTTTGAATTGCTTATTTAGATTGTTTTTAGTATTTCTTAGCTTACAAACTCAATTTGCAGTTTGCCTTTTATAAGCTTGGTAGCTTATTTCCAGTTGCACTTGGTTACTTTTTCGGTTGTAATTCTCATTGTTTTACACTTAATTAAGTTTTGGTACTATTTTCCTTATGTTACTTATTTTGCTATTTTCCTTTGAAACTGCTTATTCATATACTGCATTTGACTCTTTTTTGTGTTTGCACGGATTCTTTTATCTTAAAGTGATTTTTTGTTATTTTTCATAATTTTTAACATATGTTTAATATTTTTTATGTATTTTCCATTTAAAAGGTTTTTTTAATTCATAAAAAGTAAAATAAAATAAAAAAAATACGAATGTTGTGTCTAAAATTTTTTTCTATGATTTATGCCATTTAGGTACCAAATTTACACTTGTAGAGTGGTTCTTAATATTTAGCTTTTCAAAGACCGTATTAAACCTCGTTAGGGTTCGTTTTTAGTTTAAATCGCGTTATGTAGATTATTTGAGCTTTGCTTTATCGCATTTTAAGTTATTTAGCTTCTTTTTAGTTTATGTATTATAAGTGTAGTCATAAACAAAAAATTGTCAACTTATTAATATCATCCAATCACAAATGAACTTCACTGTTCCATTAACACTTCATTCGTAACCTCACGATCTGGCATAATACTTACTCCTGATTATATATATAAGTTGACAACCAACAATAGCTTTATTATAAAGAAAGCATTGATAAAGGGGAATGATAAATTTATCTATGAAAAATCATGATCGTCATGAAAAATTAACAAAAGGCAACATCGAGATTTACCGCATTTTATATTTGCAATAATAGCTTGGTGTATCGCGGGATTAACCGCATTTTATGTTTATAATAAAAAATATAAAGTTGACGATTTATGGTGTTGTTTTCTTTGCTGTTGTTTTTTTATAAGATGTTGTTGGGTTAATAGAAAAGTTAATTTGTATATGAGAATGTGATATTATTTTTATTAAAATGTAGATTAACATTTTTTTTATAATTTTTTGTATTTATTTTTTATGGTATTTATGTGAATAAAAGTGTATCTAATATTTATATGTGTTTGCACTCTATTGCCTTTATTGCATGGGAAATGGAACTGATAGAAACACTGTTCCAGTTTAGTTTATAACAATCATTAACTTTAGTACTTGAGTGCATTTATTGAATGGGGAAGTATTAGGGCGGCGATACTGTTCGAATCTCGTTCCCCTATTTGTTTTCATCCGACTATATAATCAATAAACTGATTATCACATTTCCATATCTTTTATTAGAACCTACAAATATTCTATCAATTAACTTTGAACCGAATCAGATAATGGGGTCTCTTCCACATATCGAAAAACTTAAGCAGGCTTGTGGATCCGATCGTCTTCAAGATTGTTTTAGGTCTTTGTTTGGTCAGGAGAGAGCTGAGCTTGAGGTGGTTATTCAGCGTGTTGGGGAAATATGTGATGAGCTTCGTACCACTGCTGAAAACCGTGAAGTGTTGACTGCGGAGACCAAGACTTTGAGCCCATCTCATGAAGTAGCTGGAGATGTGGTTGAGGCGATGAATGAGACGGCGGATAGAGAGGCTAGGATGCTAGCTGGGTTGGTTGCTGTGCTTGATATTGCTAGAGAAGGAAGGGCCGAAAAGGATCATCACATCTTTGTGATGGATCTTCATAATTAGGATGTTTAAAATCTTATTGGGTTAGTGTCTTTTGTTAAGATGTTTATCTTTTAGCTATATGTAAGCGTTTGAGCATATTTTTGGGAGGCATTGTATATGCCTGTATGTATGGACTAATGTTTTTACATTTTATTTATAAATATAACTAATTAATCTAAACTTGAAAACCATTGTTGCACTTGGTGAAATGTTGGTTCTTAGTTGAACAAATAAGGAAGTGATTACATTTTGTATTTTTTTAATCATTTTTTTTATTTGTTGTGAATTATAAACACTTTTGGAATCTTTAAAAATATTAAAAACTAACTAATTATTACATTGCTACATTTAACCAACTTGTAAATAAGGATTTGGTGTGTGAATTGTTAAACCTTTTTTGTTTGTGTATGTACTGTTGTGATTAGACGATTATAACTTATATATATATTATGTTATGTTAGGTAACTGAATGCTTGCTTATGCAACTGAATGTTTGTTTGAATCCATATGTGTTAATAAAATCGGATGTTGCAACAAACATGACTTTTGGCAATGTAACTGATTTGATATTATAAAGGTCCAGGTTAGTTTCCTATATGTGTTTAATGGGTATGTTTAGTATGTAAATAAGGATTTGGTGTGTGTATTGTTAAACATTTTGTTTGTGTATGTACGGTTGTGATTAGACGATTATAACTTATATATATTATGTTATGTTAGGTAACTGAATGCTTGCTTATGCAAATGAATGTTTGTTTGAATCTATTCATGTGTGGTGATTAATATTCAATTACCTGGAACATTTTGGTTTAGGGAATGGTTTTGTACTTTTAGTGTATGAAAATTAGATTAATATGCCTTCGATGATCCGTATTGAACCGGGGAATTCCTTGTGTGAAATGGTCATGGCATTTTAGTTTACGGAATGGTTTTGTACTTTTGTACTTTTACATGTATTCAAAGTATATAAAACAATTAAAACATACTACACAATATAAAATTAGAAATTAACCATTCAAAAGATAAATAAAATTCCAAATCATGTTCAAAACACACCATCAGCATGTTGTGAAACAAACTAACCATATCCAAAACCAAATTCAGAAATTGTCTAAGGTAATAAACCTTTATGAAACAACCAAAACAAAGATAAACGAAACATAGAAATTGTTTATGCCATAGCAAAATTTATTGAATGTAGAGAAAGGAAGTATAAACATTCCTCAGGACACGTGTTGCGTTTCTCAAGGATCCTTCTCGATCTTCACTTGAACCATTGGTTTTTTTGGTGGATTAGGCTCTGCATCCTCTACATCACTGGGATAATCATCAAGGTCAATGTATTCAACACGCTCACGTTTTTTCTCGCTTGAACCATCCGAACTGCTAGGAGACTGCTTAATATTGCCATCAACATTGCTTGATGTTTCGTTATTTTTCATAGGTGGAGTATCGAGATCCAATGTCTTTGTGACACCCTGGTATGTTGATTTCGGAGGCCTTGGTGGTTTAAGAAGCATAATAGGTGTCTTAAACTGGTCAGATTATTCCTACAATGACGTATAAGTATGATATTTGTTAGTTATACATAAGATTATGCAAATAAATTAAAAGTTATAATTATATGCTTACGTACATCGGATTCTATAAAGCCATTCTGGAAGTACGATATAACATCAGGATCTTGACACACAGCGTCACACCTATACTTGTGACTGTTTCTATTATGGTTATATTCTGAATAGTATATCTTTAACAGCGCCTTTTTCCCAACAATCACATCCAAGTCGTCCGGGAAATAATCATCCGGATTCATTCCTTTCTTTTCCATTATCTCCCAAGCAGTCTTCCCGCACAATTTGAAAACAGTGGTGTTAAAGAACACAGCGGATGCAGATCCTGTTTCGTCAGTGAAACAAAGAATTAACTTGAACCTATTTAAATACTACAAAATCGCAGCATAAGTAATTTTAAATCTGACAGTATATTTATATCAAATCGTCCTAATGAATGTACAAAAATCATACACTGGTGCCGCATTAACCGTCCCATGACTCTCACAATGGAATGTTGGCTTGCGGTTTCTTGATGGGCCATGATCCATAGCAGGTATGATTTCAACGCGCTTGTTGCACGTTTTACATGCCGTGTAAGCCCAACCTTCATCTTGCATAATTTTATGTATAGTAGCATAAACCACACATTGGGAATCCTTTCAAAAAAACAAATGAGCATGGTTAGTGTAATATTATTTTGTGGTAGTCGTTGAATTATTTCAAGGCAATGTTGATGGCAAATATGTGAATAAAATGTATGATGTACAAAGAATAATGAAATAATTACATACAGGTTGTGTATCACGGATCGTTCCCACCATTTGCTTAACGCAGCCAGACATGAACTCCGCTGGGCTTTCAATCTTTTTGGGTGGAGTGTATAACTGTACCTTAAAGTCCGTTTCATTGAAATCCTCACGTTCCTGTAAACTGAAACAAATATAGATTGTGTGCTATTTATCCGACAATTATAAAATAATTGAAATCCTCGTGTTAATAACATCAATTTGTATACAAAATTACCTTTTCCTGAAGTTGACAATTTCTGGCATAGCAGAGTTCATGAATATTTTCGTGCCGAAAAGTGCATTATGAACCGCAGGAGTATCTATATGGTTAAAAAGAATAGGATATTATAATTTCAAATTGGTTTAGTAAGAGATGTTGATGATACACATAATGATTTATAGAATGTGTCAAAAACTATACTTACCATCCCAGTATTTGACTTTACCAAGTTGAAGTATGATAATGAGACATCCTAATGTATCACGCTTCTGTGAATAGTCGTTCCACATGCTTGCCCAATTGTCCCAAAAAGTGAGTTTAATTCTGAGAGATCTACAAATACATAAAATGAGATTGTGTAAATGTCGATGAATATTTTTTGATAAATGAAATATAATTGTAAAAAAATGACGTCTTACTGAGCATCTTCAAGCAAAACATCCCTGCGAGTCTTTTTGCCCCATTTCGAATTGACAGGGACGATATCCCCAATGGCAACAACAGTACCAACCACGTCTGTTATTGAGATTTATAACATATGTTATACAAATAGTGCAAATGTATTTACTGTTTCATAAAAAGAACTCGAAATTTTTCATCATTTTGTACATTTGGTCTATCGTTATTTTTCAAATATCACAAATCATATTCGTATCATTTGTATCAAATTTACTAATCATGAGTAAGCATTATCATTCAAGGTTTCCCTAATTACTGCAAATGTATTTAATGTTAATGATAAGTAAACAAAATAATAAACATACATACCAACATAATCAAAAGATTCATATTTGTTGTTCTCATCAAGAAGTGAATTGAATGGTTCAAACTGGAAACCATGAAGGTCTTCATTGAACGGGTCAATCCGAGTCAGATTTGTGTTGCGGTAAAAGACGATCTTCCATTTGTGAGGCAACAATGGCAATGTGCCACCATTTTCTGCAACCGCAAAATTAGAGATAACGTAGCACAGGCCCTCAACTAAAAGTGGCTCGAATGCATACTTGAATTCCCTTTTTATGTACACCTCAATCCTGGTACCCTGTTAATAAAATAAAAGTTGATTTAGTTTAACAGAATATACATTTATCATCAACTTGATTAAATAAACAAATAAACCAATTATATATACCATACCTCTTCACCTTGTAAAACACAATCAAGACTGTACGGGTTTTTTTCATCGTCTTTTTTGTGGGAATGCCATAGCGATATGCATCGCGCTTTGACAGTAATGTCATCGATCATGGGGTCCACATCTTCAAGTTTAGTGATTTTCAAATCAGCTACATTAACTGTAAAGATGAAAAAAGATAATGTAAGCAGAAAAACTTGAATTAGAGGATGTAAAACTATAATTGTTTCATACATTTTAAAAGTCATAAACTAATGTATCAATGTTTTTCTACATCAGTACAATTAATGTTTTGAAAAACAGAGACAAAAAAGTATACAGTATTCATATTCAAACATATAGTGTTTATGCATTCAAATGGTTTGAATTCACAAATATGTATACAACAATTTATTAAATAATGAATACAGGAATGAAAAAATTATTGAAATCGTTTGGATAACTAAATGAATACCAGGAAATTTGAAGGAACTGCTACTTGGAGACTTGCCCTTATATGCAAACCTGGAATGAGAATTCTTACTCATGATTAGTAACTTTGATACAAACGATATGAATATGATTTGTGAAAATAGAAAAACACAATAGAGCTAATATATTGCACAGGATTAGGGTTTCTCATTAAAACTGACATTGAAATTAATTTGGGATAAATTTTAAAAATCTTGAAATTTTGAATAAGAATACCTTAATTGTTTCCCTTATTATCTCATAGAAATCCCTTGATTCTAGGAGACCATTGAAGTGTTTGTAACATATATTCAAATTGCAACCGATATCCCTTGATTGTAGGGTGGATTAATGAATGTGATTCGGTTTCAATTTTACAGGGATATGGGAGTGTTATTAGTGCATTTAATTTTACGCATGTAGTTTTTTTTTTGAAAGCTTTAAACAAAAATCCTTATGTGATCCACTGGTAGGCACGCTTGTCTCCTTCTGCAAAGGTCATGGGTTCGAGTCCCATGAATGAACATTTTTTAAATTCCCGGATTTTAGTGCATGGATAGTGTGTGCCATGTAGGCAATGAGGTGGCAATGACATGGCAATTAGGTGGCATTGTTACGCTTATGTATCGCTGTCATGTTAGGCTATTATATAGTGTAGGATTTGTGTCTTTACATTTTCTTTATTTTAGGGTTAGGTTTTATAAGGAATTATTAATTGAATCCTTAATCAGTTTCTTTTTAAGTTTTAACTTAGATCATCATGTTTCTTAGAATGCTAAATCATTTTTGCGATTTTTTTATGTTAGGGTTAGGGTTTGATTTTTGATCTTTTTCAATTTAGATTAAGATTAAGAATTGCCTAGTATAGTTTAGGAATCACTTAATGCAATAATGTAGCATGGGAGAATTTGTTTAAGGATTAGGAATTGCGACCTATGTGATTTGATAAAGAGTAATGCGCGAAACTAGGAATAAAGGACTAAAATTGGTTTTTACATGAACTATGATATGCTTAAATGAGTAAGAAAACCTGCGGGATATATTTAGTAAGTTTTGTTAGTTTCATGCCTGGAAACTACAAATTTTCGCGCCCAGAACTGAGAGTGCGCCGGTTTTACAACATAAACTGTCGTACTTAGGATAAACCCAGGAAGTACGTCGCACTTGTAGTCAAGTATACCACACTTTTTGGCTGAAAATCAAACAGAATGTCTGTAAATGATACCTGGGGAGTGTTTAAGCTTAATGTTGTTACACTAACCAATGGTAAACATGTTTCTATGGAATCTTGTGTGCAACAATCAGTTTCACAGAGAACCAGAGGAGCTCAAGAAAGGGAGGCCGAAGTACGAAAGCCGGAGGATAATCCTAATTTGTTATGGCCTGGTGTTGATAGGATCAGAAAAGGAATGCATAACGATATACTATGGGAAATACGCAGTAGGGAAATTCACACCCCAAGGATTGTAAATTGGAGAGTTTTGGAAGCATTAGGTTGTTGTAACACCCCAACCCAAAAAGGGTCTAAGTGTAACATTATGGTGCCAATCAGTACATATAAACGCAAGCTGATGACTTCTTATTAAAATACTAAGTCAAGAATTACAAGACTTCCAAAATATAATTCAAACAATAGTTTAAAAATAAAATACATAATCCAAAGCATAATTGTCTTAAAAGCATAATCCAATAATGGGAAACTAGGCAAGGTAGGTCTCTAGCTCCTACTCTCAACACTCATGCCCGGCATCCCGCTTATAACCTTCTGCAGAGAAAAGAAAATATGGTTGAGCTAACGCTCAGTTAACAGATATAAACATATGAAAGGTAATAAGCATTAACGAAATAAATAAGCGAATGAATCCAAGAGAACCTACTGAACAAGATTTCATAAAGAATATAGAACGTATGAAAAGGAAACAAAGCATAGTTAATGAACATAAAATAGATATCAATCATAAACAAGGAAAATGCCCAACAAACGTATAACAATTGTACATGGAAGCTGCAGACTCCGATGTACCTAATGTGAAATGGGGTGTATTGCACACACTCAATTCCATTCTATATCATTGATTCAATGGAATCAACACATATTTTTCTCCAAGGATTTACAAAGGAAATATGTAAACCCGAGTCGTTTTCCCCAACGAAGGATAGAATGGAATTTGTGATTTTGGATCGTGAGTCGTGTGATGAATAGTGATAAAGATGAGATTTTTGGTTTTTAATCTGCAAATATGAAATATAATCTAAAAACAGTTAAATAAGTAAAGAAAATGATTAACTCAAGCCTACGTGAGTAGAAACACAAAGGAAACCTATAAACGTGCAAAACCCGGGCTAATCCCGAGCTTTAAAAGCAAAACTAATAAATACTAACCCTAGGCATGAAATTATATTTTTCCTAAGTCCTAAATTATAAAAGAAAATTTTAGAAAAAAGAATTATATTTTTCTGATTATTATTTAATTTAATACGAATTAAAAACTAAATTAAAAAGATAAATAGATTAAAAATATTAAATGTAAATGGAAAATTATGGAAAAATACAAGAAAATGCTAAATGTTGAACTAGTCCTAGGAAAAATAAAATTGAAGTTCCAGCTTATTCGGATAAGTAGTAAATAAGCAAAGTAGGGAAATAAGCACTAACACTAGAAACTGGGTTAAAAGGATTATAATGTGAAGATATAATGCAAAAGACCCAAGGGCACGTTTGTTAGCAAGTGCGTGTTGTGGGGCTTAGCTAAGCTGAGGTCCAGGGTTCGAATCCCTTGGCCTCAGTTTTTGTAAACTTTTTTTTTTTTTTTTTTTTCTATTTTTTTTTCTTTTTCAAACTTATAAATAAGCTAATGACTAATGACTTATGTAAGAAGATTATTTTTAAAACACACTAGATAAGCTAGGAAAAAGCTGAGAATCTCAAAAGTTAGTATAAAGCTTAACTAGAATATGGAATTTAGAGAAATAAGCTATAAGCTATCTTATAAGCTAAAAGGGATAAAGAATAAGCTAAATGGGACTGTGATGACTACAAAAAAAAAACTAAGGTTATCAGAAAAAGCTATGGGACTAGGCCAATAAGCAGTTAGGCAGTTGGGTTGAAAAATAGGCTAAATACACTAAATAAGCTAATAAGCTATTAAGGGGCTTATGGAAACTGGAAAAAGCTGAGACAACTAAATTAAGCTAAAATGAAGACTGAAATAAGCCACAAATGGGGAAAATAAGCACTAGGAAATGACAAAATAAGCTAAAAAAGCCCAAAAGGGCTGCTGATGTGGCTGAGGTGCAGGGCAAAATCAGCCCTTTTCAAGCTGTCAATAAGCCACTATAAGCTGATCTAAAAAATTCATAAAAATATGCATCAAGTGTGTTAGCAACCCCAGATTAAGTGTACCAAATTTCAGCTTGTTTGGGTCTTATAACGAACAAATGAAAAACGAAAAACTACAGCTGATCTGAATAAAATAAATAAATAAAAAAGTGCAGATTTTTGTTGCAAAAAGGGTCAAAATTTGGTTTTTTTTACTAAGGAAAGCTTGGACCAGATGTGCAACAAGTTTAATATCCTATAAAGAACTAATTCTAACCAAAATAAACAACAAAACAACCCTAAACTAGATTCTATCCTAATCTTTTGCAAAACAGTTATGAAAAAAAAATATTTTGAAAATCAACTAAATTACTTGGAAACTACTTGAAAATGAAAATTTTCACTTTTAAACTACAACTAGTAATGATTTGAAGCTTTTTCAAATTGGAACCTTGGTCAAAACAAATTTTTGACCATAAATATTTCTTATGCCAAACACTCCCTTACAAAGGGACTGTTTTGATTTTTGCTTTGAAAACTATTTTTAAAACCAAACTTTTGAACAAGTAAGTTTAGGATAGGTCTAAGATCACTTAATAAGTAAATTTTAACGCAGAAGAAGAAGTTTAAATAAGTAAATAAGCGAAATCACTAAAGGGCTAAATGTGACAGTAAAACAAGCAAATACTTATCAAAAGGTATCTAGGCTACCAAATAAGCATAAGTGGCATACAATATCACTAATAAGCAGAAACAAACTTAAATAAGCAATAAAGAAGCACTTAAACAACAAAAACAAGCAGAGATAAGCAGTTGCACAGTAGAAAGCAGAAAACAAGCTAAAATGGTAAAAATTAGAACTTACAAAAGCCTTGTGCTCAAAACCAAGGCCAAATTCTTGACACCCAAAGTACTTTCTAAACAAACCAAATGCTTCCCAATAAGCTCTAACCCATGGCCATCCACATTTCCATGCTCCAGCTTCTTTGACTGCTATTTTTTTATTTTTGAGTGATTTTCTATTTTTTTTTTTTTTTTTTTTTTTTTTTTTTTAATTTTGAAACTGAAAGAGACTTTGAAATATGAGTTAACAAGATAACTGGAATCAAAGAAAGCTATTGATTAGCTTCTTTGAATTAGTTCACAGTAAGCTAGCTTATAGAAGCTTATGGTAAATCTTTTTGACAGATATGGAAAAACAAAGACAGAATTTGAAACTTGAAATTTAAACTTTCATTAAACTTAGAAACTGAGATACATTTTAATGGCAACTAAATTAAAATTAACTTGAAAAACTACATAAAAAACTAACTGCCATTGAAGGCTACAACCTTTTCTATTTATACTAAGAAATTAGGGTTTCTCTTGGCTTCTTATCTTCTTCTGTGTGCTTCTCTGGATCAATTATAGCCATAGGATTGTCTTAGAGACCAAACAAATGATCCTAGCCTTCGGTTGCATTTTGGCGCCAAAATGGTGTACCAGCTTTGTTGACAAACTTTGATGGGTTTTGGAGTGGAGTGAGGAGGAGGGGGACAGGAGGTGAAGGATAGTGGTCTGGTGAAGAGGCAAGGAGGGGGAATCATTAATGAGGAGAGGACATGGGTTGCAGGGATAAGGAGAGCAGGGCAAGTAGGAGGGAAAAAAGGAGTTTGACCCGGTTTTTGCTCGTTTGGGTCTGGGTAGATTAATAGAAGGGGCGGGTAGGTTTATGGTTTGGATTGGGTTTATTAATAAAAATGTTGTGCGTTGCGTTGTAGGATTTGGGCTGGATTTGGTTTTGGGTTTATTAGTTTTGATTTTTTATTGATTTAAATGGGCTGACTTGGCCCATTAACTTGGGTCGGGTTGGCCCATAAAAATTGGTTTCGTGTTCGTTTTTCCAAGCTGATTGATATGTGTCTAAATACACATATATTTTATATTGTTTAACCCCACAAAAACGACCAAAAACACACAAATGACCATATAAATATTACAAATATCATTGAAATGTGTTTTTATGTGATTCAGGTACAAAAAGATTGAAAACAAGTGAAAAGCATGCAAAGTTCACAAAACTGTCAATTTCAGTCCCTGAAGTATCACCAATTTGCAAAACTAGTCCCTGAAGGTTTAAAATGAATGAAAAGTCAACTTTAGTCCTTGGACAATCAAACTTGTTCAAAATAGTCCCTGGATGAAAGTTTTCTACAAATGGCAACTTTTACCCCTCAAAATCCAAAATTGATATAAAAGGTCCTTGGAAGTTTTAAAAATGGAAATTTACAATTATGGTCCTTGTACAAATGTTGATTGGCAGGTGTGATCCCTGGAATGAAGTTTGGAAGTTTGTCACATCAAACCCCTCAAGTTTCAGAAATTACAACTTTAGTCCTTGGGCTTTAATAACACTAAAACCATCCGGTCCCTTTTTATTACATAACCCAAAAATCCAAACCCAAAACATATCCAGCCCAAACACAACATAACCCAGCCCATCCCTTTTAAATATAATACCGGGGTTTGACCCGGTCAAACCCACCCTTCATCTCCTTCTTCCTCACAACCCCGCCAAAACCATACCACCCCTTCCACATCCCTGGTTTCACCACCACACCTTTCCACCTCACTACCCCAGCTGTCTACCTACTCTCACCACCATTTCCTACACACCTATACCAGCCTACAATTAATAAATGCATTCCCACACCATCGACACTTCACCTCACCTCACAATACCCTGCTTTTCTTTACCATAGTACCACTTGGCCTCTAAACCTACCAAACATGTCCCCTCCACCTCCATAAGCAACCAAGGTTCATTAATTGCAATAAAACTGCTCCTAGCCACTTGTATCACTTTTGGCGCCAAAAGTTGTTTAAACGGCAAGGATGATCTCTGCTTATCCAATGGATACAAATTAAAGTGGGATTTGACCAGGAAGATGGTGGGAACTCAGAATGCTATAAAGAACAAGAAAAGGCAAAGAGAAGAGGTTACCTTGGGCTAGCCTTGGTCACGTAGTGTAACTTTAAAATGCTTTCTTTAATTTAAATGTCTTTTAATGTTTCAAATGTTGTAATTCTTCTTAAAATAGTGTAATGAAACTTCAGTTCCAGTTTAATTTCAAGTAACTTTTCAATTTCATGTTTTGCTTAAATTCCTTTAATTTCCATGTCATTCGAATTCATGTTAGTCATAGTTGTTTAGTAGACTCTTTAAGCTCATATAAGCTCCTAACAAAGCTTTAAAGCTTTTAGAAACCTTAAAACATGCCTTAGTCTTTAAAATTCAGAAAATACCAAAAATCAAGAAAATCAATGAAAAATCCAAAATATGGTGTTCTTGATGGAAACTACTTGGAGCAAGGTAAATCTTGGAATGCCTTTGGTTTAGAAGCTTTGTGGAAAGCCTTAGGTAGTGAGTAATCCCTTGGTCCTATGGTTCTCAGCAGGATTCCATTTGTAAGCCCTTTTTACCATTTTTTGCATTTCACTGTTCTAGTCTTTAATTTGCTTTGATCTTCATGTTTTCATGTTTATTTGATGTTGTTTAGTGTTATTCAAGTTTAATATTAGTGGTTTGTTCATTAGATTCACTTGTGCTAAAAATTGAAACAACTCAGTTAGAATTGCAAATTTGACACCCTTGTGTTTCTTGCTTGTGTTCTTGAAGTTTTATGCTCATTTGATTTTCTTATGTGATAATATGATGTTTAGAATCAGGTTTGTATTCAGGTTCATTGAAAACTTTGAGATTCATGTGACAAGTGAAAATCAAAGGGATGTTTGGATCTGTTGAGATTTAGGACCCTGAGGTGGTTGATGTTGTTTATTTCTGTTCATCCATGACCCATTAGGCCATTTGAGAGATTGACACCCCTTTAAGCTCAGTGGTAATGTGTAAATGGTCAAATTCACCTTCAATCCATCTAAGTGTCCACTGTGGTCATTTTAGGTTTCATAAAATGGAATTGCTGTCTAATCTGTGTTTAGGGGTGTGTGTGATGTTGTTCTTGTTTGATGTACACTACTACATGTTCATATAACTCAGTTTAGTCATCAAATCCAGGTCTTGTTTAGTAAAAAGTCAAAATTGCTTTTAATCTTCCTTATTTTGTTGTCTGTTAAGATTTAGAAGTCCAATTTCATCATACTAGTGTAAAAGTTGTTACTATAGCTTAATTTCATGTTTTTATTGCTTAATACAACTTATTTAGTCAGTAGATTAAGTTTTAAATTCACTTTAGTCAAACTTATGTGTTCTAAGTAAAAGTCAAATTTTCATTTTTCTGTTTTTTGAATAAACTGTTGAATTTCATTGTGTTCTTATTTTTAAGTTTCTGTTTAAGTGCTTTTAGGGTTTTATATTTTTGTTGCTCATCTTGCTTAGGTTATTTTTGTTTAATTTTTATTTAGCTGTTTAACTGCTTATTCAAGTGCTTTTTCTAGACTGTTTTTGCCCTGCACCATGGATTTGCAGTCAACTCCATAAGCTTGCATGAGCTTATGGAGTTGATCCTATCCTGAGTACTTGGCTTCTTTGTGCTGCCCTTATGGCCTAGTTGTTATGTGCATGCTTGTTTTTCCATTAGTAGCTTAATTAGATAGCTTAAATCAACCTCCTTTTTTGTCCCATCTAACTCACTCCACTGAAGCAAACAGTGGAGTTGGAGTTGTTTTCTTAAGCTCATTAAAAAGCCCTCATTGAGCTTGAGCTTGTGATTTTTGGTTTCTTATGAAGCTAACCTAACACACTCAATGTTTCAGTGCTTGTGTAGCTTTGATGAGCTTATTTGATAAGTCCTATAGAGTTGTTGTTTGCCCATTCCCAACAGTTCATTAAGAACTTGCACCATTACCAACAGCTCTAAAAAGCTCATTTGTGGTCATAAGCTTGTGTGGTTTAGTTTTATGTGAAGCTCATCCACCCAACTCTATGGTCCTATGCTTAATTATCACCTAGCAGCTCATTTGCTAGGACTGCAAGGAGCTTGAACTTATCACCATTTTGATAAGTCTGTTGGCTTATCAGTATACTCTAGCACTCTTCATAAGCTCACAAAAAGCTCATTCCAAGGACTTAGCTTGTGATTTTTGTTTCTTTTAGAAGCTAACCCACTAGACTATAAGTTCCAATGCTTTAATTCCATGTTCTAGCTTATTTGCTAGGGCTGCTACTAGCTTTTTGTTTGTCCCATGTTCTCAGTGTATACTGAGAATCAGTGGAATCACCCCAACTTCATAAGCTCCTCAAAAGCTCATTTGTGGACCAAAAAAGTTGAGCTTTGGCTTTTTGGGAAGCCAACCAGGCCATCTTGCTACTTCAATTCTTATTTTGGCCTTTCAAGCTTATTCTCTCAGCTTAATTTGCCATTCAAAAAGGTTGCAGGCCTGTGTTTGGTTCTGAGTGGGATTTGGATTTGCTTATTAGCTTATTGCAAGCTTATGAGTGAATGCCAGTGCACCAGCTTGTCTATACTTGTTCATATATATTGTACACATCTTATTTTTACTTTACTTTCTTGTGTGGAGCTTATTCCAAGCTTTTCCAAGCTTTCACTCAATCCAAGTTAAGCCAAAAAGCTTAACTGTCTAAACCATAAGCTCACACTTTTGCACTTCCACAGTCCATATGCTTGTTCATAGTTGTGCATTGGACTTGCATACATCTTATTTTACCCTTTGTTTCCTGTATAAAGCTTTTTCCAAGCTTATTTTGAGCTTTAACTCCACTGTTAAGCCAAAAGCTTAACTGTGTGAGTCATAAGCTCACATTTTGCTTATTTTGAAGTTTGTAAAGTTTTGTTTTCATTAAACTTGTTTAATATCAGTATATATTAGATTCCAGAAAAAGAAAATACCAAAAAGCTCTACTTTAAAGCTAAGTGATAGCTTCTATTTAGAAGCTTAATTGCTTATTAGCTTATTTTTGTTATGGACATATAGTTTTTAGATTTTTCTTAGGTTCCTTTATTTATTTTAGAATTATGTAAAAATTTTTAGATTTTTCTTTATTTATTTAATACTTTTAATAAATCAATAATAGTTTTTAGTAATTAATAATAATAAATAATTAATAATAAATAGAATAATTGTGTAAAAAAATACATTTTTAGTTTTAAAATTCATTTTATAATATTTTAGATTTTTCAGATTCTTTATTTCATTTATTTAGGTTAATTTAGATTTTCTAATTATTTAATTCATTTTTAAATAGATTTAATTCATTTTTAATTCATAATAATTAAGTAAATAGTGTAAAATTTTATTTTAATTTTCTAATAATTTTCTTATCATTTTGGGATTCCAAAAATATAATTTTCACATTTGTGGGAGTTGTATTGGATTGAATTCACTTTTTATTTTGTTACGTTTACGTAATTGTTACGTACACGTACGCTTTTTAGGTTTTTAGGTTTTCTTAACTTTTATATAAGTTTGTAAATTATAAATAAATATTTTAAGTTTGTTTAATTTGCATTTAAGCCCCTAAGGCATGCAAATCCTTACTGTAGTTATAACCGTTTTGTTTTTGTACGTTTACGTTTTCTTGAACCTAAACGTACGTTTGTATATCCTTTTCGCGTTTTTAGGTTTCTGATTGAACGTTTTTAACAATATAGTTGTGACAGAGCTATTACTATTCACATTCCTAGTGTTAGTCAATCAGATTCCTGTTTTTATATATTCAATATCATTTCAATACACACATTCGTTATATTTCAGTTTACACACCTCGTTGGGACTTAACGACCCGGGGATATACTACTATACTCCCATGGATTTAAATTGCATTTTTCTCCCTTATAGTTTGACTTGTATGGTTGACCGTTCACGAGTGGTTGGCTGATATAAAGATGACTGTTCGGGAGAGATCAAATTTTGGCGCCGTTGCCGGGGAGGTGTGCTGCGTATAATGAATTTGTGTTTTGTTGAAATATCTATCCTTTGTATATATACTATATATAATATCATATTTCATTTCCAAAAACAATATAAAACACACAAAATATTTTATCTTTTCTTTCTATATATATAAAATATAAAAATACAAAAACATTTTCCCTTTTCTGGTTTAATATTATAAAATAAAAAACCAAAAATATTCTCCTTACCTTATTATTCATAATTCTGTGAGTGGTCCCCACTCCAATTTCTCACCCAATCATTTCCCCATGAACCATTTAATTCGGGGCCGAGTCAAGCTAGCGACTCGGTTATCAAAAACAGTAGCTTCCTCATGAACAATTTAATTCGAGGTCGAGTCAAGCTAGCGACTCGGTAATCAAAAACAGTAGTATCACATGGGTTTTCACCCATGTTTCTGTCTTCTTACCCCCTTTCTACCACCTAAGTGTGGGGGAGATGCCCCACATGTTGTATATAGATCTAAAAAAATGAATGAAAATTGTAAATATTAAAAAAGAGAATAATTGTCGTGTTTCCACACTTGGCTAAGAATGTTATCTTTTACGTTCAAGGATTCGGCATAATACCGGGACTTTGAATATTTGATGACAATATTCAGTTCTAAGTGTGGGGGGGAAATTCTGGCGAATTTGATCGTATTTACTTTTTAGGCTTTTTTCATAGTTTTAATTGCTATCTTGACTTAAAAGTAATTTTTGTATAATTTTTATTATGCTGTTTAACTGCTAATTCAATGCTTTTTCTAGACGTTTTTGCCCATGCACCAAGGATTTGCAGTCAACTCCATAAGCTTGCAATGAGCTATGGAGTTGATCCTATCCTGATACTGCTTCTTTGTGTTGCCCTTATTGGCCTAGTATTTGTGCATGCTTGTTTTTCCATTAGTAGTTAATTAGATAGCTTAAATCAACCTCCTTTTTTGTCCCTATTAACTCACGTCCATGAAGCAAACAGTGGAAGTTGGAGTATGTTTCATTAAGCTCATTAAAAACCTCATTGACTTGAGCTTGTGATTTTTGGTTTCTTATGAAGCTAACCTAGCACATCAATGTTTCAGTTGCTTGTGAGCTTTGATGAGCTTAGTTGAATAAGTCCTATAAGTTGTTGTTTGCCATTCCAAAGTTCATTAAGAACTTGCACCATTACCAACAGCTTTGAAAAGCTCATTTAGTGTCCATTAAGCTTGTTATAAGGTTTAGTTTTAGGGTGAGCTCATTCCACCCAACTGTAGGGTTCCTATGCTTAATTATCACCTAGCTGTCATTTGCTAGGCCTCAAAGAGAGCTTAGAAACTTATCACCATTTTGATCAAGTCTGTGTTACAGTATACTCTAGCCATCTTTATTAAGCTACAGAAACTCATATACCTAGGAACTTAAGCTTGTACTTTTTGTTTCTTTTAGAAAGCTATCCCACTGACTATAGTTCCAATGTTTTAATTCCATGTTCTGCTTAAGTGTTTAGGGATGTGAACTAGCATTTTTGTTTGTCCCATTTCTCAGTGTATACTGAGAATCAGTGGAATACACCCCACTTCATAAGTTTCCTCAAATGCTCATTTGTGGACCCAAAAATTAACTTGGCAAATTGGAAGCCAACCTGGCCATCTTGCTACTTGCAATTCTTATTTTGGCCTTTCAAGTTTTCTCTCAGCTTAATTTGCCATTCAAAGTGAGGCTCTGTGTTTGGTTCAGAGTGGGATTTGGAATTTGCTTATTACTTATTGCAAGCTATGAGGATTCCAGTGCCAACCACTTGTCTATACTTGTTCCATATATATTGACATCACCTAATTTTCTTAACTTCTTGATGTGGAGCTATTCCAAGCTTTTCCAAGCTTTCACTCAATCCAAGTTAAGCCAAAAAGCTAACTGGTCTAAACCTAAGCTCACACTTGCACTTCCACATCCATTGCTTGTTCATACTTGTCATGGACTGCAATACATCCTTTTTTACCCTTTGTTTCCTGTATTAAACTTTTTCCAACTCTCATTTTCGAGCTTAACTCCACTGTTAAGCCAACAGTTTAACTGTGTGAGTCATAAGCTCACAATTTTAATGCTTTCCAAGTTGTAAAGTTTTGTTTTCATTAAACTTGTTTAATATCCAGTTATTATTAGATCCAGAAAGAAAATACCAAAAAGCTCCACTTAAAGCTAATGATAGCTTCTATTTAAACTTAATTGCTATTAGCTTATTTTTGTTAATGGACATTATTATTTAGATTTTTCTTAGGTTCCTTTATTTATTTTAGAATTATGTAAAAGTTTTTAGATTTTTCTTTATTCATTTAATACTTTTAATAAATCAATAATAGTTTTTAGTAATTAATAATAATAAATAATTAATAATAAATAGATATTGTTAAAAAAATACATTTTCAGTTTAAAATTCATTTTAATAATATTTTAGATTGTTTCAGATTCTTGTCATTCATTTAATTTAGGTTATTTTAGATTTTCTAAATTTTTAATTCATTTTTAAATAGATTTAATTCTTCTTAATTCATAATAATTCAGTTCCAGTTTAATTTCAATAAGTAAATAGTTAAAATTTTTTTAATTTTCTAATAATTTTCTTATCATTTTAGGATTCCAAAAATATAATTTTCACATTTGTGGGAGTTGTATGGATTGAATTCACTTTTATTTTGTTTAAGTTTACGTAATTGTTACGTACAGTAAGCTGTTTTAGGTTTTTAGATTTCATAATACTTTTAATAAGTTTGTAAATTATAAATAAATATTTTAGTTGTTTAATTTGCATTTAAGCCCTAAGGGCATGCAAATCCTTACTTAGTTATAACCAGTTTTGTTTTTGCTTATGTTTACAGTTTTCTTGACCTAATCGTTACTTTGATTCCATTTTCGCGTTTTTAGTTTCTGATTTGAACGTTTTTAACAATATAGCTTGTGACAGTAGCTTTCTATTCACATTTCTAGTGTTATGTCAATCGATTCCTGTTTTTATATATTCAATATATTTTCAATACACAATTCTTTATAAATTTCAGTTTACACATCATTGATTGGGACTTAACACCCGGGGATTATACTACTTTATACTCCATGGATTTAAATTGCATTTTTCTTCCTTATAGTTTGACTTTGTATGGTTGACCGTTCACGAGGTGTTGCTGATAAAAGATGACTGTTCGGGAGAAGTCACTGATTCCAAAACTATACCTTCCGGATTGACTTTGATTTTCTTGACCAAATGCGCAATCGTTGTCGTATCGATCAAATGCCGTTTTCGTCTATTTTCACCTTTTGTACCTGTAAACAATTAAAACTAAACCAAGGATATCTGCAATTAATTTTAGTCGTTTTAGGTCATTTTTGTGGTCTTTTAGGGTGTATAAATGATGGAGTATTACACACTCATCAATCCCCCACACTAAACTTTGCTAGTCCCTAGCATATTCGAATCATATGTTAATGAAAGGATTGAAAATTACCAAGGATACCCTTTTGACATTTTTAGTTTGATGTCTAGAAATTTAAACTAAATAAATAATTACTCTTTGATTTTCAAAATGGTATCACGGAACTGGATTCACTCAAATAGGGTGTATACGGTAATTGAAATCTCATCGCTTTTATTATACACCATTTAAGCTTAATCAATGTGCAAATTTTTTGTAAAATTTTGCTAACAATACTTATATAATATGTATTTACGTAGACTAAACTTTCACTTCCATATTTATTCTTAGTTTAAGTTGTTAATGTGCTTTGGATTTTCAAATTTTGTGATCACAAAAATTCGTCGTTTTTATTTAGATTTTGATATTACTAGTGAAAGATAGTTTAAATTTACAAAAGCAAGTTTCAAAACTTTTATTCAACACATGATCTTTATGTTTGCAACATCCAAAACTTATTGCATTTTGCAATATCATTCCATTTTCTTTTCTTTTCATTTTCCTTCATGTTTTTCATTTTTCATCATTTTTTTTTTACCTGTGAACATTAATAAGAGTTTACGGGTAACCAAGACCTTATCTCTTCCGAATAAAGGATCCAAGGGCCGTTACAAGGAGTTCCAAGATTCTTAAACATTCTAAAATGAGGATCCAAGGGTTGTTGACCAAGTACCTGCACATTCCTGAATTAGAGGTACAAGCCGATGTAAGAGGTAGCAAGACCTAAACGCTTTCCTGGAAATAAGGATCCAATGGTTGCCATTCTTGAACGTAGCTTTTTTAGCACTTACATTAAATTACCTAACATTTTGCACTTTTAAGCAATTGTCTCACTTTCATTTTGCATTACTATGACACTATCTTGGTCCGAAGTTTAATAAAGCTTTGATACTAGATTTTTCAAATCGTATAAAAAAATGGATTTTGATGTTTCAAATGTTTGAAAATAAGCATTATTAATCAGATACTCTAGCCATCTTCATAAGCTCACAAAAAGCTCATTCCTAGGACTTAGCTTGTGATTTTTGTTTCTTTTAGAAGCTAACCCACTAGACTATAAGTTCCAATGTTTTAATTCCATGTTCTAGCTTATTTGCTAGGGCTGCTACTAGCTTTTTGTTTGTCCCATGTTCTCAGTGTATACTGAGAATCAGTGGAATCACCCCAACTTCATAAGCTCCTCAAAAGCTCATTTGTGGACCAAAAAAGTTAAGCTTTGGCTTTTTGGGAAGCCAACCAGGCCATCTTGCTACTTCAATTCTTATTTTGGCCTTTCAAGCTTATTCTCTCAGCTTAATTTGCCATTCAAAAAGGTTGCAGGCCTGTGTTTGGTTCTGAGTGGGATTTGGATTTGCTTATTAGCTTATTGCAAGCTTATGAGTGAATGCCAGTGCACCAGCTTGTCTATACTTATTCATATATATTGTACACATCTTATTTTTACTTTACTTTCTTGTGTGGAGCTTATTCCAAGCTTTTCCAAGCTTTCACTCAATCCAAGTTAAGCCAAAAAGCTTAACTGTCTAAACCATAAGCTCACACTTTTGCACTTCCACAGTCCATATGCTTGTTCATACTTGTGTATTGGACTTGCATACATCTTATTTTACCCTTTGTTTCCTGTATAAAGCTTTTTCCAAGCTTATTTTGAGCTTTAACTCCACTGTTAAGCCAAAAGCTTAACTGTGTGAGTCATAAGCTCACATTTTGCTTATTTTGAAGTTTGTAAAGTTTTGTTTTCATTAAACTTGTTTAATATCAGTATATATTAGATCCAGAAAAAGAAAATACCAAAAAGCTCCACTTTAAAGCTAAGTGATAGCTTCTATTTAGAAGCTTAATTGCTTATTAGCTTATTTTTGTTAAGGACATATAGTTTTTAGATTTTTCTTAGGTTCCTTTATTTATTTTAGAATTATGTAAAAAGTTTCAGATTTTTCTTTATTCATTTAATACTTTTAATAAATCAATAATAGTTTTTAGTAATTAATAATAATAAATAATTAATAATAAATAGAATAATTGTGTAAAAAAATACATTTTCAGTTTTAAAATTCATTTTATAATATTTTAGATTTTTCAGATTCTTTATTTCATTTATTTAGGTTAATTTTAGATTTTCTAATTATTTAATTCATTTTTAAATAGATTTAATTCATTTTTAATTCATAATAATTAAGTAAATAGTGTAAAAATTTATTTTAATTTTCTAATAATTTTCTTATTATTTTAGGATTCCAAAAATATAATTTTCACATTTGTGGGAGTTGTATTGGATTGAATTCACTTTTTATTTTGTTACGTTTACGTAATTGTTACGTACACGTACGCGTTTTAGGTTTTTAGGTTTTCTTAACTTTTATATAAGTTTGTAAATTATAAATAAATATTTTAAGTTTGTTTAATTTGCATTTAAGCCCCTAAGGCATGCAAATCCTTACTGTAGTTATAACTGTTTTGTTTTTGTACGTTTACGTTTTCTTGAACCTAAACGTACGTTTGTATATCCTTTTCGCGTTTTTAGGTTTCTGATTGAACGTTTTTAACAATATAGCTGTGACAGAGCTATTACTATTCACATTCCTAGTGTTAGTCAATCAGATTCCTGTTTTTATATATTCAATATCATTTCAATACACACATTCGTTATATTTCAGTTTACACACCTCGTTGGGACTTAACGACCCGGGGATATACTACTATACTCCCATGGATTTAAATTGCATTTTTCTCCCTTATAGTTTGACTTGTATGGTTGACCGTTCACGAGTGGTTGGCTGATATAAAGATGACTGTTCGGGAGAGATCACTGATTCCAAAACTATACCCCGGGATTGACTTTGACTTTTCTTGACCAAATGCGCAATCGTTGTCGAATCGATCCAAAAATGCCCGTTTTCGCTCTATTTTCAACCTTTTGTACCTGAAACACATAAAACACAAACCAAGGATATCTGCAATATATTTTGGGTGTTTTTGGTCATTTTTGTGTCTTTTATGGGTGTAAAATGATGAGTATTTACACACTCATCAATCCCCCACACTAAACTATTGCTAGTCCCTAGCAATCCAATCATATGAAGTAATGAAAGGATTAGAAAATACCAAGGATACCCTGTTTTGACTTTTTATTTGATGCGAGAAATTTAAACTAGAACAAAAACATATACATGCTTGATTTTCCAAAATGGTATCACGGAACGGGATTCACTCAAAATGGGTGTCTCTAGGGAATTGAAATCGTCATCCTCTTTATTATACTCCCAACTAAGCTTAAACTCAATGTGCAAATGTTTTTGTAAAATGCTAACACTACTTATACTAATAATGTATGTAAGCCGAGACTTAACCTTTCACTCCCATATTTATTCAAGTTAGGTGAATGTGCTTGATTTTCAAAATTTTGATCACAAAAATCGACGTTTTTATAAGATTTTGACTAATACTAGGTGAAAGATAGATTTAAAATTTACAACAAGCAAGTTTCAAAGCTTTATTCAACACATATATCTTTATTTTTGCAACATCAAAACTTATTGCATTTTGCAATATCATTCCATTTTCTTTTCTTTTCATTTTCTCATTTTTTCATTTTTCATCATTTTTTTTTACTCGTGCAACATAAACTAACAGAGTTTCACGGGAACCA
Source organism: Artemisia tridentata subsp. tridentata (assembly GCA_021014915.2). NCBI lineage: Eukaryota > Viridiplantae > Streptophyta > Magnoliopsida > Asterales > Asteraceae > Artemisia > Artemisia tridentata. Next base: position 367,405,356 of record CP139509.1, on the reverse strand, counting down.
AGACCTTACACCTTCCGGAATAAAGGATCCAAGGGCCGTTACAACGGAGAGTTCCAAGACTCTAAACATTCCTGAAATGAGGATCCAAGGGTGTTAGACCAAGACCTCACACATTCCTGAATTAGAGGTCCAAGGGCCGGTGTAAGAGGGTAGCCAAGACCTAAACGCCTTCCGAAAATAAGGATCCAAGGGCCGATCTTGAACCGTAGCTTTTTTAGCACATACATTTATTACTTAACTTTTGCAACTTTCAAGCAACGTCTCACTTTCATTTTGCATTACTATGACATATGCTTGTTCCGAAGTTTAAATAAAGCTTTGAACTAGTATTTTTCAAAATCGTATAAAAAAATGATTTTGTGTGTTCAAATGTTTGAAAATAAGCACTTATTAAGTCAGATTAGTTATCTCCTGGGAGGAAAAGCCATAAATTACTTATATAAGCTCTAAAGAAAACCAACTATTCTACGCTTAGCATTTTCATTTGCACACATCGTAAAACCTTAGCCTAATCGTTAAGGAAGCAGCCAGATCAACACTCTGGCAAAGTCGGGGATTCCCCTTGTTCTAACCTAATCAAGACTAAACACTTCTTTTTCCTTTTTTTGGTGCAAAGCACTTCTTTTTCATGCAATTTCTTATTCAAAAACGAAAAAAAATTTAAAATTTTGGCCAAAATGGGGGTACTAGGGCACTAGAAGGTACACATGTGACAAAATTCGCGAGAATTCCCCCCCACACTTAGAATTGAATATTGCCCTCAATATTCAAAGTACCGGCTATTATGCCGACACTTAGAACGTAAAAAGGTAATACTAATAGCCAAGTGTGTGAAAGAATTCTCTACTTTTCACAAACAGGATTAAAAAGATATCCCTAGATAATCATTAGCAAAAAGATCGGATATTGGGCGGCTGGATTGAAAACAGGCGCATCAATCATCACGATCTAAGGGAAACCTGCAAACAAGAGCAAACAACACACAAAACAAAGCACAGTAGAGGAATCCCCCCACACTTAGTGTCAGAAAATAGAAAGAAGTCAGAAACATGGGTTGTCACCCATGTGGTGCTAATGTTTTTGTTAACCGAGTCACTAGCTTGACTCGACCCCGAATTCATTGGTCCATGTGGAAAGTTTGGAGATCCGGGACAACCATGGGTGGTATGTCCCCTCCAAAGTAATGCTTTAACCTATGACCGTTCACCTTGAAGTTTGGTCCATCGGTTTGAGATAACTCGATGGTACCATAAGGAAAAACTTGAGCAACGGTGAATGGTCCAGACCAACGGGTTTTTAACTTGCCCGAGAAGATCTTTAATCGAGAATTGAAGAGGAGGACTCGATCACCAACGTTGAAAACGCGGTTTTTGATTTTGGAGTCATGAATCCTCTTCGTCTTCTCTTTGTAGATTAAAGAGTTCTCGTAGGCTTGATCCCTAAGCTCGTTTAATTCATTCATTTGAAGCTTTCGGTGATCACCCGCAGTCTTGAGGTCGAAATTTGCATGTTTTAAGGCCCAATAGGCCTTATGTTCGAGCTCAATGGGCAGATGGCACGCTTTTCCATACACAATCTGGTAAGGAGTACACCCGATGGGTGTTTTGAAGGCGGTACGAAAAGCCCATAAAGCATCATCTAATTTATCGGCCCATGAGGCCCGATTTTCACCTACAGTTCTCTCCAAGATTCGTTTCAATCCACGATTGGAAACCTCGACTTGACCGCTCGTTTGTGGGTGATACGCGGTAGAAAGACGGTGAGTGATACCGTACTTAAGCATGACCTTTGCAAATTGGTCATTGCAAAAGTGCGTACCGCGATCACTAATGATAGCACGGGGAGTTCCAAACCGAGCAAACAGAGATTTCAAAATTTTACAAACTACTCGGGCGTCTTTGGTGGGGAGTGCTTTCGCTTCAACCCATTTAGACAAGTAATCGACAGCCACGAGTATGTACTTGTTCCCTCGTGAAGACGGGAATGGCCCCATAAAATCGATGCCCCATACGTCAAAGATCTCGCAGACTTGAATTGCATTTTGAGGCATTTCGTCTTTTTGCGAGGTTTTTCCTGGACGTTGGCAAGAGTCACATGACTTTACCAAGTCGTGGGCATCACGGTAGATAGTTGGCCAAAAGAAACCGGAATCAAAGACTTTTTTGTCGGTGTAGCTGGCACCATGATGTCCCCCCATGGGTCCATTGTGGCAAGCCGTGAGGATCTCAACGGCTTCTTGGCCATGCACACACCGTCTAATTACTTGATCGGCACAGATTTTAAACAAGTAGGGGTCGTCCCAAAAGTAATGCTTAACATCTTTGAAGAATTTCTTCTTTTGTTGGGACGACATCCCTTTCACAACAAAATTCCCCGCATGGTAATTTGCAAAGTCGGCAAACCATGGGGTACTTGGATCATCCTTTAATGAAACCATCCCAAGTGTCTCGAGAGGAAATGTTTCGGTAATTTCCTTTTTCTCGAGAACACCTTGATGAGGGTTCTCTAATCTGGACAAATGATCGGCGGTGAGATTCTCCGCTCCTTTTTTATCACGAATTATAACATCAAATTCTTGGAGCAGGAGAACCCACCGAAGTAATCTCGGCTTAGCATCTTGCTTAGCAAGGAGATACTTTAGAGTCGAATGATCCGTATACACTATGGTCTTTGATAAGACAAGATATGGTCTAAATTTCTCAAAAGCATAGACAACGGCTAATAACTCTTTCTCAGTAGTGGTGTAGTGAGATTGAGCATCGGTCATTGTCTTGCTAGCATAGTGTATCGGCTGAAAGTAGTTAGATTTTCGATTGCCCAGGATGCCCCAATAGCTAATCACTAGCACGCAATAAGCTCGAATGGCAAGTCCCAATCGGGTGGCTAACTAGTTCGGTGCTTCAGTTTAGTTTTTTTTTAAGATTTCGAATGCTTATGCATCAGAAGAAAAAATGGACATCTTTTTCAAGAATGTGGAGTCAGAGTAGGATTTAGAATTCTTGAATAAATCACGGTAAAAACTGAAAGAAACTCGTTTTAACGTGTGGGATGAGACTAGGTTTACTGTGCTTGATTATCTTGATTTATGCCATTTGTCTTCTAATGTGTATGATTTAGAATAGATTGGTATTCACCGTTCATTTAAACTTTGAGATCCTTGCAATTAAAAAAAGGATGTTTGATCTGTTGATTATAGACTCTGAGGTGCGTGAGGTTGTCATTAACTGATCATCCAGAAACCCATTAGGCCATTGAGATTACACCTTTGTCAGTGTATGTGAAATGCTAAATTCACCTCACATCTAGGATCATGTGTCATCGTTAGGTTTCCATAAATGAAGGATAATCTGTTTAGGTGTTGTTGTTCTATGTTTGATGACATAATACATGTTCATTACTTCATTTGAGTCATCAAATCTTGGACTGTAGATAAACAGAGTATCAAATGTAATCTTCCTATGTGTCGTAAGATTTAGATCCATTATATACGTGAAATGTTCTTGTAATTTATGTTTTTACTTGTTAATACAATTATTGTCAGAGATGTCAATACTTTCAAATGCACTTTGAACTTATGTTGCAATCAAAAGTCATTTTCTTTTTCTGTTTTTGAATAAACGGATATTCTTTGGAATCTATATGTAAAGGTCCTTAAGTGGTTAGGGTTTTTAATCTTTGTTGCTCAATTTGAATTTTTGTTATTATACTGTTAACATTATTAAGGCTTTTCAGAGTTTCCTGACATGATTTCATCACTCCAAGGATAATGGAGTTATCATCTGATCTTCTTTGGACTGCCTAGGAGTGTTATGGAAGCTGTTTTTCATAGAGCTAGAAGAAGTAAATCAATTTGTTTCTGAAAATATCAAGAATTGGAGTTGATTTTTCTTAATAACCTAACCATCAATAGTGCTTGACTGAGATTTGATACTAAAGAGAGTGATTTCCATCAAAGTTCATCATTGACTTCGAGCTTAAAACCCAAGGGTATTTGCATCACACTGGTTTTTAATATCCTCTCATTACTCTGGACCAAGGGATGACTTTCACATTTGAGGAAGCTACAGATATCAGCACTTATGAGTCCAACTTTCAGGACACTGATCTTTGCCATAGATAACTCCGCTACTATATGCCAAGTTTAATCCAATTGCTATTTCTAGCGAACTTTGTTGTCTTTTAGAACGAACGTGGTCTGTCTCCAATCTTGGATAAAAAATTGGTTTTGGACATGAAAGCTTTCAGTTATTAGTGGATCCAACTTTTCTCACGCGTAATTCCACAAAAGTACTGTTTTGATCTGTCATAGCAAATGCACTAATGATGCATACTTGATTGATCATAAAGTACAGCTATACTAGTTCTGGGTGATTCAAGTCACTTCATACAGTTTGCAAATTATTCTAAACTCATAAGTCTATTTTAGATTCACATTCTTGTGTTCATCTTGTTCATAAGAACTTGTTTCTGTTACTTTCCATTTGACTTTAAATACCCTTAGCGTTGAACTGTGTCGGATGATAATTCGTTATTTTGCGTTGTAAAGTTTTTTTGTAACTTCGTACATCATTCTTATTAGATAGAAAAGTAAAGTTCCATTAAAGAATATACTATCATTAGTAGCAAGCTATAGCATGAGATTAGGAGTGTAGTCTTCCTAGATCATTAAAATTCAGGTTCTATCATTTAATTTGTAGACATAATGAGATAATATTAATCATAACAATATCATTGTAAAATTTCATGTTAATTCTTAAAATTTCGATAGATCTTCTTTATCAAATTGGAATTTTAATTTATCATATTTTCATTCTAAAAAGTTCTAATTCATGTTTAAATGAATCGATATATTTTATTTGAATAGGATTTTAGTTGTTAAATAAATTTCTTGTGATTGAAAGGTTGAATTCACTCTGATTGTTATTTGATTTGTAAATTAGTTTTAGATTTTCTTCATTTATTTGTTTAATGCTTTACCGAAGACAATTTTAGTACTTGTAATTTGAAGTACGTTTTTGGTTTTGTTATCTTCTTAGTTCGATAAACTTCTTAAATTAGTTGAGCATATCCTCGGTATGAATCAGTTATTGTCATAAATTGATTCATACGTTTTTGATACTGTGTTTACCGGATCTATTTTGGATTCTAACTATTTTCTTTATTTTTTTTTAGCTGGATATAAAGAACGTTCGGAAGGTCACAATTCATAACTAACCCTCCGGGATTGAGATTTTCCAAGATGAGTTGCGATGTTCCAAAATGCCCTTTCGTTTGGTCATTTGTAGGAAAGCTCATAAAGTGACTTGTATCAATATTAAACGTTGGTGATTATTTGGCTTGTGAAATGACTATACAACTCATATTTACAAACATTGTACCTAAACCATAAATGAAAACAGATTAGAATACGGAAGTGCTTATGTATTTATCGGATATAAATATCGAAAATATTTATGTAGAATATCGAAGAATTATGAAACTGGGTTTAGAATTTAAATCGCACTTATTACACTAAGCTTATCAGCATGGTTAAAATGCTACAACTGATACTGAAAGGTGTAGGAATTAACTGCATCCTTTATAATCATTGAGTTAGTAATTGTTGTTTCAAATTCTCCAAATTGAACTTTATAAGATTTGACTATTAGTGAAAATGTTTAAAATTTTCAAACAGTTAAACTTTATAACGGAATTATCTTATTTGAAACACTTAGATCATCAATATTTCTTTACAATTTTTTCTTTTATTCATCATTTTATCGTGAATACTAAAGGTTTGACTGGAACAATAACTTCGGTAAGAGTGTTACGAACCAAACTAAACTGAAATGAGATCAGGGTTAGACCAAGATACACATACTGATTGGTCAAGGTTGGTACAAGATCTAACATTCTGAAATAATCAAGGCGATTTGAACGTAGCAGACTAATTATGTATTAGTTTTGCAATTCAAAATTATTATTTTGCTACTAGAACGTTCTTGTTTCATTTATGAGCTTTGAACTAGTATTCTTTTCAAAAGTATAAAAAAATGATTTGATATACAAGATTTGAAATTGAACACTTATATCAGATTACGTTATTCCTGGAGGAACATAAATTCTTGATACTCTAAAGAAACACTATTCTCGCTTGATTTTCATTTGAACATGTAAAACCTTGAGCCAAGTTGGAAGCAGTCGATCAAATTGGAAATATTCCAATTGTTCTAACATAATCAAGAAAACACTCTTATTGTTTGGTCAAAAGCACTTCTTATGCATGCAATTCTATTAAAAACGAAAATAAATTTACATTGCAAAGATGAGGTAAGTTGCCTAGAAGTACTAATGTGACAAATTCGGAATTCCCCCATTTAGATTGAATATTCCTAAATTCAATGTACCGCTTATTATGCATCTTGACGTAAAAAGTAATCTAATACCATTGTGAAAGAATTCTATTTCAAAAAGATTCAAAAGATAATTATCAAAGAAACGGATATGTGGGCTCTGGATTACAAACAGCATCAATTCACTGTCTAGGAAACTTGCTAAATGGAAACAACACAAAACTAATTGAAATGAGATCCCCCATTTGTTCAGAAATTGACAAATCATAAACATTGGTTGACCATGTGATTATTTTAACCATATAGCTTGACTACCGAATTCATTGGTCCTTGGAATGTTGGATCCGGGACAACCATTGGTATTCTCAAAGGTAATGCTTTAACTATGACTTCACTAGGAGTTTGGATCATGTTGAATAGCTGTGGTAGCAAGAGTGAAAACTGAGAATGTAATTGCAGAGATGGATTAACCGTTGACGAGAAGATCGTTTAATGAATGAAGGATGGCTCGATACTAAGATAAAACGGTTCTTGTGATTTAATGAGTCATGAATCTTACAGTTCGATCTTATGTAAATTCTAATGCTTATGTTAACTTATTGATATTGTAAGTTTCGATTTACCATTCATATAAATTTGCAAAATGTAAGCAAAAAGCAGAAAGTTATATGCAATTTTCATCAAAAAGTAGGTGTTGAGTTTAAGGGGTTGAAAATACTAAAGCTTATATTTATTTGGAAGAGTACATTGAAAACTAGTCTTCTATTGTTTAATTTTAAACCTTTGTATGGTTATTTTGGTATAATAAAGAGTGTAATGATAATGACTTTGCAAATTTCTTAAGGTAACCTCCGGAAGAGATGTATTACAAGGCAAAAATTTTCAATTGCAAAATACCGTATTGCTTTCGTCGAGATTTAAGTCATTAGAAATATATGAGTTATATCGACTTGACTGAAAATGGAATATATACCAATGTACAATCAGAATAACAAATTTTTTTGAAAAATTGTTTTAGAAGCATACGATTGCAAATGCATCTTATTAAGTAACAAATTCGAAAGAACCGATAATCTCTATACGCAAATCATTTTGTTGGTGACAATAGCAATGTTTGACTATTGACTTGTATAAACTTACAGCACAACTTATTCAATCTATTGAAACCAAAAAATGGGTGTACAAATTCTAATCTATGAAGATTCTTAATACAAACTTATCCCTAAATAATTTAAATGTAACACTAAGAATTTAATTTCGAATTAAGCAGTCAAATGGAAAGAATCTTTCAAATTTTAATATTTTAATGAATAGAAGTAATTTGCGCAGATTTTAGAAATAAATCGATGTTTTGTTTATATTACTTTATAACAACTTTAGATGTAGCTGAAATCAAGCAATAAATTAATTATTTAGAGTGTAAATACATAAATAGTTATTCTAAGTAGTTTTATTTAATTTAACAGTTGACAAGTAATCTCGATTGTTGAAACTCAATAATCAAGTTGTGAAAACATGTTATTGACCCAATGGGACAATTGAATGGCCTCATCAAATCTATAACCGGTTGGAAGTGTAAGATCGATTCTCAAGATGAGGACGAAAAGATGAAATGTTATATATAATGGAGAAGGGAATGAATATAAAAATACATCCGTGAGGAAATCAGAACTTATGAATAATACTGGATGGCAAAATTGTCAATAAAAGGAAAAGCGTTTAGCATGAATTATTCAAATTAAGCATTCGTATTGGAACATTTTAATGAAAATGCTTAAAAATTTAAACTTTATTTCTGAAATTTTAATCGATTTTTTTAAATGATAGCAGATTAAATTTGTTATAATTGGAAAATCATATCTTTAACAAGCATAACTATGAAAAATTAAATTTGACTTCAAAATTAGTAAAAGAAGATGTGATAACAATGAAAAAATTAAAAAAAAATTAACGCTATTTTCCAAAATGAAGAATTTTTTGGAATCGTATTTGTTTCGAAACTCTAATGGTGTTTGTGCAACAATAATTTAAAATTTGAATAAACTTATTTCTATTGAATAATAAACCATATAAACGTGAAAACTAGTTAAGTTAAAGCAACTAAAACTAAAATGATAAAATTATTTTATAATTATACATTAAAAATTTTAGATTTTTGATAGAATATATGATTTAAATTTATTAAAAATTTTCAAAATAATATCAAAGATATAAGAAGAAAATTTGAAAATAGCAATAAAACTGGAAACGATGACTTATTTTGATGAAACAAATGGGTTATAATAAACGAAGAAAAGTTAACCTAGATTTCAAGCGAAGATTGATCATTTTGTGATTTAGATGGTTTTATAGTAAAATTAGAATGTTCTTCTACTGATATGGAGTAAATTTCATATAATATTATAACAAAACTAACTTTAATAACATCATAAACCCAAATAAACGTGTTGATCAAGAAAAAGAAAATCAGAATGTTAAAGAGAATAGAATTGCTGAGTCTAAAAATAAAAATTTAAAAAAATTAGAATTCTTAGAAAATAATCATAAAAAAAATCGAAGAAAATTGAAAATTAAAGAAATGTTATTGGATATAAATTATCAATCAATTAAATTAGGCCTTATTAACTAAAACAGTTTCCCATTAAAAAATCAAAGAACGATTAATGGAAATGACTAAAAAAGGAAAAGGTCGAAATGAATTAGAAGCAAAATGCGGAAATGAATCCCATTTTAAGGAGTCCTGCATATCAGAAATCGGAACTCTGTGATTTGATTGAAGATAGTTTAAGTAAGTTAATGTTAAATGAAAGAAGGTGATTTAAAACCCAGGAGGAATTAAATCGTCAAATGTAATTAAGATATTAAATTTAAGATCAAATTGGCATTTTAAAATTAAAATTAATGAAAATTTAAAAAAAACTATTTTAAAAAAAAAAATAAGCAATATTAAGGCAATAGTGAAATAAGATTAAATAAATTTTAATTTGAAGAAATGATTATCTTAAATTATCAAATTTAACAAAAATTTTTAGGGCAATTTGCAAACTGGTAAACCCAAAGGGATTAACCAGGTTTTTAAAAATTTTATGTTTTAAAATTTAATTTAATGTTTAATTTTAGGAAAAAAATTTGGAAAGTGGCTTTAAAAATCAAAATGATTGCCTAATAGCTCACCTGTAATCTATTTAAGGACTTTTAAATAAAAAATTTTTTTCCAAAAATTTAAATTTTTAATATTGAATTGAATTTTAAATTAATAAAAATTGTTAAAAATACCAATTTTTTAAATTTTATTTTATTTTAAAATCCTAATTTGGTAAATTCCTTTTTCTTTTGTGTCTTTTTTTTTTTTGGTTGATTAACTTGGTTTAATTTTATATTTGATTTTTTTGAAATTAATTTGGTGTATTTGGTTTGATAAAATTTTGGGAATGTTAGAAGATAGCTAGGGTTGGACAATTTTGTAAAATTTCCTGAATTAAATTCCTTAAAATTTCTTGGGGGACGAGAAATAAGGAAATAGAAAATATTTAAAAATTATAAAATTATTCTGAATCTTTTTTTGATTTTAAAGGTTCTCAAACACTATTCACTATTTGTAGTGCATATCGAGTAGAAAAAAAAGGTTTTGGGAAACTAAAAGTTTTGGTGGTGAAACCAATGGAAGATGGTGGACATGTTTTAAAGCAGCACAGCTTGGGCATTTTCATAAGTCCAGGCTGCAATTATGTGAAGTTTTTTTAACTATTTTAAACTGTTTTTAATGATAAATGACAGTTATGGTTTGCATGTAAAAAATATTTCCTATGAATTTTCGGATTGAGATTTGTTATTTCTATCTTCATTTGGGCAAATTTTGGAAAATTTGACAAAACATGAATTATTTAAAACTAAAATTTTAAAACGATCAAAATGGGGGATGATGGTAAGAATAAAAATTAAGGAAAAAGGGGTATCCCCCTTTATCAACTTGGTAACGTAAAATAATAGTTTTTTCTTTGGGATCGTGAATTTGGCAAAATTTGGATTGTTGACATTTAACCAAATGGTTGACAAATTGGGGGGAAAACCTTTTTGGTTGGGGCAACTCAAGTTGGGACGGGCCTTGTTTGTTGATTTTTTGGTTAATAATAAGAAACTGAAAAAATTTTTGGGTTTAAACGGGGGGAAAAAATTTGGGGGTAAAAAAATTTAAAACCCGAAAAAATTAAAAAAAAAAAAAATGAAAAATTTTTGGATATTAAAAATTTTGGGTTTCCAATAAAATTTTTTTAAAAAAGCAAGGGGCATACAATATCACTAATAAGCAGAAACAAACTGAAATAAGCAATAAAGAAGCACTTAAACAAAAAAAACAAGCAGAGATAAGCAGTTGCATAGTAGAAAGCAGAAAACAAGCTAAAATGGTAAAAATTGGAACTTACAAAAGCCTTGTGCTCAAAACCAAGGCCAAATTCTTGACACCCAAAGTACTTTCTAAACAAACCAAATGCTTCCCAATAAGCTCTAACCCATGGCCATCCACAATTCCATGCTCCAGCTTCTTTGACTGCTATTTTTTTATTTTTGAGTGATTTTTTTTTTTTTTTTATTTATTTTTTTTTTTTATTTTTTTGAAATTGAAAGAGACTTTGAAATATGAGTTAACAAGATAACTGGAATCAAAGAAAGCTATTGATTAGCTTCTTTGAATTAGTTCACAGTAAGCTAGCTTATAGAAGCTTATGGCAAATCTTTTTGACAGATATGGAAAAACAAATACTGAATTTGAAACTTGAAATTTAAACTTTCATTAAACTTAGAAACTGATTACAAACTGAGATACATTTTAATGGCAACTAAATTAAAACTTAACTTGAAAAACTACATAAAAAACTAACTGCCATTGAAGGCTACAACCTTTTCTATTTATACTAAGAAATTAGGGTTTCTCTTGGCTTCTTATCTTCTTCTGTGTGCTTCTCTGGATCAATTATAGCCATTGGATTGTCTTAGAGACCAAACAAATTATCCTAGCCTTCGGTTGCAGTTTGGCCCCAAAATGGTGTACCAGCTTTGTTGACAAACTTTGATGGGTTTTGGAGTGGAGTGAGGAGGAGGGGGACAGGAGGTGAAGGATAGTGGTCTGGTGAAGAGGCAAGGAGGGGGAAGCATTAGTGAGGAGAGGACATGGGTTGCAGGGATAAGGAGAGCAGGGCAAGTAGGAGGGAAAAAAAATTAGTTTGACCCGGTTTTTACTCGTTTGGGTCTGGGTAGATTAATAGAAGGGGCGGGTCGGGTTATGGTTTGGATTGGGTTTATTAATAAAAAGGGTGTGGGTCGGGTTGTAGGATTTGGGCTGGATTTGGTTTTGGGTTTATTAGTTTTGGTCTTTTATTGATTTAAATGGGCTGACTTGGCCCATTAACTTGGGTCGGGTTGGCCCATAAAAATTGGTTTCGTGTTCGTTTTTCCAAGCTGATTCCAAAACTATACCCCGAGATTGACTTTGACTTTTCTTGACCAAATGCGCAATCGTTGTCGAATCGATCCAAAAATGCCCGTTTTCTCTCTATTTTCAACCTTTTGTACCTGAAACACATAAAACACAAACGAAGGATATCTGCAATATATTTTGGGTGTTTTTGGTCATTTTTGTGTCTTTTATGGGTGTAAAATGATGAGTATTTACACACTCATCAATCATATCTGAACTAAGTACCTAGGATGCATCCATACGCTCCCTTCAAAACAGATATACATATTCCAGTTCTAGACTAAACATACATATAATATACACGGGCCATGTGCGCTATATATAGCAATATAAACAAATGGGAACGCTGTGGACAAAAATCCACCTCCACAGATAGTGTCATTACCATTGGTGCATCAATGGCACGGCCATGGACCCCCTCATGGCTGGTTACAAATATGGGCAACATAAAAGGCAAAGAATATACAATATAATGATAAGGGACAATTATAAATTGTCCAACTAAGATAATAGCTATATGAAATAAATATAGCATGAAACGAATAATCAAACTAATAACTAAACGGATATGGATCAAAGCATAACAAATAACAAATATCAGGAAACAATGAGTCATGAGAAATCCTTATGGATAAAGTACAACTAGATTATGTAATTGTGAAAATCATTTAAATGTTGTTTTCATGAAAGTATTCTTTTAAAAACCGTTTTCATAAGAGTCATTAAGCCTTCAAATAAAAAGTGGTGTTACCTCGTAGTCATAGAAATCATTTTAAAAATAGTATTTCCCAAAACCATCATAAAGATATATATTCAAAAATGTTTTTCATAAAAGTCATAATATCTAATGGATTATAAAGTATCAAAGGATTCAAATGTGAATATTGAAGTCATGAACGAATTAAACCATATCATAACGAAACGAGTCATGAGGAAACCCTTACTGATAAAGGGTAGAATATATGTACCTTATGAAATGCAAGCAAAAGAGCTAAAAAACACAAGAAAGTGGATCACTCCGACTTCACCGGATCTACACGAATTATAATCATATATTACTTATACGTTCATTAAAGTCATAACGGATTTTAGATACTTATTAGCTCATTCATTAATGTGTTTTAGGGTTTCACATTTGAAATAGTAAGTGTTCATAACATAGGTCTAAAAGTATCTTGGATTGGCGTTTCAAATGAATTAGGAGCAAAACATGTTAGGTTAAACCAAACCCTTATCTTATGTTATATTTAAGATTTTATCACGTTCAGGTCCCTTTGTTTATGAATTTAAAACCAAACTTATGTACTTACTGAGGTGCTCAAATAATTATCATAGATACTTATACACGTTAGGTAATTTCTTTAATTTTTCTAGATTTTATTTCAAAGGGCAAGACCATTTCAAAAATAATCTTTCCAGACCTACCCAGAAAGTTAACTGCACATACATACAGAAAGTTTGCCTTTAATTAACCCATTTAGACACATCAGAAAAATCCACAAACATTCCAGGAACTCACACATAGCGTAAATATCACCCTTGTAAAAGGAGAGCTCGTAACTCCTTGTGGTTTGAAAACTAAAAATTAAAAACACCAACTGATTTTCAGACTCAGATTCATAGTTTTGATAACTTATGTTCCAAAAATCAAAAAGCTTACTTACCGACCTCTAATTGCTATGAATCTTGTATTTCCAGAAAGTAGAAAAGTAGTACTAGTGTTTAGACTCAAAAATCACTTAAAAACATGTTGGCATCCTCAGTTTAGACCCCGTTCAATATGACCCAAATTTTGGACAGCATAGAAAACGAGACAGAAAATGACCTAAGTTTAACCAACCAATACTATGACTTATTAACCATTTTATTCAGATTGTAACAAGTTTTAAGACCCCATGAAATACACACCAAATCACAACTGAAATCCTACACACGACATCCAAAATTAACGAGCTACCCATGTGCTTAACGAGACCAACCGGCCCTATGTTTACTCTCTTTTTTTTTCTTTTTTTTTTAATCTGATTATATTACCTGTTCCATAGGTTATTTAGTCTACGACACATACGTTTAGCAGCCCCTAGATCGGCACACAATCATGCATACACACACACGAATACACGACACCAACAGCCCACATAAGATGACACCAAACAAGCCCCTTATTCGTGGTATTAAGGCGTACGCCTCATATTAATTAACCTAGGGTTTATACCAGATTCATAAGCATGTATTCAGGATCATATTATGGTTGTATTAGATCAGCTTAGGTCGAATATCTAAGTGTCGAATCAGATTAGGTTGAAGGTCGATTAGAAAGCAGGAACATCAGAGCGAATTCATACGTTTGTAGCATGTTAAGGTTATGATTTTATGTGGTGTATTTACATGCTTATAATAGGTTAATGAGTAGTAATTTTATCAGATTCAGATTACATAAAATGGTTAGGTTTAAAGTGTTTTAGATATTCAGTTTAGCATGCATAAGTTTCGACTTGGAAAAGAAAAACAAAGGTGTTGACATAAATAATGCCTAAAAACATTATCAATATTTATTCATATCTATATGTTTTGATGATCACAAAATGCAAATTCATTAAAACATAAACTTATAAAATAAACAAGTACTTAGTTGTAAATATTCACTTCTACAACTAAAATCACTTAAGGTATGAATGAACTAATGCTTAATACATTATATGATCAAAGGAACATTTTCTTAAACACTAGATTTTTTATAAAATGTCAAAAACATTTTATATCTTTTAGAAAAACATTTTTGGTAATAAATAAAAAGGTTTAATTCATTATAAATTTATGAATTCAAATTTTTAACCAAAATCAGTAAAAATGTTCCAGAAAAACCTTCCCCACAAAAAGACAAAACTGGGCAACGGATAGCTTGGGCGGCCCCTTAAAATTAAGGGGACCGCCCCCTATTTAAGGGGGTCGGCCACGCTTTAGTAGCTCCCAGCTGTCCAGTTTTTCTGCCTATAAATACCAGCCTTCCCCTGGATTTTTACTCAACCTTTTGCACTAAAACTTTCTGTTGTAGATCTCATTTCATATCTTCAAAAAACCTTTGATCATGTAATCTTAAGCATTGGTTTCCAAGTGATCCAAGCTTCCACCATCCAAGTGCAAAAGAAGAATACTTCTATCAATCAAGACTAGAAGTATTACAACTTAGTATCATCTTGTTACTCAAGTTGTTTGTTTTGTATATTTTGTAAATCATTCATTCATTTGTGTAAAGTGTGTATATAAGTTGTAAACATAAGTGATTAGGCTAGAGTAGTGTGTAAGTAGTGAAGAAGATGGATAAGTAGTTGTGGAGTAAAGAAGTAGAGTAGAAGCCTTGTAAAGTTGTGAAGTAGAGAAGTCTTGAAGCCGTTGTGAAGCCATAGCCTAGAAGTCGTGAAGCCGTAGCATAGAGGTTGTGTAGCGGTCGTGTTGAAGCCGTGAAGTCCTAGTCATGAAGTCCTAGTGTTGAAGTCGTGAAGCCGTAGCATAGAGGTTGTGTAGCGGTCGTGTTGAAGTCCGTGAAGTCCTAGTCGTGAAGTCGTGAAGCCGTAGCATAGAGGTTGTGTAGCTGTCGTGTTGAAGTCGTGAAGTCTTAGTCGTGAAGACATAGTGTTGAAGTCGTGAAGCCGCAGCATAGAGGTTGTGTAGCGGTCGTGTTGAAGTCGTCAAGTTCTAGTCAGGAAGTCCTAGTGTTGAAGTCGTGAAGAAGTCGTGAAGCAGTCGTGAAGCCGTTGTGAAGTAGTCGTGAATAAGTTGTGAAGAAGTTGTGTTGTGAAGTTGTGAGATTGGTTCTAGCTACGATTAGAACTCGACATTTAGCTTTGTGTCGTTAAACCCGTGTAAGCCAAAGTTGTGTACGGTTTTCTCCGCCATAAGGGAGCTTATTGAAGTTGTGAAGAAAACTCTCGAGCTTGGTGCTCGGGGAGTGGAGTAGGGCAAGGAAGGTGTCCTTGTAGCCGAACCACTATAAATCCCTCGTGTCTCGGTTAGATCTTTCCATCTCTTACTTACATCTTTATTTATATCGTCATTACTTTTATAACATATAGGCATATATAACTGTTAGTAATAATTAGAAGTTGACTTCACATATAGATCAAATTGAAACTCCATTCAAGAAACCAAAACTTTTACAATCAATTTAAAAGAATACATATATAACTAATAATAAGGTTCAAGTTTTATTTTTCATGCAAACTTGAATCTAAGTGTTTTAAAAATAAACAAAGGTTTTCATAATAAAATTAAAAAGACATAAAACTATTCAACCCCCCCCCCCTTTTAGTTTTCCACAATTGGTATCAGGAGCCACGTCAATCAAGATTTTTAAAATATACTGTATTTTAAAACTTGAATCGATTTATGGAATCCGAAAGATATTTAGAAGGGGAATCTATTTAAAAACCATCGTTTTTTTTAAAACTATACTTTTCTTGAATGGAAAAATAAATTTGAAACTTATGTGAAATCGATTGATCTAGATCTTTGGCATGTCATTTCAATTGGTGATTTTGAAAGACAAACAAAAACGGATTTTGAAAGTCAAATTGATTATTTGAAAACAAAGAATGACATAAATAATAAAGCTAAAATAATTATTTATAAAACCTTGCCGAAAGTTGAATATGAAAGAATATCCTTCTGTAAAACGGCAAATGATATTTGGAAAAATTTCTTAAACTTTCATCAAGAAAAATGTCAAGCCAAAGATGAGGATTTTGATCTTGTACATGAATTAGTTATCTTAGAAAATTTAATAGATAAACATTTAGATAAAATAGTGTAGGGTATTCACAATGCAAGAAACACTTGATTGAGGCCTTAGTTTGGATCGAATGACAAAGAACTAGAGAGAGAAAGTGGGAACTTCTAGAGAGAGAGAACTATGTGAATATTAGATTGAAAAGTAGGGAAGTTCCAACCCTTCCCACACAAGGGAAGGGGTATTTATACTTACTACATAATATGCCCCTAGCGGGCTGTGGAGAGAGCTGACAGAGGGTAAAGACCCGACCCACTCCACAATACTAATTAATAACTAATCTACTAATAATATTACTGATAATCCTACGAGCTATGATGAGCTAATAAGTACTCGGGGTGACCGAGTCTTCAGCAGAATATTCATATTCCTAACAATCTCCCCCTAAGGGAGGTCACCCCAGAAGTAATGTTCTGAAATTCAGCACTTCTTCCTTGGATCTTGACATCATAGCTTGTAACCATTGATTCTTCAATATCATAGATTGTTGTGCAAACATCCGTGATCTTAAGATGACTTCTCTTTTGTTTTGGATGAACTTTGAGTAAACTTTGAAAGTATCATCCCACTTGAGTCTCAAAGTCATCTTTCAGTAGTAGGTCTCCATGTGATGAAATGTACTTAGAGCCGACATGCTCACACGATATGGTGTCATGATTTTCAGCATCAGAGTTAGCAGAAGCTGTGTTGAAGGTCTTTTAGGTTAATCATGTCTTCTTTGATAAAGATGTGATGTGAGCATGTGGTGATGGATTGGCATCTTTTCTGCAACCAGCTACCACAGCAACCAGCTACAGCATTCCACTGCTACAATCGCCATAAGTTCCTGCATACGACAGTTAGCAATAATTCGACCGGTACTTACAAGTTTGGACTTCGAGATAGTCAACAGCATATTGTGAAAACTCTCTCTAATCCTTACCAAGACCGTTCTTAATCGAAAACCCACAGAGGGCTTTTTAAGATTTTACCGTAGTAAATCAACGATTAGGTGAGTCGCTGGAGATCACTCCACGACTGTAGACCGGTTGAAACCGCCACGACCACTAAGCGTAATCCACGAGGAATTACCGAAGTGACCTGCTTTTAGGGCTGCTTGATGTTGACCCTGGCAGGAATTTCCATTCAATCATTGAGAATTACATTTGTAAATTCCCTCATGAATGTTCTGGCAGATTGCTAAGATCTGCGTAGGACTCATAAGTTTACAACTGGTGTCTTTAATGTTGAACAACCAGTGTATAAATAATTCGTGTCCCTATGAGATCTTATTATGCATCTCGTGGCTCTAGACTCTATAGTGCGTTTTGATTTAGTGAGCGGAGGCTGGAGAGGACTGCCACCTTTTCAATATCATCTAACTCGGAGTGAGAGAGACGATTGAAATGTATTGAACTCCGTGACAATTGAAACAAGAGTCCTTTGAGGGACCTTGAGTGGCTAGGGAGGGTTGTGCAGCGTATCACTGGGTCCATGATACTTTGTCTTCAATGCCAGCAATCAACTAAGTGATTCTGACAGCATATGTATTGACCCGGTTTCTGCCTAAGTTGTAAGGAGGGCTATTTCTTTTCACCCTTTCTCTTTACAATTCTTTTTCATTCTTCAACCCCTTCAGTGCTTACCGAGACTTCATAACTAACACCTTGTTGGGTTTGTTCCAGTGTTAGCTCCATCTCAGTCGGCACTCTTCCCTCATTCACTTTTCTCCATTTTAATCATACCTAAGGACTTCTACACTAACTAGTGGATTGTCCCTGGGTAGATCCCTCCGGCTCTGGCGGGATCGTGGGAACTTGTACCTAACCTTACCATCCTTATAACTCCATTATATGAAATACAATGGACGGTCTTTGGTGTTCTTCCACAATTGCCAAACCAAATCTTTGAAAAATCTCTCAAAGTGTTCATGATTCCGAAACACATTTTTGCAAACACTTGAGAGTTTTATATTTTTCAAATGCTCCCCCTCAACATGTGCTCGAGTGATAGTTTTATAAATTTGCACATGTTAGGTAGAGCACGCACTTTTTGAATTGATCCACTTTCAGTGAACATGACCGATTCGAGACACGCTTACATCACTAGTTAGACTAGCTTGAAATTATTACCCGGCCTGGTCAAGTCCACAGAAAGTTTCTCGAAATGGTACTCTCTACTCAGATACATCTTTTTCAAGACACGCTTACATCACTGGTTAGACCAGCTTGAAATTATTACCCGGCCAAGACGTATCCTTTCGATTGATGACAATTCAAGTTTCGTCAATTCATTGGTGATGTCTGAGCCTTGCTCACGTGTGATGCCAAATCCTTTGTTTTGTTAAAACCATTTGCTCCCCCTCAATATGTGCATCGATATACGAAAGATTTTAGCACATATGGAAGAGCTTGCTTTTATGACCAAAACATTTTGCTCCCCCTCAATATGTGCCTTGATATCCAAAATGGTTTAGCACATACGGGAGAGCTTACCTTTACTTCCAAATCATCACATTTTATCAGAAGTTCATATTTAAATCACATTCTCTCCCCTGATCAAAAATTTCAAACCATTTGAGATTTGTGATCCCAATTGATTTAAATATGTTTAGAAAATTTGGGAGAAAATGTGGTCAGGTTGAAATGTATTCTGATTTAGGAGCATACTATGCTCCCCCTTAAACCACGAGAGAGTGTCACTGCTGATGTTGCACAACTATGGCAAGGTGTCAGAAATTTGAACAAGTACTCTCCCCCTTAATTAATGACCCGTTTTCTATTAAAAAGAGCTGTAGTCATTCAATTAAGCGACGAGTATTTGTGAAAATTTAATTCAATTTACCACCTTGTGTAACATCAAGACTCTCTTGAAGAATCAAACAAGATAAAGAGTCTGATGTAAAGAAGACTTCTCTTCTAATACACGAAATGACGCACTGAAACGTACATCAAGTCGGGGGAACATGGATATAAAGTAATCCATGCCCAGGTGAACATCACCCGGTTGGAGGAACAGCTGTCTTTTTGGCGACATGCTTTCCCCATTGTACAGCGCGGGTTGCAGTATGAAGTAACTGCAAGCCATTAAGACATGTTTTAACTGATTAGTATAACTTCTGCTCGAGCTTCATTTAAGAATCCGTACCATTGTTGAATGACATTTCTAGATCCGTAAATGTTATCGATAAACAGAAGACATGCCTAGGTAGGACTATTTTTGGTATTTTCTGATTTTTCCATTTTTATGGTTTTTATAGGTTTTATATTTTTGTATTTTTCTTTTTGATTTAAGATATATACAACTATGTACAAGGATATAAGAAGTCAATCCTTTACTCCTCCTTTTCTTCCTGAAGACACTTGAGGGTTTCAGGAGTCATGCTCTTCATGCCAAGGCGTGGGAGAATAAACTAAAACCTTTCTCTTGGGAGGGCCTTGGTGAAGATGTCAGCTAACTGAAACTCTGTCCTCACGAAGTATAGTTCCACAATTCCTTTTTCCACCTGTTCCCTGATGAAGTGATGTCTGATGTCGATGTGTTTTGACCTGGAGTGCTAAACATTGTTACAACAAAGAGCAATGGCGCTTTTGTTGTCACAATATAGGGGAATTTTGTTGTATGAGAATCCATAGTCCGAAAGTTGTGATCGCATCCAAAGGATTTGTGCACAACAAGCAGACATGGCAATGTACTCAGCTTCAGTAGATGATATGGAAGTACTCATCTGCTTCTTAGAAGACCAACTAACTAACTTTTCCCCTAAAAACTGAGCTCCTCCTGAAGTACTTCGACGAGTGTCTTGACATCCCGCATGATCAGCATCCGCGTAAGCCGTTAACTCCATTGCAGTGTCCTTAGGATACCAGAGACCCATATGAACCGTGCCTTGAAGATATCGGAGGATCCTTTTCACTGCTTCAACATGCTTCTTGGTTGGTCTGGATTGATACCGAGCACACATACACACAGCAAACAGAAGATCTGGTCTGCTAGCCGTGATGTACATCAAAGATCCAATCATGCTTCGATATTTCGTTATATCCACTGGAATCCCTGAAGGATCTTCATCCAGCTTCGTTCTATCAACCATGGGAGTGTCAACAGGTTCACTTGAATAGAATCCAAACTTTTTCAAGATCTCGTTGGCGTATTTGGATTGATTAATGAATATGCCTCCGGGACTTTGAGAAACTTGTAATCCTAAGAAGAATGACATTTGTCCCATCATGGACATTTGGAACTTGGAATTCATCTCTTTTGAAAAACTATCACATTCACTAGGATCTGTTGAAGCAAAGATGATATCATCTACATAGATCTGAACTAGTAGTAGATGGTTTTTTGACTTCCTGGTGAATAGTGTGGGATCAACAACACCTTTGGAGAATCCGTTCACTAGGAGGAACTTGGACAATGTATCGTACCATGCCCTTGGCGCCTGTTTTAACCCATAAAGAGCCTTCTTCAAGCGGTAAACATGAGTAGGATGTTCAGTATCCACGAATCCTTCTGGTTGACTCACATAAACTTCTTCCTTTAATTCACCATTCAAGAATGCCGTTTTGACATCCATCTGGTAGACTATTATATTTCGACTAGCAGCATTTGCCAGGAAGATTCTTATAGCTTCAATTCTAGCAACCGGAGCAAACGATTCTTCAAAATCAATGCCCTCTTCTTGTCTGAACCCTTTAGCAACTAGCCGTGCCTTGTTCTTTAACACATCACCATACTCATCAAGCTTCACTTTGAAGATCCACTTTAAAGCAATGATCATTGCAAGCTCTGGAGGAGGCACCAATTCCCATACTTCAAGTCGATCAAATTCATGGATTTCATCCTGCATAGCCTGGAACCAGCAATCTTTAGTCATTGCTTCTTTGGCATCTTTTGGTTCGACTTTGGACAGTACAGAATTGAAGAAGCACCATAGTGCATCAGTGGCTAGTTGATTACGTGTGGATACTAGACGTGAGGGATTGCCTATGATGTTGTCGATTGGATGATCACTGGTCCATTTTCTGAGATGGTCGTGAGGTTGAGGGTTGTGAACAGATGTAGCAGTGCTGTGTTCTTCAAGTGAGGATGTGTCTGATGCATGTTCAGGAGAAAATATGTTTTCAAAAGGAACCTCATCAACAGGAGCAAAAGGGTTAACTTCCAAAGAATGATTATCTGAAGATTCTTGTATTACTGGAGAAGATTGAGCGTTTGATGATGAAGGCGATTGACTGGCAGCTGGAGCATTGTGACTGACTGATACTAAAGCTGTAGGGCCTTCTGAACCTTGTGGGGCTTGAACCTCAGCCATAGGAAGTACAGCAGGTTCACTTGGGATGGTTCCATTCGTTGGCTCAAAGTATTCATCAAACATAGGATCAAATAAATTCTTTAACTCCTCGCATGTAGGTGGCACATAAGAATCTGCAGGCGTGGAATTCTGTACAAGTCCTGAACTAATGGGTCCAGGTGACAAAAGGTTAAGATCGGGTCCAGAACTAATTTGTCCTGAAGCAGGTTGCTCACTCAGCTCATCGAACGTAACATGAATGGTTTCCATGATTTTACGGGTTCTCTTATTGTAGATTCGATACCCTTTACTGTCTGGTGCGTATCCAACAAAAATACCTACATCTACTTTAGCTCTTAACTTTCCCAAGTCTTGATTATCGTTAGTTGGATAGCAAAGTGCACCAAACACACGAAGAAAGGAAAGATCCGGTTTCTTGTTATGAATTAACTCAAAGGGAGTCTTCTCATGAACCGGATGAATTAGGGATCGATTTTGAGTGTAACATGCTGTTGCAATAGCCTCTGCCCAGAGAAACATCGGTGCCTTTGAAAATATAAGCATAGTTCTTGCAGCTTCCACCAGAGTACGGTTCCTCCTTTCAACCACTCCGTTCTGTTGAGGAGTGCGAGGGATACTTTTCTGATGCGTGATGCCAATACTTTCATAGAAATTACGGAGTTGTTGGTTAACAAACTCAGTACCATTATCAGTGCGGATGATTCTGACAGTTTTGTCGAGCCTTACTTGCAGTTGTTTTATCAGTTTAATGATCACCTCTGGAGTTTCGTCCTTGGTTCTCAAAAACTTTACCCATGTGAACCGAGAATAATCATCTACTATCACCAGAACGTACTTCTTTCCATTTATGGTTTGTATTCTCATTGGACCGCACAAATCCATGTGGAGGGTATGAAGAACTTCCAAGTTGGTGTTGATGGTTTTAGGCTTGTGGGTTTGTTTCTTGCTTTTACCCAGTTGACATGCTGAGCAAAGATGATCTTTCTCATATTTCAGTCTGGGCATCCCTCTAACAAGATCTTTACGGGAAAGATTATTTATGGTACCGAAGTTCAAGTGGTTCAAACGACGATGCCACAGCCATGATTTTGTTTTAGAGGCTTTAGAAAGCAAGCATATGGGAGAGGACTTCAACATTTCTTCAATCGATATGGTGTATAGATTGGTGCCCCGACTGCCCTTGAGAAGATCTATACCATCCAATTCTCTGACGAAACATGTATGTTTTCTGAAAGCTACTTCCAGATCTGAATCACAAAATTGACCCACAGAAAACAGATTGTGCCCTAGTCCTTCCACATAATATACCCTTGAGATTACACTGTCACCAAACACATAATCTCCATAACCCATAATAGCACCAAAGTGGTCGTTCCCAAATCTAACTGTCCCGATAAACTTTTTCACGAAGTTCTTGAGCCGCGAGCGATCCCCAGTCATATGTTTTGAGCAGCCTGAGTCCAAATACCACAGGACGATTTGTACGACCTGCATTTGAAACCAGACAACAATGGATAACTGAAAAATGTGGATCCCCAAGTGAAATTGGGGTCCGTTCGGTTAGCACACACATATTCTGGAACCACAGATTTCAAAGATGCTACTGTCTTTATTGAGGAGACAGAACTAGAGGCAGGACAAGACCTAGATGGAAGGTGATCCGTTCCAAACCGGTCGTCTTTTATTTCTCTATCACACAAGTCAACCACTTGTGAATGGTCAACCGTAATAAATGATAAAAGGCAAACAGTCTGAAAACGAATGCTCGTGTGTAGTGTGAAACCAGGCAAGTGATCACCCGGATCGTTTCCCAACGAGGTGTGAATGGAAAACTGTGAAAAGCTAGGATTAGAGTGATTGATGATTTAGATTGCTTTTTGATGATTTAACAAGATAAAATCTATTAAATAGAAGCTATCACTATTTTTCTGTATCGTTTAATCTAAAGGTTCACTAAAACGATTATATTTTACGCTAAAAACGCGAACCGGGAATTAAGAAAACGAGCCGTATATATATATATTTTTTTATAATTCCATTTCACTTTATTTTGATAAAGTACTTAATTATAAGCACTTTTTATAACAGACAATATTTTTGAAAACTTGAAATAAGCACAGAAAAAAGCATATTAAAGCAGCCGCTTACGAAAACGGGCTAAAAACTAAGATATTAGGAAATCTAATCTTACAGGAGCAAAATTATTTTTCTTAAATCCTAAATAATAAAAGAAAATTTTAGAAAAAAGATTTATATTTTTCTGACTTTTATATTTTTTATTATGAATTAAAAACTATTAAAACTAATAAAAGGGTTTAAAAATAGCAAACGACTTAGGAAAAATCTGAAAAATTCAAGGTAAATACTATATGATAGCAGAATACTAGAAAAAATATAAAAAGTTAAATAAGCCCACTAATAAGCTGGATGGGCTAAATAAGCAGTTGGGAAATAAGCTAAAAATAAGCGAATAAGCACTAGAACGCACCAAAAGCTCAAGTATAGTGTAATATACTAAAACAAACTCAATTCAACTGAAAAAAACTAAAATAAGCCCAGGCCGTCAGCCAAATCGAGTAATTATAAAGTTTACTAAAAGAAAGCTAAAGGCCCTATTTCTAGCTTATTTTTAAGCACTGTAATAAGCTCTAAATTCTAAAACAAGCTGAAACAGAATAAGACTATACTACTAACTACTTGTATAATCAAAATAAAAAGCTAATTCCTATTTTAACTTAACTAAAATTGAGATTAAAAAGGGATGTTGAGGCTGATACAATTGGTGCAGACTGCAAGAAATACTTATGGGCTGTTTTGAGTGAATCTCAACATAAGGCCAATATGGTTTAAACTAGTACTGAATTTAGACCTAAGGGGCCCAAAGGATGACAAAAAAGAAATCAGCTACACCTTACTAATTTGACCACTAAAGAAGCAACAAAAGGGACAATTTCTATTGGTTTAATTATAAGCTAAGTAACAGTTAACAATGCTAACAAATGGACTAAACCACTAGAATCTACCAAAACCTTTAAGGCAGCTCAAAATATCATACGAATAGCTTATCTAACTCAAACTAAACTAGATCAAACCAACAATAAATGCCAATGAACAGTGAACCTGGTTTATACCCATTTCAACCCATTGACCCAAACAGTCCTGTAACTTGATTGATTTTTGATTTTCAAAACATCACTGAGATTAAGTCCATGAAGCTGATTTATAAGAACATATTATGACATAGTAGACTGATTTAAGCATAAAAATACCAACTATTACAACAGAAACATGAGAATCAAGAACAAGCTATTTTGACAGTTAAAATGAAATAAAGAGCAACTAGTTAAACCAATGAACAAGCATGAGGTTTTAAATTATATTATCACAAAAAAACTTCAAATAAAGACAATGAAACAGAATTAAGCAGTAACAAGCATTATTATAGAAAAAGGCTTAAAATGGAAATTTGGCTTACAAGTGATCAAGACTGAGAACAATGGAACCAAGGACAATTTCACTACCTAAGGCTTCCCAAGAAGCTACTAAACCCAAGGCATTCCAAAACATACCCTGCTCCAGCTGTGATCACTCTTGAACCTTCAGTTTGACTTTTATTGACTTTTTGGTACTTTTGAGTTTTTGATTTCTGAACTGATTTTAAGTATTACTAATAGCTTCAAATTAGCTATATGGGAGCTTATGTGGCCTAAAAGTCCAAGTTATTACACAATAATAACCATTACACTTAACAGAATATTGAAACTCTTAAGTAAAATGGCAAATGATGAAAATGTTGAGTAAACTTGAGATTTATTGCTGAAAAAGTATTACAATACATAAAAGAGAATTACTACACTGCTTGATAGCTAAAACTTAAACTAGAATTTGAAATTGCATAAAAACGACATAAGCTATGCTAAATTATCTAACTACTTGCTTGCTCCATTGTGCTCCTTCTCTATTTATAGCTTCAAAATATGGTTCCTTGCACCTCTGTGGTCAAATCCCACCTCGCAATTTGCATTTTGGTCCAATATTGAGTCGCCACGTGTTCTGGCGCCAAAACGGGTATCAACTAGCTTCTGAGTTGAGGGGAGGGGAGAAGTAGCATTAAATGCTGTGGTATGGGGTGAGGGTAGTGGGAGGATGGTGATGATGAAGTTTCAAGTTGGGGCGGTGGAGATGGGATACGGGTCAAAGGGATTGTTTGACTTTTCATTATTTAGAACGGTTATTGGCTAGGTGGGCTTATTGCTTGGGCCAGGGGTGTGAAGGAGTGGGCTGGTGGATTAGGATAAGGAATGGATTGGATTTTTGTTGTGTTTGGGCTTTTGTTATTTATTAGTGATCCGGTTTGGTTTTGTATAACACAAGGACCAAATGTGTAATTTAGCCGAAAGTTTGGGGGTGTGTTTTGGCACTTTTCCAAAGTTTGTCACAAGGGTAAATCCTGCCAATGATGAATAGTTCTAGGACTTAATATGATTTTTCCATTTTAATTTTCCCAAGGACTATTTCTGCCAAACTTTCAAACTCCAGGGACCAAATGTGTAATTTCACCAAACTTTTCCACCAAGGACCAATATTGATTTTCTCAAAGTTTTTATATCCCAGGGACCATTTTTTGTCCATTTTGCAAAGTTGAGGGACTAAACTTGTAATTTTATGAAACTTTGCACCAAAGGACTTATTATGATAATTTATGATTTAAAAAGGACCTTTGATGACTTTTCCTGTTTTTAGAATAACCAGGGATTAGTTTTGACAACTTTTGAAAGTTGAGGGACTGAAACTGCCAATTATGCAAACTTTGTTCGTTTTTCATCTGTTTTTAAACATTTTGCATCTGAAACATATAAAACACAATTCTGGGATAATTTCAGTATTATGATGCATTTCTGAGTGTTTTTGGATGTTTTGGCAGCTCAGATTAGGTAAAAATGATGAGTATTTAGACACTCATCAATCCCCCACACTAAACTATTGCTAGTCCCTAGCAATCTTTTATGAAGTTTTTAATGGATTTTTCTCTTTACCAAAAGCCATTACTTCTGGAGTAGCCAATGTTTTAGTATGTGATACTTTGGTACAATGATAACCAAATGATTTTGAGCATACCATCAGCTGTCAACGGGTTTGATTTGTCTTTACCAGAAGCCGTTTGCTTCTGGACTAGCCAACTCTTCACTTATAAAGATATGGTGAGTCGAATACCATACAATTTTCGGCAAATTGTAAGCCATCAACGGATTTGAGACATCTTTACCAAGAGCCGTTTGCTCTCGGATTAGCCAATCCTTATGTGGGTTAGACATGGCGGACTGATAACCATTTATTGCGTTCTAAGTGAGAAAAAAAAATTTAAATTTTGGCTAAAATGGGGGTACTAGATGGTACATTTGATCAAATTCGCTAGAATTCCCCCCCACACTTAGAACTGAATATTGCCCTCAATATTCAAAGCACCGGTTGTTAAACCAATACTTAGAACGTGAAAAGGAAATACTAATAGCCATTATTTTGATATATACACTTTTTTTTTTATTTTTTATTTTTTTTTTTTTTTTATTTTTGGAATTTACATATATACAACATGTGGGGCATCTCCCCCACACTAGGTGGTAGAACAGAGAAAGAAAACAGAGACACGGGTGAAAACCCATGTTTTGCTAATGTTTTTGATCACCGAGTCACTAGCTTGACTCGATCCCCGCATTCATTGGTTCATGGGGAAAGTTTGAAGATCCGGGACAACCATGAATGGTATGTCCTCTCCAAAGTAGTGTTTTAAACGATGACCATTCACTTTGAAATTAGGACCGTCAGCTTGAGATAACTCAACGGTACCATATGGATAAACCTTTGTGATAGTGAATGGACCAGACCATCGGGATTTGAGTTTGCCTGAGAAGATCTTTAATCTTGAATTGAAAAGAAGGACTCGATCACCAACGTTAAAAACGCGGTTCTTGATTTTAGAGTCATGAATCTTCTTTGTCTTTTCTTTATAGATCAAAGAGTTCTCGTAGGCATGATCACGCAGTTCATTTAATTCATTCATTTGAACTTTACGGTGATCACCCGCAGTTTGGAGGTCAAAGTTAGCATGTTTCAAGGCCCAGTAGGCTTTGTGCTCTAATTCGATCGGTAGATGACATGCCTTTCCGTACACAAGTTTATAAGGCGTACACCCGATGGGTGTTTTGTAAGCTGTACGGAAGGCCCATAGTGCATCATCCAATTTATCCGACCAGGATGCACGATTTTCTCCTACAGTCCTTTCCAGTATTCTTTTAATACCCCGATTTGAAACTTCTACTTGTCCACTTGTTTGTGGGTGATACGCAGTAGAGAGACGGTGAGTTACACCATACTTTTGCATGACTTTATCAAATTTTTCATTGCAAAAATGCGTACCACGATCACTGATTATAGCACGTGGAGTTCCAAAACGGGCAAACAGAGCTTTCAGGAATTTTACAACCACTCGGGCATCATTAGTGGGTAAAGCTTTTGCTTCAACCCATTTTGACAAATAGTCAACAGCCACGAGAATGTATTTATTTCCTCGAGATGATGGAAATGGCCCCATAAAGTCAATGCCCCAGACATCAAAGATTTCACAAACTTGAATAGCATTTTGTGGCATTTCATTTCGTTGAGAAATATTTCCGTGACGCTGACAAGCTTCACAAGTTTTGATCAGATCTTGGGCATCTTTATAGATTGTGGGCCAATAAAACCCGGAATCAAACACCTTTTTGGCGGTGTAGTTTGGACTATGATGGCCCCCAGTGGGTCCAGCATGGCAAGCTTTGAGAATGTCAACAGCTTCCTGTCCGTAAACACACCGTCGGATGACTTGATCCGCACAGATTTTGAATAAGTAGGGGTCGTCCCAGAAGTAATGTTTAACATCCTTGAAAAATTTATTCTTCTGTTGGGTCGACATCCCTTTCACTATGAAGTTACCTGCATGGTAATTTGCGAAGTCGGCAAACCATGGGGTAGTAGAATCTACACGAAAAGCAACCGCACTGAGTGTCTCGAGAGGAAATGTTTCATTTATTTCCTTTTTCTCGAAAATATCTTGGTGAGGGTTCTCTAATCGGGACAGATGATCAGCAGCTAGGTTCTCAGCTCCCTTTTTATCACGTATGGTGATATCAAATTCTTGCAGGAGGAGAACCCAACGGAGCAATCTCGGCTTTGCATCTTGTTTTGCAAAGAGATATTTGAGAGCCGAGTGATCCGTATACACTACACATTTTGTCAAGATTAAATATGGCCGAAACTTCTCAAAGGCATACACCACAGCCAATAATTCTTTTTCTGTAGTGGTGTAATGAGTTTGAGCTTCAGTCATGGTTTTACTTGCGTAGTGGATAGGCTGAAAGTGTTTGGCTTTACGTTGCCCCAGGACTGCACCGATAGCAAAATCACTTGCATCGCACATGAGCTCAAAGGGAAAATCCCAGTCGGGGGCAACTAGAATGGGTGCTTCAGTAAGCTTTTTCTTTAATGTTTCAAAAGCTTTTATGCACTCGGGTGAGAAGATAAAAGGAGCATCTTTTTCAAGAAGATGAGTAATAGGCCGGGCGATTTTAGAAAAATCTTGTATGAATCTGCGATAGAAACCGGCATGACCCAAAAAACTCCTAATACCTTTGACGGTAGTGGGATGAGGTAATTTAGCAATGACATCCACTTTAGATCTGTCAACCTCAATCCCGTTCTTTGATATCTTATGGCCGAGGACAATGCCCTCTTTGACCATAAAGTGACTCTTTTCCCAATTTCGACAAAGATTGGTGTCTTTACACCGTTTCAACATGTTTTCTAAATTGGAGAGACATGCTTGGAACGAATCCCCAATGACTGAGAAGTCATCCATAAAGACCTCCATTGTTTTCCCGATCATATCGGTAAATATGGCCATCATACACCTCTGGAATGTGCCTGGAGCATTACATAAGCCGAAAGGCATACGTTTATAAGCAAAGGTTCCATAAGGGCATGTAAAGGTAGTCTTTTCTTGATCTTGTGGATCAATGGGGATTTGAAAGTAACCTGAGAAACCATCAAGGAAACAATAGTACTCGTTTCCCGCTAATCTCTCGAGCATCTGATCCATGAAGGGCAGAGGAAAATGGTCTTTTCGGGTGGCATCATTTAACTTACGATAGTCAATGCAAACAACGCCACCCAGTAACCAATCGAGTTGGAATCAACTCATTCTCCTCATTTGTGACAACAGTTATGCCACCCTTTTTTGGAACACAGTGAATGGGACTAACCCAAGGACTATCAGAGATGGGGTAAATCAATCCTGCATCAAGAAGTTTGAGAACCTCTTGTTTGATAACATCGTGGATTTTAGGATTCACCCTTCGTTGGTGTTGGACTGCTGGTTTAAAGTCATCCTCCATTAAAATCTTGTGAGTACAAAATTCAGGGTCTACACCCTTTATGTCGGAGAGTTTCCAAGCAATTGCTTGCTTGTGTGACTTTAAGACCTTTATTAGAGCAGTCTTTTCCTCATCACTTAAGTCTTTAGCAATAATGACGGGTAATTTATCATCACCCTCCAAAAATGCGTACTCAAGATGAGGTGGTAAGTATTTGAGTTCGACCTCGGGAAATTCATCGTTTTTCTCAACTGATTTGATTTCCTCATGGTGAAGTTTAACGGGAGGGAGTGGAGGAGAATTGTCCTGGTTTAACAATTTCTCAAAAAGACGAATATCTCCCTCCAGATTAATCTCAGCGTCATCAATCCCTTCTAGGAATGAATCACACTTGAGAAAATCCTCGATCTCTTCCAAAATGAAATCACTTCTCTCAAACGGAGTGAGAGAAGGGGAAGAGTCGGAAATGACAGGTAGAGAAGATGTGGGTGGATTACCACTCATAGAATTATGAAAATAACCAACAATTTCTTGAGAGTACTCCTTTGAGGCAATGTCAATGACATCGATTCGGTTAACCGAAGCGGAATCAAAATTTGAGGAGTACATCGAAGTTTGATCATGGTTAAAGGTAACAGCTTCATTACCCACACGCAATGTGATCTCATGCTTAAATACATCAATAAGAGCATGGCCCGTTTTAAGGAATCCTCTTCCAAGAATGAGAGGAACCTTTTGATCAGCATCGAAATCAACAACCACAAAGTCAGCTGGAAAATGGAACTTTCCTATTTTCACAAATACATCTTCGGCAATGCCGCGAGGATGAGATATGGTACGATCTGCAAGCTCAAGAGTCATGCAGGTAGGAGTAAGAGCCGGAAGAGAAAGTTTCTTCCATACTGAATGAGGCATCAGGTTGATGCTTGCACCTAGATCTGCTAAAGCATAGCATTCAACCATTCCCGGAAATACACAAGGTAGTAGAAACTTTCCAGGATCTCCAAGCTTCTCCGGAAGCTTTTTCAAGATAACCGCTGAGCAGTTCTCATTTACTGGAGTTTTAGCCATTTCAATCAGTTTTTCCTTGTTGCTTAACAAGTGTTTGAATGTTGATGCAAATTTGGGCATCAGAATGATAGCATCCGCAAAACTTATGTCAAAATGTAATTCTTTAAAGATTTGAAAGAATTTGTCCATTTGTTGACTAGCCTTCTCACGGAGCTTTTGCTCATTTAAGCGCGATGGGTAAGGAATATGAGGTTTGGATTTAGGGGCTACAACTTCGGGAGTCTTTACAGATTCAAAGACAACTCCTGGTTTGGATTTTTTCGGGACAACCGGAGGATGGACTGGTGCTGTACTTTGTGGGCTTGGAATTTGCACTTTGTCCGTTGTATCCTCCGTCTCTTTTTCCATTTCAAACAACGGAGGAGGAATAGGGCCAGCTGGCCCTTCATAAGCAGCACCACTCCGAGTGGTGATAGCTTTGACGAAAGTGGTATCTTCGTCATCATCACTGTCATCAAGTACACTGACAGGAACAGCATTGAGCATTTCGGAATAATATCTGGCTGATCTTTGCTCACTAAGTTTGGTTGACAAACTTTTAACTGTAAATCGTGAAAGAGTAGGATCGATTCTAGACGGTTGAGGAGCAATTGTGGGTGTAGATTTTTGGATAACCGAAGGTTGGACGTATTTAGCACTTCCATTGTTAGTGGGAAGTACCGGGTCCTTTTTCACCTTAAGTTCAACATGAGCTTTACCACTACGTGTAGCGACAGCTTTGAGTTCACCCCTTGGGTTGACAATAGTGTTACTTGGGAGACCTCCCGAGGTAGAAGGTATATCAGTTAAAGACTTTTTGATCTGGTTTAATTGGGCAACCAATAACTGGTTTGTCTCACGTTGTGTCTTATTTGTTTCCTCTTGGGTTTTCATGAATTGCATAAGCAACTCATCTGAGGACATCTGATTTCGGTTTGAACCTTGGTTTTGATTAAAATTTGGACCACGGTTTTGGTTAAAATTACCCTGATTCTGACCTCGGTTTTGATTGAAATTTTGGGAATTGTGGAAATTTTGTCCCTGATTTTGAACAAAGCGGTTTTGATTATTCTGATTTGGCACGGGTGGAAAACCAGGTGGGACCATAGCATTTGGTGCTCGGTACTGAGTCTCAGCATGCGGACGGTACTGATTTTGGTTTACTGCAGCAACGGGAGCTGGGTAAACAGAAGCATCGGTTGCTTGACAATCATAATACGCATGTGGGCCACCACAAGTTTCACACACTTTGTTTATTGCTTTGATTTGTTCCGGTTTATGAATTTCACTTTTTAATTCTTTCATTTCCTTCATCATACAACGCATTGAGTCAGTTAAAAAGGCTAACTCTGATGAGTTACCGGATGAAGAAGCAACAGGAGTGACAGGAACATTCACTTTGTTTCTAGAAATAGGAACTTTTGATTTATTTTCACAAATTTCAACCACCTCTCTAGGTTTACGATTCAAGATATTGCCACCGGAGGCTGCGTTAAGTGCATCTTGATCGTTTTGGGTCAACCCATTATAAAACGTATTTATCTGTTGTAACACATTGAAATCGTGATGAGGGCATTTTCTTAGGAGATCTTTAAATCTGTCCCATGCCTCTCCGAAATTTTCATCGAAACCTTGACGAAATCCAGCAATTTCATTTTTTAGATTAGTCGTCTTTGATGGAGGGAAGAAATAATTTACAAATTTCTTTACGAGATCTTCCCAGGTTTCAATGGATCGAGGGGGTTCTTTATCCAGCCAAATCCGGGCTGCCCCCTCAAGTGAGAATGGAAATAACATCAATTTGATCACTGTTTGTGGCACATTCTTGTAATTGATTGTAGAGGTCAGTTTGTTGAACCAACGAATGTGTGCATATGGATCCTCTCGTTCAAACCCGTGAAATTGGTTTGTGGACACGAGCTGAATCAAATGTGTTTTCAGTTCAAAATGATCAGAATCGATGGCTGGTAAAACGATGGCATCTCCGTAACCCTCGGTGGGTGCCTGGAGCATTTCAGCCATTGTGCGTTCGTCTGCCATATTATCAGTGAGAACAGTACGAATCTCGGGTTCGACTATTTGGGCAGCACGTCTACGATTACGTCTTCTCGGAATATCTACGAGTTCACGTAAAGGGCTTGATGACGTGGAAGAACGAGTGCGCATGCACTAAGTAAAATATGATAATTAAATCAAGAACGAATCAAAACACAAGTGAACTTAGACCAATAATCAACAAGCGTACGGTAGCTCTCTAAAAGATAAACGCACAGAGTGGCGGAGAAGCAAAGGTGGGCAATTAAGCTCCTTAAAAACCCGCTTCTTTCAGTCCGACAATTTAATGTCAGACTATCCTTAAACCTCCGTTATAGTTTGTTTATCAATCAAAGGTGAGCCGTTATAGTCATTGCTTCTTTGGCATCTTTTGGTTCGACTTTGGACAGTACAGAATTGAAGAAGCACCATAGTGCATCAGTGGCTAGTTGATTACGTGTGGATACTGGACGTGAGGGATTGCCTATGATGTTGTCGATTGGATGATCACTGGTCCATTTTCTGAGATGGTCGTGAGGTTGAGGGTTGTGAACAGATGTAGCAGTGCTGTGTTCTTCAAGTGAGGATGTGTCTGATGCATGTTCAGGAGAAAATATGTTTTCAAAAGGAACCTCATCAACAGGAGCAAAAGGGTTAACTTCCAAAGAATGATTATCTGAAGATTCTTGTATTACTGGAGAAGATTGAGCATTTGATGATGAAGGCGATTGACTGGCAGCTGGAGCATTGTGACTGACTGATACTGAAGCTGTAGGGCCTTCTGAACCTTGTGGGGCTTGAACCTCAGCCATAGGAAGTACAGCAGGTTCACTTGGGATGGTTCCATTCGTTGGCTCAAAGTATTCATCAAACATAGGATCAAATAACTTCTTTAACTCCTCGCATGTAGGTGGCACATAAGAATCTGCAGGCGTGGAATTCTGCACAAGTCCTGAACTAATGGGTCCAGGTGACAAAAGGTTAAGATCGGGTCCAGAACTAATTTGTCCTGAAGCAGGTTGCTCACTCAGCTCATCGAACGTAACATGAATGGTTTCCATGATTTTACGGGTTCTCTTATTGTAGATTCGATACCCTTTACTGTCTGGTGCGTATCCAACAAAAATACCTACATCTGCTTTAGCTCTTAACTTTCCCAAGTCTTGATTATCGTTAGTTGGATAGCAAAGTGCACCAAACACACGGAGAAAGGAAAGATCCGGTTTCTTGTTATGAATTAACTCAAAGGGAGTCTTCTCATGAACCGGATGAATTAGGGATCGATTTTGAGTGTAACATGCTGTTGCAATAGCCTCTGCCCAGAGAAACATCGGTGCCTTTGAAAATATAAGCATAGTTCTTGCAGCTTCCACCAGAGTACGGTTCCTCCTTTCAACCACTCCGTTCTGTTGAGGAGTGCGAGGGATACTTTTCTGATGCGTGATGCCAATACTTTCATAGAAATTACGGAGTTGTTGGTTAACAAACTCAGTACCATTATCAGTGCGGATGATTCTGACAGTTTTGTCGAGCCTTACTTGCAGCTGTTTTATCAGTTTAATGATCACCTCTGGAGTTTCGTCCTTGGTTCTCAAAAACTTTACCCATGTGAACCGAGAATAATCATCTACTATCATCAGAACGTACTTCTTTCCATTTATGGTTTGTATTCTCATTGGACCGCACAAATCCATGTGGAGGGTATGAAGAACTTCCAAGTTGGTGTTGATGGTTTTAGGCTTGTGGGTTTGTTTCTTGCTTTTACCCAGTTGACATGCTGAGCAAAGATGATCTTTCTCATATTTCAGTCTGGGCATCCCTCTAACAAGATCTTTACGGGAAAGATTATTTATGGTACCGAAGTTCAAGTGGTTCAAACGACGATGCCACAGCCATGATTTTGTTTTAGAGGCTTTAGAAAGCAAGCATATGGGAGAGGACTTCAACATTTCTTCAATCGATATGGTGTATAGATTGGTGCCCCGACTGCCCTTGAGAAGATCTATACCATCCAATTCTCTGACGAAACATGTATGTTTTCTGAAAGCTACTTCCAGATCTGAATCACAAAATTGACCCACAGAAAACAGATTGTGCCCTAGTCCTTCCACATAATATACCCTTGAGATTACACTGTCACCAAACACATAATCTCCATAACCCATAATAGCACCAAAGTGGTCGTTCCCAAATCTAACTGTTCCGATAAACTTTTTCACGAAGTTCTTGAGCCGCGAGCGATCCCCAGTCATATGTTTTGAGCAGCCTGAGTCCAAATACCACAGGACGATTTGTACGACCTGCATTTGAAACCAGACAACAATGGATAACTGAAAAATGTGGATCCCCAAGTGAAATTGGGGTCCGTTCGGTTAGCACACACATATTCTGGAACCACAGATTTCACAGATGCTACTGTCTTTATTGAGGAGACAGAACTAGAGGCAGGACAAGACCTAGATGGAAGGTGATCCGTTCCAAACCGGTCGTCTTTTATTTCTCTATCACACAAGTCAACCACTTGTGAATAGTCAACCGTAATAAATGATAAAAGGCAAACAGTCTAAAAACGAATGCTCGTGTGTAGTGTGAAACCAGGCAAGTGATCACCCGGATCGTTTCCCAACGAGGTGTGAATGGAAAACTGTGAAAAGCTAGGATTAGAGTGATTGATGATTTAGATTGCTTTTTGATGATTTAACAAGATAAAATCTATTAAATAGAAGCTATCACTATTTTTCTGTATCGTTTAATCTAAAGGTTCACTAAAACGATTATATTTTACGCTAAAAACGCGAATCGGGAATTAAGAAAACGAGCCGTATATATATATTTTTTTTATTATTCCATTTCACTTTATTTTGATAAAGTACTTAATTATAAGCACTTTTTATAAAAGACAATATTTTTGAAAACTTGAAATAAGCACAGAAAAAAGCAGATTAAAGCAGCCGCTTACGAAAACGGGCTAAAAACTAAGATATTAGGAAATCTAATCTTACAGGAGCAAAATTATTTTTCTTAAATCCTAAATAATAAAAGAAAATTTTAGAAAAAAGATTTATATTTTTCTGAATTTTATATTTTTTATTATGAATTAAAAACTATTAAAACTAATAAAAGGGTTTAAAAATAGCAAACGACTTAGGAAAAATCTGAAAAATTCAAGGTAAATACTATATGATAGCAGAATACTAGAAAAAATATAAAAAGTTAAATAAGCCCACTAATAAGCTGGATGGGCTAAATAAGCAGTTGGGAAATAAGCTAAAAATAAGCGAATAAGCACTAGAACGCACCAAAAGCTCAAGTATAGTGTAATATACTAAAACAAACTCAATTCAACTGAAAAAACTAAAATAAGCCCAGGCCGTCAGCCAAATCGAGTAATTATAAAGTTTACTAAAAGAAAGCTAAAGGCCCTATTTCTAGCTTATTTTTAAGCACTGTAATAAGCTCTAAATTCTAAAACAAGCTGAAACAGAATAAGACTATACTACTAACTACTTGTATAATCAAAATAAAAAGCTAATTCCTATTTTAACTTAACTAAAATTGAGATTAAAAAGGGATGTTGAGGCTGATACAATTGGTGCAGACTGCAAGAAATACTTATGGGCTGTTTTGAGTGAATCTCAACATAAGGCCAATATGGTTTAAACTAGTACTGAATTTAGACCTAAGGGGCCCAAAGGATGACAAAAAAGAAATCAGCTACACCTTACTAATTTGACCACTAAAGAAGCAACAAAAGGGACAATTTCTATTGGTTTAATTATAAGCTAAGTAACAGTTAACAATGCTAACAAATGGACTAAACCACTAGAATCTACCAAAACCTTTAAGGCAGCTCAAAATATCATACGAATAGCTTATCTAACTCAAACTAAACTAGATCAAACCAACAATAAATGCCAATGAACAGTGAACCTGGTTTATACCCATTTCAACCCATTGACCCAAACAGTCCTGTAACTTGATTGATTTTTGATTTTCAAAACATCACTGAGATTAAGTCCATGAAGCTGATTTATAAGAACATATTATGACATAGTAGACTGATTTAAGCATAAAAATACCAACTATTACAACAGAAACATGAGAATCAAGAACAAGCTATTTTGACAGTTAAAATGAAATAAAGAGCAACTAGTTAAACCAATGAACAAGCATGAGGTTTTAAATTATATTATCACAAAAAAACTTCAAATAAAGACAATGAAACAGAATTAAGCAGTAACAAGCATTATTATAGAAAAAGGCTTAAAATGGAAATTTGGCTTACAAGTGATCAAGACTGAGAACAATGGAACCAAGGAAAATTTCACTACCTAAGGCTTCCCAAGAAGCTACTAAACCCAAGGCATTCCAAAACATACCCTGCTCCAGCTGTGATCACTCTTGAACCTTCAGTTTGACTTTTATTGACTTTTTGGTACTTTTGAGTTTTTGATTTCTGAACTGATTTTAAGTATTACTAATAGCTTCAAATTAGCTATATGGGAGCTTATGTGGCCTAAAAGTCCAAGTTATTACACAATAATAACCATTACACTTAACAGAATATTGAAACTCTTAAGTAAAATGGCAAATGATGAAAATGTTGAGTAAACTTGAGATTTATTGCTGAAAAAGTATTACAATACATAAAAGAGAATTACTACACTGCTTGATAGCTAAAACTTAAACTAGAATTTGAAATTGCATAAAAACAACATAAGCTATGCTAAATTATCTAACTACTTGCTTGCTCCATTGTGCTCCTTCTCTATTTATAGCTTCAAAATATGGTTCCTTGCACCTCTGTGGTCAAATCCCACCTCGCAATTTGCATTTTGGTCCAATATTGAGTCGCCACGTGTTCTGGCGCCAAAACGGGTATCAACTAGCTTCTGAGTTGAGGGGAGGGGAGAAGTAGCATTAAATGCTGTGGTATGGGGTGAGGGTAGTGGGAGGATGGTGATGATGAAGTTTCAAGTTGGGGCGGTGGAGATGGGATACGGGTCAAAGGGATTGTTTGACTTTTCATTATTTAGAACGGTTATTGGCTAGGTGGGCTTATTGCTTGGGCCAGGGGTGTGAAGGAGTGGGCTGGTGGATTAGGATAAGGAATGGATTGGATTTTTGTTGTGTTTGGGCTTTTGTTATTTATTAGTGATCCGGTTTGGTTTTGTATAACACAAGGACCAAATGTGTAATTTCACCAAACTTTTCCACCAAGGACCAATATTGATTTTCTCAAAGTTTTTATATCCCAGGGACCATTTTTTGTCCATTTTGCAAAGTTGAGGGACTAAACTTGTAATTTTATGAAACTTTGCACCAAAGGACTTATTATGATAATTTATGATTTAAAAAGGACCTTTGATGACTTTTCCTGTTTTTAGAATAACCAGGGATTAGTTTTGACAACTTTTGAAAGTTGAGGGACTGAAACTGCCAATTATGCAAACTTTGTTCGTTTTTTATCTGTTTTTAAACATTTTGCATCTGAAACATATAAAATACAATTCTGGGATAATTTCAGTATTATGATGCATTTCTGAGTGTTTTTGGATGTTTTGGCAGCTCAGATTAGGTAAAAATGATGAGTATTTAGACACTCATCAGAAGGCATTGTGACTCTAAAGACAGGATTCTACCAGTTGGTCTCCATTCCTTATTCTTCACAATTTTATGCATATTCATTTTAGGTAATGATCTCTGTTTTCCTAAATTGAATTTCCTTCCAGTGGGTCTCCATTGATAGCCTACGCTAGCAAATATTTTTCCTGTTGCTTTCCACACCTTTTTGCATGCTTCAGTTATCCTACCATTCTTAACATGGGGTGATGCAGAAGACATCAAGAAAGACACAACACATTCATC
Source organism: Artemisia tridentata subsp. tridentata (assembly GCA_021014915.2). NCBI lineage: Eukaryota > Viridiplantae > Streptophyta > Magnoliopsida > Asterales > Asteraceae > Artemisia > Artemisia tridentata. The sequence goes on along the minus strand of CP139509.1, from coordinate 367,366,109 downwards.
ATGATTAGCAGAAATTAAACAATTGTCGCATGTTTTACAGATAGCATTAGAATTCGAATTAATTACAGTACTTTTGATACTAGAATCAACACGATTCATCCTACTCATTGCAAACTTATTGTTCCTAGGTTGGGCTTCTACATTCTTCAAGTGATCATTCTTAGCTGGCGCAGTCCTATCCTTTCTTGCATTTCCTCTAGACCTTGACCCGCTAGCTTGGGTGTCACTTTTTACTCCTGTAGAAGCATCGAAGGTAACATTAGTTTGTTTTTCTGTCACATGCCTTCCTGATAATGATGTGTTGGGTTCTGATGTTTTAGGTGGTAGATCAAAGGCTACATGCTTGTTCTCAACAGTGGATGATGATGCAACAAATCTATCTCTATGGCTGCTAAACTTAGGAATTGAGCCTATGGCATATTCTAAGTTTTCCTGAATCCTTTTCGTGAGTTTGCAGGCATAGAAAACTGCCCTATCAAGTGGCTTATCAGTCCTATCCTCTTCAACTACCTCACGAAGTGTGTCAAGGCCCTCTCTAAGATGATCGAGATATGTTTGATGGGCAAAGCTGTTATTTCTAAGCTTAAACGGAATACGCCCAACATCAACATCATACTTTTTACTAGCAGTAGCCTTTGGTGCATCACAATTACAAATGGTGCATGGCATTTTACCTTTCACCTGAGCCTTAAGATTCTCAATTTCATTTGTCAAAGAGGTTATTTGATCATTGTGATTGCTTCTTGTAAATTTAATGGAATCATATAACTCTTTGAAATGTTGTTTGACCTTTGAATTTTCTTCTCGATAACACTCATTTTCATAATGTAACTTATTTATGGTGTTTTGATATTGAAAATTCTGAGAATCTGAAGACGAAGGTTTATTGGTGCCATACACTTCATACTTGTTGGATTTCAATTGGGCAATTTGGGCCCTCAGCAGTCGAATCGTGTTCGTGTGAGCTTGAATTGTCTCATCTCATTTTCTTAATTCAAAATAAGTATCAAATTCAGGAGCATCCAAGGATGTCTTGTCATTTGATATTTTATGTTTTTCATTTAAATGTTGATGTTTCAATTGCAAATTAAGATATTCAACTTCTAATTTTGAAAAACGTTTAACCATATTATCATGGTCATCATTTTGAATTTTTTCAAGCAATTTTAAATTCTCCCCCTCAAGCTCAACAACACGATTCTGGGTGACATTTAACGCAATAGCATACTCATTAAATTGACAAGCGGACAATGCAGAATCAGTAACAGTGTAAAATACATCTTGTGCAATACATTTAGCAATCAAGTTGTCGTTAGTAATGAGTATGTTTTTTCTTTCAATCTCTCGACTCTTAAGCTCTATTGCATATTCATTCACCTCATTTTCCATGTCTTTAAACACTACTTCCATTTCTTTTATTTCGGCTTTAAGGGCAGTTTGCAACCCTTCAAAATGTTCTTTAAGTAGTTTAAAGAATGGCATGACCTCAGTTAAGTAATACCTTTTTGCATGTTCAAAACACCTTTCCCCCTCAGTAATGCCGGTTGGTGTGATTCTCTTCTTACATGTTTTATCAAAATCAGCAAATAATTGCCAAAGCACATATAAGCTAATAAAGGTTTTGCATTCAGTGGGAAGAGACAAAGGCACCAAATTCCTAGGTGTATTGGGAGGATACACCGTTATGGACGCAACTTTTCTAATGAGCGGGGTGTTGGCCTTAAGTTTTTCTACCTTAATTTTTTCATTATCATGTTTCCAGAATATCTGTTCAGGTGTTAACTTCTTTTGAGGAGCAAACACAGTCAAACGATTTTCCTCACTATAGTCATGAGGTTTGATTATTATTCGTCCGACTATGCACTTGGGATCCCTCATTTTCTCATTCATTCTAACCCTTGTTCTCTCACTTAACTCATCCTCTTCTTCTGTGTAGATATGCTCAGGCGGGTCATGATTAGGCATAAACATCACATTAGAATCATATAATGCAGGTTGGGCTATCTTAGCAATTTCATGAATAGCTAATTTAGATTTACCTACATTGCTTTCACTATGCTTGTCACTTAACTTTCTGTGCTTATACATCAGTTGGGCAGTTTGTCTGGTTTGGTCTTGTGTGTACAACTTATCTTCAAGCTTATTTTTTAACGTCTTAAGTCTAGAGAAATCATTTAAAAGTGTTGTTTCTTTTTGTTTGAATTCTAGCTTTAGTGTAGTTACACACTTTTGTGCTTCCTGTTTCTGTTTGACAGACTGTTCTAGCTGACTTTTCAAAGAACTCAACTCTAATTTTAATGTTTCTTCTCTTACTCTAGACTCTTTAATAAGTGCACTCATTTGACCTTCTAATTTCTGCTCACGTTCATTAAGCTCAAACTTAGCACGCTGTTCATACATAGCAACTTGTTCTTTATAAATGTTAAGTCTAGTGATCAAGTCATCATCAGGGACAGGCAATTTGTTCTCATGGCACTCATATGCATTATCTAAATTACACGCATTATCTAAGGCACTTACATTACTTACAACACAAACATCATTATTTACAAAAGATTCACCATTTGGTACATCAGGCGAGTTGTTGTGAGTCAAATACTGTTCATATGAAATAATATTGCTATTTTCCATATCAACATTACTTGTGTCAGAAACATCTGCCTGATGTACTTCTTTGGGATTCTTTTGTCCCTCGACTATATTATATGTGTCATAAATTTTTAGTACCTCAGATATCACGGATGCATTAGAAGGACCAACTTGACTGGGAGATGAGACCAAGGAAGACAAGTTAGCCATGAAGATTGTTTGAGCCGTAGGTTCATCATCTACATCCGAGTCAAATGCATCACAGTCATCTGCCTTGAAGATGTTAGGATCATTAAGTGCTAGATCTTGAACTGGTTGCTCATCCACATCTTCATCAAAAGTATTTCCCCCATCTCCTGCCAAGAACAATAACTCTTCCTCATCCAATACAGCTCCATTCTCTTGAGCTTACATTAACAGCATCTTGTCTTTGAAATAATCTGAGTTCTGAGGACGTTTAGGTTGATTGCAGTTTCTAGCAATGTGTCCAAGCCCCCCACAATTATAACACTTGATCTGTTTCCCTTGACCCTGATTGGCATTCCCTGCTCTATTCTGCACATAACCTCGACCCATGTTTCTTCCAACTCTCCCTTGCACATTCTGAACCACAATTTTCCCATCCTCCACCATTGCTAGATTACGTGGGTTGGATGAATTCCTTAACTGATTGTTGGTCTGAGGGAGTGATGCTTGAAACTGTTGAACCAGCAATGATACTTGATTGGTGAGGTTGTCAATCATTTTGTCTGTCTGAGAGTAGCCTGAGTCAAGTTGAGAACTCATAGCAGGTACTTGTGAGTGAAGTTGATGATAGCTTGGGTTGGATGAAGATTGGATTGTTGGTTGAACATTTGTCATGAACGCCAGTGGATCATTTGTAGTTGAAGGATTAAACTTTTCTCTCAGCACCCGATCGTAGACAGCATGCTTCTCATGTTGTTGCAGATATGCATACAGCTGTTCATAGTTGGTATCCCTTAAACCTTTGTTGAGTTTGACAGCAGTAACAAATCTGTCCCATTCAGGAGTCATGTTGTTCACAAACTTTGAGTTTAGTTGGATATTGGGCATAGTCATTCTGATCATCCTCATATCATTCACCAACTTATGAAATCTCACATAATAGTCTGTGATATTCTCTCCTGGGTTCATTTTGAAATGCTCGAACTCATCATACAGCTGTGACTCACGATCTTCCTTTGTGAGTTCTGACCCTGCCAACAACATTTTAACGTTGTCCCACACAGCTTTGGCTTCAGTGTTGAAATTGATGAGCTTGTATACATCCTTTGGAAGACCTTGAATGACTATGTTTGAAGCTCTAATGTCAGCATCATACCTCTTCTTTTCTTCTTCATTAAGATCATTGTAGTTTCTAGGTCTGTCGATGCCCCAAGTTACAGTCCCATCTTCACCAGTTGTAACATCTCTGGTGGTACCCATCTGATATGGTCCATCGTCAATTGACTTAAGAATGTTAACTCCATTCTCTTTTCCCAAGCAGTACAGTCTTATCCGTTGTGCCCAAGACTCATAATCCGTCCTATCTAGCATAGGTGGACGAGTGTCAGATCCTGCTGCTTGAATATCTTCTGATGATGTGTTTGATGTGGTAGCCATAGTAACTACGGGATTTTACAGATCTTGTGATTTAACCGAGAAATCGAATCTTTCGCGGGAATTTCTAAAATCACCAAGACACAAACCGCATAGACAACTAGCACCCTTGAGGATACAAACCGCCTAGACAAACCGAGTTCACGCTGCAGAGACAAACCGCGTAGACACAAACCGAGTTCACGCTGGAGAGACAAACCGCGTTGATACAAACCGAGTACACACCTCAGAGACAAACCGGTAGACACAAACCGAGTTCACGCTGCAGAGACAAACCGCGTAGACACAAACCGAGTTCACGCTGGAGAGACAAACCGCGTTGATAAAACCGAGTACACACCTCAGAGACAAACCGCGTAGACACAAACCGAGTTCACGCTGAGCAAGGAGACACAAACCGAGTTGATACAAACCGGTTGAACAACTACAGCTGCAAAGACAAACCGCGTAGACACAAACCGAGTTCACGCATAGCAACGGTAGACAAACGCGTACGCGTTAGAACAAACCGCGTAGACACAAACCGCCAAACACGTCGCTTTCAATGCTATTTGTCCTTTTGCCTAAACAAGTAATACGACAAACCGCGTTCTCGATGTGACACAAACCGCATTCAAGAACACGTCCAAGATACACAAACCGCACTCAAGAACACTTGGATAAAAACACTCGAATCACCCAAAAACACCACACAAACCTTAAATCTGTGAATCCAAGCACCAAATACTACTCTTATACTGTTCCTAAGCTAGAAAGTACAAGGTATAACAACTTCTAATCACTAAACAAAGCACAAAAAGAAATTTATGTAACTTGTCAAATCAAACTAAAAACCTCAAAAACTAAACAAATCCGTGAATACCAACTCTCATGGACCTAACCATGGCTCTTGATACCAATTGTAGGGTATTCACAATGCAAGAAACACTTGATTGAGGCCTTAGTTTGGATCGAATGACAAAGAACTAGAGAGAGAAAGTGGGAACTTCTAGAGAGAGAGAACTATGTGAATATTAGATTGAAAAGTAGGGAAGTTCCAACCCTTCCCACACAAGGGAAGGGGTATTTATACTTACTACATAATATGCCCCTAGCAGGCTGTGGAGAGAGCTGACAGAGGGTAAAGACCCGACCCACTCCACAATACTAATTAATAACTAATCTACTAATAATATTACTGATAATCCTACGAGCTATGATGAGCTAATAAGTACTCGGGGTGACCGAGTCTTCAGCAGAATATTCATATTCCTAACAAATAGATACATGTGCTACTAGTTCAAATGTTGTTAATGAAGGTATTAACAACGAAGACTACATGAATCAACTCCAAAGTGAACTCAATCCAAAATCATGGAGTGACACACACGAAGGAGAAGATCATCATCCGGTGACGTAACGCTCAAAGCTTGTGACGTAGTGGAATATTTATGGATTCTCTTGCCATCTCGTCTAAATGTGGAAGATTCTACATAAGACGTTATATGCATCAAGGCTAAGATATCAAATGAGTCCAGTACAAGACATGTTCGGGTCAAGCCACTTCGGTTTAAATAAGGTGTGAGAAGCTTGCCATGATATACTTTCACACCTTGGTTATCTTGAAGACTTACCTATCATTCACACGTCAATCATCATCTGAGACATTACGAAGAAAAGCTATGACGTGAGGTAAGTTCCCTTTTTTAAATTTCATAAGTAATTAGTTCATGCATATAATCTTATTAATGCCTTAGGATACGCTTAGTCTGATAGGTTGCTTTGCCTTTACACTTTAGTTATATTCGTTCTGTGGCTTAATGAACTAGAAACCCTTTAGTTAGCCCCCCTAAGTATTTGTAAACCAAGCAATCTTCATATTTGGTACTCTTTGATAGGTAAATTTAGGAACTTAATTTCTTCTAAAAAGAGAATGACTACTGGAGAATCTATTGACTAGAAACTCAATTTGACCTAACGATTGAATTGCTTCTATGTGAGAAGTTGGGTGTGTGTAACCTGTAAAAACGGTCGTGTTTAGCCTGAATTGAGCACCACTAGTAATAGTCTCATACTCATTCTCCAACTTGAATACATTATTCTTCCTAAATATACCTAACGATAGTTTACTGTTATGAACTTTGCTTTTCACTAGAGCTTTTCATTCCTAGATGTATGTCATCTTGCATATATAAAATTTCTAGATGTTTACTTGCTCCTATGTGATTTGACTGCATGCCTTCGTAATTATTTGTTTAGTTGTTGAATGCATAGTCATTATAATAGCTTTTGTTTTTCTCTAACCACTCTAATATGATGTATTCTTGTATTTAGTCATAATACATGCTTAAATGCCATAGGATATGTAGAAAGAGGTAGCATGTGACAATAGACTTAACCACTACCCTTGAGCATGAGATCTTTTATAAACCACTATTTTTAAACCTATAATTAATGGGACTTGTTTTTAAATTTGCAAAAACTTCACATTTTGGAAAAATGATCTTTCAAAAGATTATGACACATTTCTATTAAACATGTTTCACCACCCTACCTTTCTTCCAAACTTGTGTTCATAATTACGTGTTTATCAAAAACCAAAGATTGGAAAAATATGTTTTCTTTCCTCATAAAAAACATTTTGAAATAAAGCCAAAACTATTTCATTAATATATTTTTCACATCCACATAAAACCTACTCGCAAACATTGTTGAATAATGCTAAAAACATTTATTTAAATCATGCATGGTGATCTCATATCTGTCATCTATATTTATGTATATGACATTTATAAGTGAACTAAATTTGAAAATAACCATAATTTATTCACTAAGACCTCACTTGGTACAAGTCTAGAAGTCCATGCTATCACAACTCTACATTCTCATGCACATAGATATTCATTAGGATTATTTAACTAGCTTATTAATCTTCCTAAATATGATACTATGAATTACTTGGTGCTATGTAGTGTTTTCTTGTCTAACATATATATATATTACATGCTAAATGAGTTGTTTGCATGCTAGATAATAATGTCTAATGAATATGCTTAGCATACATAAGTTATTAAATCCCAAATTGCCTCAAAAGAAGTTGGACTTGCTTGAAACTAAACCCAAAAACACAACCCTTTCAACAATTTTCTGCCAAAAACCCATTTCCAGTAACCTGAAAATCAGCAGATGGGCGGCCCCCTTAATTCATTAGGCGGCCCCCTTAATATTTAAGGGGACCGGCCATCTGATGGTCGAAGGTGCTGCTCCCTTTTTCTATTTTTTAGCCCATTTTATCCTATACTTCCCAAAATTCACAAACACATTTTGTCACAAACCACCCACCAAAATTTACCTTCCACAATCACATCATCACTACACCATAAATACCCAACTCCATCATAAATGCTCATCCATATCATCCATCCAAACATGTCATCATCTAACCATCCAAGATCCAAGCCTTCAAGAGTTGCTAAAATCTTAGTGAGGCCCATTTGGAGGAGGAAGCTTGACATTTTCCATAACCCAACAAATGATGTTGTTCAAACTCAACCAACACCTAAACCTCATCCTAATGAACCCTTTCACACACATAACCAATCATCCATATGTCCACCTTCATTCACTCATAATTACCCAAGTTCACAAATGTCTCCACTACCAAGAGTGTCACCACCACTTCCACCAAATAACAACCACTCTCCATCATCATCACCTTCCACTCAACACTTGAAGTTCATTGAAGAACTCAAGGAAGCCCATGAACTTAATGCTCTTCTTGCTTTGCACCTTGCTCAAAGCAACTTAGACCCATCACCATCAATCTCACCATCATTACCATCATCACCACATCACTTGAGTCAAATTGAGAAACATGTCAACAATTGTCCTTGTTGCATCTTTCTCCAAAATCAAACCATTGCCTTAAATGAGCGTCTCACTTGGATTGAGTATCATCTCACTAGATCTAATCCAACACCACCACTTGAACAACATCAAAACCCTCATTCAACATGGTCAAGTCCAAGCTCTCCACCTCCAATTCCTCCATCAACACTCTCTCCAACATCCATACACCCAAACTTACAACCCCATTAATCCAACATTTTTACCCCCTCTTTACCATCATCCATCCAAAATAATTCAAGTTTTTCATGTCTCAAGCACGTCAAATGGATCTCTTAGGCAATTTAAAATTTTCTACTTAGTGTATGCTATAAGCAAAATATGTGTTGTATCAATAATTATGTTTTTTAACATAATTATTTTCAACTAATGAATGCTTTACTTCTTGTCTTTAATATATGATTGTTATGCTTATTGCTTGTATACTTAATAGCATGATATATATACATGCTTGATGATTAATAACATGCTATTCCATAATATGTTTTAAATGTATGCATGCATATTTATCATGTTTATGCCACTATTTAATCATTCTTGATGTACATGATTCAAATGGAGCTTGCTGCAAAAACACCCTAAAAATGACCCTTTTCTGGAAAATTTTCAAATTTGGTCACCTGGGAAAACACCAGATGGGCGGCCCCCTTAATTCCCTAGGCGGTCCCCTTAATTTTAAGGGGGCCGGCCTACAATTAAGGGGACCGGCCATCTGGGCAGTAAAATTTACTGTTTTCTTTTGCATCTTGCGACCCCTTTTATCTAGCCCCAGCTACCATTTCTCTTAAAGGACGAACTGGTATTGGAATTTTACCACAAAACCTCCAAACCTTACCTAAATCAACCATCACCTCCATCAAACACCCATTTTCATTCACCATGCTATCACCAAAATCATCTCTAAGACACCAAAACTCCATCACCACCACCTTAATGTTCATCCCCAAGTGCACCAAATGCACCATCAAAAACACCCTCCACTCATGGCACATCATCTTCATCCATACCTTCCACTTCATCCATCAATAACTACATCAACTCACACCTATCATCACCATCATCAAGAGCATCAACTCCACCTCCTACTCAAGAGCCTCCATTCACCCAACTTGTCATTTCCATATCACCAATAACACCTCTTGATGCTCATTTCTCATCATCACCAATACCACCACCATGCTTTCCCATCCCTTGGGCTTTACTTGAAGCCCATGAGACAATTGCCTTTGTTGCATCCACAACCAAACCATCATCTTTGGTCTTAGAGATGAGATACACTACATGTTTTCATCCCTTGAACACATGCTTAACAACCAACCTCCACCACAACCTCCACCATTTTCACACACTACACCACCACCACCTTCATTCTCACCAAATTAAGCATATGCAATGCTTAATCAAAAATAATTTTTCAAACCATTTTGTGTGCAAGCCCCATGGAAGATCATGTACTCCTAGAATGATTATGTAGATTGCATTACTTACTAGCTAATGTAGGATTGAATATAATCTTGGATGGTTGTGTATTGATACACAACATTTTTAATGAATGTCTTTATATGCATGCTTATTTTTGCTATATATATGCTTGTGCTTCTAATATTTTTCTTGCAAGTATTCCATATATCGATTCCTTGGTGCCCTCAAACGAGGGGGAGCACACATCAAGGGGGAGTTCTCGTTCCGACAAATTTTGTCTCTAAAACTAGTCGGCTCAACCTTTCTGATGCTACAAAAAGGGGGAGAAGTGAATATAAACTCACTAAATACTTGTCCAAAAATAACTTTTTGGATTTAATGAGTTTTAGTTTTGTAATCATCAAAAAGGGGGAGATTGTTGACATAAATAATACCTAAAAACATTATCAATATTTATTCATATCTCTATGTTTTGATGATCACAAAATGCAAACTCATTAAAACATAAACTTATAAAATAGACAAGTACTTAGTTGTAAATATTCACTTCTACAACTAAAATCACTTAAGGTATGAATGAACTAATGCTTAATGCATTATATGATCAAAGGAACATTTTCTTAAACACTAGATTTTTTATAAAATGTCAAAAACATTTTATATCTTTTAGAAAAACATTTTTGGTAATAAATAAAAAGGTTTAATTCATTATAAATTTATGAATTCAAATTTTTAACCAAAATCAGTAAAAATGTTCCAGAAAAACCTTCCCCACAAAAAGACAAAACTGGTCAACGGATAGCTTGGGCGGCCCCCTTAAAATTAAGGGGACCGCCCCCTATTTAAGGGGGTCGGCCACGCTCCAGTAGCTCCCAGCTGTCCAGTTTTTCTGCCTATAAATACCAGCCTTCCCCTGGATTTTTACTCAACCTTTTGCACTAAAACTTTCTGTTGTAGATCTCATTTCATATCTTCAAAAAACCTTTGATCATGTAATCTTAAGCATTGGTTTCCAAGTGATCCAAGCTTCCACCATCCAAGTGAAAAAGAAGAATACTTCTATCAATCAAGACTAGAAGTATTACAACTTAGTATCATCTTGTTACTCAAGTTGTTTGTTTTGTATATTTTGTAAATCATTCATTCATTTGTGTAAAGTGTGTATATAAGTTGTAAACATAAGTGATTAGGCTAGAGTAGTGTGTAAGTAGTGAAGAAGATGGATAAGTAGTTGTGGAGTAAAGAAGTAGAGTAGAAGCCTTGTAAAGTTGTGAAGTAGAGAAGTCTTGAAGCCGTTGTGAAGCCATAGCCTAGAAGTCGTGAAGCCGTAGCATAGAGGTTGTGTAGCGGTCGTGTTGAAGCCGTGAAGTCCTAGTCATGAAGTCCTAGTGTTGAAGTCGTGAAGCCGTAGCATAGAGGTTGTGTAGCGGTCGTGTTGAAGCCGTGAAGTCCTAGTCGTGAAGTCGTGAAGCCGTAGCATAGAGGTTGTGTAGCGGTCGTGTTGAAGTCGTGAAGTCTTAGTCGTGAAGCCGCAGCATAGAGGTTGTGTAGCGGTCGTGTTGAAGTCGTGAAGTTCTAGTCATGAAGTCCTAGTGTTGAAGTCGTGAAGAAGTCGTGAAGCAGTCGTGAAGCCGTTGTGAAGTAGTCGTGAATAAGTTGTGAAGAAGTTGTGTTGTGAAGTTGTGAGATTGGTTCTAGCTACGATTAGAACTCGACATTTAGCTTTGTGTCGTTAAACCCGTGTAAGCCAAAGTTGTGTACGGTTTTCTCCACCATAAGGGAGCTTATTGAAGTTGTGAAGAAAACTCTCGAGCTTGGTGCTCGGGGAGTGGAGTAGGGCAAGGAAGGTGTCCTTGTAGCCGAACCACTATAAATCCCTCGTGTCTCGGTTAGATCTTTCCATCTCTTACTTACATCTTTATTTATATCGTCATTACTTTTATAACATATAGGCATATATAACTGTTAGTAATAATTAGAAGTTGACTTCACATATAGATCAAATTGAAACTCCATTCAAGAAACCAAAACTTTTACAATCAATTTAAAAGAATACATATATAACTAATAATAAGGTTCAAGTTTTATTTTTCATACAAACTTGAATCTAAGTGTTTTAAAAATAAACAAAGGTTTTCATAATAAAATTAAAAAGACATAAAACTATTCAACCCCCCCTTCTAGTTTTCCACAAAAGGCGTTTGGTACCTTATGTTAACGAGACCAAGAGAAGAAAAGAATAGGAAACCCATCCACGAATCCAATACCATGAATTAACCCAACAGCAACACCCTTTTTCCCACGATCAAAGCCTCAGCAACACCTTCGAACCTCGGTTTTTGAGAGAGAGTAACAGCAGCAGATTTGTGTGTGTTTGTTTGTATGTTTCGTAGGAAGGAGGAGGGAGACAGAAAATGATTATATCAAAGGATTATGGGAGGAGCGTGGGTGCAAATATGGTAAGTAGTAATTAGATTATAATTGTGTTTGAATAGGTTTTTAATTGGATCGGTTATGAGATGTTATGACTTAGCCAAAAATTAGGGGATTTGAATGCATAAATTCGGATGTTATACATAGCAAACGTGTGATGGACTTATCAATTTAGGAAGGTTATTTATCTTTGTAACATATATTTATTTAGGTAAGAACTTAGGTTAGTTTTCAATTAATTGTATTATTAATCTTAACATATAGTTTAGGATTCAAAATAAATTATTACAAACTTTAGGGAAAAATCCAAAATTAGACGTAAATTAGTAATCCAGAATTAAGGGTTTTACAACTCTTCCTCTCTAAAAAGAAAATTTCTGTAACACCCCGTGCCCGCTTACACCAAAACTTAAAACTTTACACGCGGAAACGCTTGACTTTTACGGACATCCTGTTACTCTTTTGACCATTTATAAAAATCTATACACTTTCCACACTAAGGTCTAGATTATGGAGCCAAAACGGTGATCCTTGTCAAAACTATGGATCCATGATAAGGTTTAATTTTTACGAACCAAAAGGTAGATCCAGGACTGAAATCTTGATCCACACTAAGGAGTACAATTTCGAACCACAGAGTTGATCCAACATTTGACGGGTTATGCATAAAACCCATTTTGACCCATTTACACAACAAACTACTCATACCAATTTCTTTTCCCACCAAACTTGACCATTATCATTACTTTAAAATACAAGACATACTCCAAAGACACTTGACCCGCTTACCACCCAAAATGGGTACATTTATACTTAAACCAAACGCTCCTTTAACTTTCACAATAAACACTTAAAACATACTTTGACACACCGTTAGACCACAAAATCGTTATGACACCGTTAATATACATTTTAACGCTTGAATCCACTTTACAAACCATTTATTGACTCACGGGGGTACCATCTTGAATGAGCTCGGTATTCTACCTAGCTCCTACACATATCAAACCTGCTATCTTCTACATTAGTAAACCTTTATCCTTAGCTCAAGCTTACCATTTTTGTCACATACAAACCTACAAAACATTAAACACTTAAACCGTAAGCATGAATGCTTAGTAAGTAAAACGGGTATAACTTAACATTATACTTCATTCAACACATTACACATTATACAACCATTAATCCAACAACATTAAACATAAGCACATACCTTAACCACTTAAGCCTTAACCTTCCTTTTTCTTTAATCCACTCTCATCTAACACATCCACTAACCTTATAACCTCTTACACATAACTACCATTATGCTAAACAACCATAACCTTAACACATAAGCCACATAACACATAATGCATAGAAATCATTATAACTTTACATTATGTCGGTTTACTTATCTCGAGTCCAAGCTAAGTCTCAATCAAGGCCTCATCATCAACCTTATCATCATCATCATCATCATCATCATCAAAAACACCCTAAATCATAACCATCATCAAAACTCATTAACACAACACATCATAATCAAGGGTTATAAAACCCATCTAAACTTACCCATCTTCCTTCCTATATCATCATATGATCATATCATGATCATATGATGAAAACCCACTTAACCCATTAACCTTTACCTCATTGACATCAAGATAGGGATAATACTTACTTGGGAAATCATTGCTAAGGAAGGCTATGGGCATTTGATCTTCATCTTCTTCATCTTAAGTCATCATCTAACTTTTCCTTCCTTTTTTTCTCTAAGCCGACAATCCCACACCACTCTTGAATAATATGGAAAATACTAAAACTTCCTGGATATATAATAGCTAGACACTAGTTTGGGCTAAAGGCAAGAATAGCCCCTCAAGTTTCTTTGCTTCCATTTTGACCACAATAACTTATAACACATTTAACACTTATTACCACTTTAGTCCTTTAAGTCTCTTTCCTTTCTAGTTGTGCCACCCAAAACTTTCCTTAACTATACAATACATTCATTGACCATTAATTGACTTTCGGGTTTGACCACTACGTAACATTTGTTGACTGGCCAATCATATAAGGCATTTGGTCCACTTTCATCTAGGGTGGGGTACAAGTACCTAGGGAACGGGTCTAACAATTTCGTCCTCAAAATTGAAATGACAGGTCAACCGGAAACGTACCAAATCACGAAAAGAAATGAATGTGATTAACTCACTCGGATTGACTCTTCTAAAAGATTTTAATGAACGAAATAGTTTTGTTTCTCATGACTCGATCCTGACAAACTAATATAGCCTCCGACTCATCAACAATGACAATTCATCACGAATCTGATCCAACAGGTACAAAACATATATGTAACAGATGATAGCTGTAACATCTCAAAGAGGTACATGGACTAAAACATGAGACAAATACGGAGGTAATGCTAAACGGTAGGAACTTCATCAATTCTATTCTAAGATTCCGAACGAATCGAGGAAATGTACAAACGATCAATAAAGCACTTATCGAATTATCGAACGTACCAAATGCCTAACGAGGACGGCAGAATATTCGTAGTGATAAGAATGAACCTAAGGACTAACGAATCGCTGAATAACTCTCCATCATATGCCAGAATATCTAACACTTCCATTCATACATAGGTTTGAAAGGAATCCCTTGGCACTGGTATGCTATCAATTATTGTAAGCAACTCAACCAAACATAAATGTTCGCCCCAATATCCGTCCATTCAAAGTACATGATCTCAGTATATCCTCTAAAGTACGAATAGTCTATTATGTTTGTATATTATTCTGGGAGTGAAAATAAATCATAAACTTGAGTCTGATTCCTCAAGCCTTCTGTAATTCTTCTTGAAACTGTGAGGTAAAACGCAAATCTCTGACATGATCACTGCAGTTGCGCCATGGACTCGCATAATCTTCTACCGAAGGATTTCTGTCAACTTACTAACAAAATATCCATTCTATGGGGCAAAAGTAAGCTGACTTAATCAAATGATCTATCACAATTCAAATGGTATCATTCATAAACAAGGAAAATGCCCAACAAACGTATAGCAATTGTACATGGAAGTTGCAGACTCCGATGTACCTAATGTGAAATGGGGTGTACTGCACACACTCAAGTCCATTCAATAATATATATATAATATCTGAACTAAGTACCTAGGATGCATCCATACGCTCCCTTCAAAACAGAGATACATATGCCAGTTCTAGACTAAACATACATATAATATACACAGGCCAAGTGCGCTATATATAGCAATATAAACAAATGGGAATGCTATGGACAAAAACCCACCTCCACAGATAGCATCATTACCATTGGTGCATCAATGGCACGGCCATGGACCCCCTCATGGCTGGTTACAAATATGGGCAACATAAAAGGCAAAGAATATACAATATAATGATAAGGGACAATTATAAATCATCCAACTAAGATAATAGCTATATGAAATAAATATAGCATTAAACGAATAATCAAACGAATAACTAAACAGATATGGATCAAAGCATAACAAATAATAAATATCAGGAAACAATGAGTCATGAGAAATCCTTAAGGATAGAGTACAACCATATTATGTAATTGTGAAAATCATTTAAATGTTGTTTTCATGAAAGTATTCTTTTAATAACCGTTTTCATAAGCGTCATTAAGCCTTCATATAAAAAGTGGTGTTACCTCGTAGTCATAGAAATCATTTTAAAAGTAGTATTTCCCAAAACCATCATCAAGATATATATTCAAAAAAGATTTTCATACAAGTCATAATATATAATGGATTATAAAGTATCAAAGGATTCAAATGCGAATATTGAAGTCATGAACGAATTAAACCATATCATAACGAAACGAGTCATGAGGAAACCCTTACTGATAAAGGGTAGAATATCTGTACCTTATGAAACGCAAGCAGAAGGGCAAAAGAACACAAGAAAGATGATCACTCCGACTTCACCGGATCTACACGAATTATAATCATATATTACTTATACATTCATTAAAAGTCATAACGGAATTTAAATACTTATTAGCTCATTCATTAATGTGTTTTAGGGTTTCACATGTGAAATAGTAAGTATTCATAACATAGGTTTAAAAGTATCTTGGATTGGCGTTTCAAATGAATTAGGAGCAAAACATGTTAGGTTAAATCAAACCCTTAGCTTATGTTATAATTCCAATTTTATCATGTTCAGGTCCCTTTGTTTATGAATTTGAAACCATACTTATGTACTTACTGAGGTGCTCAAATAATTATCATTGATACTTATACATGTTAGGTAATTACTGTAATTTTGCTAGATTTTATTTCAAATGGAAAGTACCATTTCAAAAATAATCTTTCCAGGCCTACCTAGAAAGTTAACTGCACATACATACATAAAATTTGCCTTTAATTAACCCATTTAGACACTTCAGAAAAATCCACAAACATTCCAGGAACTCACACATAACGTAAATATCACCCCTGTAAATGGAGAGCTCGTAACTCCTTGTGGTTTGAAAACTAAAAATCAAAAAAACCAACTGATTTTCAGACTCAGATTCATAGTTTTGATAACTTATGTTCCAAAAATCAAAAAGCTTACTTAGCGACCTCTAATTGCTATAAATCTTGTATTTCCATAAAGTAGACAAGTAGTACTGCTGTTTAGACTCAAAAAATCACTTAAAACATGTTGGCATCCTCAGTTTAGACCCCGTTCAATATGATCCAAATTTTGGACAGCCTAGAAAACGAGACAGAAAATGACCTAAGTTTAACCAAACGTTTAACCAACCAATACAATGACTTATTAACCATTTTATTCAGATTGTAACAAGTTTTAAGACCCCATGAAATACACACCAAATCACAACTGAAATCCTACACACGACATCCAAAATTAACGAGCTACCCATGTGCTTAACGAGACCAACCGGCCCTATGTTTACTCTCTTTTTTTTTCTTTTTTTTTTAATTTGATTATATTACATGTTCCATAGGTTATTTAGTCCACGAAACATATGTTTAGTAGCCCCTAGATCGACACACAATCATGCATACACACACACGAATACACGACACCAACAACCCACATAAGATGACACCAAACAAGCCCTTTATTCTTAGTATTAAGTTTTGGGAAAATGATTTTTGTTTGGATACTTGCCATTTGAAATAAAATCTAGAAAAATTACAGTAATTACCTAACATGTATAAGTATCTACGATAATTATTTGAGCACCTCAGTAAGTGCATAAGTATGGTTTTAAATTCATAAACAAAGGGACCTGAACGCGATAAAATCTGAATTATAACATAAGCTAAGGGTTTGGTTTAACCTAACATGTTTTGCTCCTAATTCATTTGAAAACCAATCCGAGATACTTTTAAACCTATGTTATGAATACTTACTATTCCACATGTGAAACCCTAAAACACATTAATGAATGAGCTAATAAATACTTAAAATCCGTTATGATATTAAATAAGCATATAAGTAATATATGATTATAATTCGTGTAGATTCAGTGAAGAAGGAGTGATCCACCTTTCCTTGTGTTCTTTTCCATTTGCTTTCAATCTCATAAGGTACAGATATTCTATCCTTTATCAGTAAGGATTTCCTCACGACTCGTTTCGTTATGATATGGTTCGATTCGTTCGTGACTTCAATATTCGTATTTGAATCCTTTGATACTTTATAATGCATTAGATATTATGACTTGTATGAAAAACATTTTTTGAATATATATCTCGATGATGGTTTGGGAAATACTATTTTTTTTTAAATGATTTCTATGACTACGAGATAACACCACTATTTATATGGAGGCTTAATGACTCTTATGAAAACGGTTTTTAAAAGAATACTTTCATGAAAACAACATTTAAATGATTTTCACAATTACATAATCTGGTTGTACTCTATCCTTAAGGATTCTCATGACTCATTGATTTCCTGATATTTGTTAATTGTTATGCTTTGATACATATTTGTTTAGTTATTCGTTTGATTATCCGTTTCATGCTATATTCATTTCATATAGCTATTATCTTAGTTGGACAATTTATAATTGTCCCTCATCATTATATTGTATGTTCTTTGCCTATTATGTTGCCCATATTTGTAGCCAGTCATAGGGAGTCCATGGCCTTGCCATTAATGCACCAATGGTATTGACACTATCTGTGGAGGTGGATTTTTGTCCACAGCGTTCCCACTTATGCTATATAGCAACCATGGCCGCCATATTTATTATTATATTAATGTACGTATGCACAGTCTCGAACTTGTATATGTACATCTGTTTTGCAGGGAGCGTATGGATGCATCCTAGGTACTTAGTTCAGTTTAGATATATATACTTGTGAATGGACTTGAGTGTGTGCAATACACCCCATTTCACTATTTGGTACATTGAGCTAGCTACTCCATGTATAATTTGTTATATGATTTGTTGGGCATTTCATTTGATATTGAAATCCACTTTATGTTCATTATTATGCTTTGATCCCTTTCATATGTTCCATATTCTGTTTGACATCTTGTTTAGCAGGTTCTCTTGGATTTATTCGCTTATTCTTTTCGTATACGCTTATTACCTTTCAATTGTTTATATATGTTCACTGAGCATTAGCTTAGCCGCATTTTCTTTTCCCTGCGGCAGGTTATAAGCGGGATGCTGAGCACGAGTGTTGAGAGTAGGAGCTAGAGGACCTACCCATGATTAGTTTCCCCATTGTTGGATTATAATTATGCTTTGGATATGTATTTCTTTTTAGACTATTGTTTGGATTATATTTTGGAAGTCTTTGTAATTCTTGACTTAGTATTTAATAAGAAGTCTTCCGCTTGCTTTTATATGTTCTGATTAACACCATAATTTACACTTAGGCCCTTTTCGGGTTGGGGTGTTACATATCGTATCCACGAGGAGTATATGGTTTTAATTTAAGTTTTGGGTTGATCACTGATCAATAAAAGTTGTGGTTTTGAAAACTTAAAAACTAAATACTAATTAACTAGAAAGGGAATAAGCTAATAATTAAACTACTAATTAACTTGAATGTAAATAAGCAATAAAAAATAAATAAACAAATAAAAATTAAATAAGCAAATAAAAGCAAGAGTTGTAAACAATTGAGTAAAAAGCAATCCCTCCCAGCTCCGGATATATTGACATGACTAAGTTATGGATTATTACTAATGGTTGCCTTCAAACCACATAGACATAGTTTGTATTAATTGAAAAGGATAATTTTGGGCACAAGTTATATCCACCACACGAATCGTCTTAATCACTAAACTAGTTAGACTCGGCACGACTCATTGACTAGCGATAACATGTCTTATAATAAACCTATCAATTAATTTTTTTAATTACTCAAATGAACAATTATGGATACAAATTATGTTTACCATACGACCGTCTTAACCCCTATACTAATTAGGCTCGGCACATTCGTTGACTCGCAATAATATGTCTCACAATTATTCAATCGAATAATTATACTAAAACATTAAAATCAAATAAAAGATATGCATTAAAATCATATGAATTAATGTTTGACAAACAAAATAAAATCCGTAAACATGATCAAACCAAATATATTTTTTACTGGGAGAGATTACAAAAAGGTTTAGCCAAGCATCACAAGCGTAGACAATGTCTCCGTTCCGATTGACAGCTTCATAATACAAAAAAGAATGGCGGCTGAAAAAATAATAAAAGTGGGATGGAATCGTCTGCCTTCTCTTGCCGAAGGTATATATAAATAAAAGGGGTCCCTCTCTTTTTCTTTTTGCCGAATCTATTTATAAAAGGGTCGATTCCTTATCATAAATTGCAAATCGTCCATTGTGGCCTGTTCTTTGTTCCATCCGAATATCACCAACAAGGCCCAACATACAAGATTAAATTAATTTCAAACTTATGCCCAATTGTATATAACGAGTAAAATAGCCCGCGCGATGCTGCGGTGTGTCCGTTTTATTGCTATGTTTTTATTTAGTTAAAAGTTTATAACTTTGTTATGTATGTTTTTTTAGTAAAACAACTAAAAAGTAAAGAAAACTATTGCCACTTTTTAAGGCATCTAAACTTCAAAAACAGAGACGGTCGCTGTAAAAAGTTGAGGGTGCTGCACTAATCTCCAAGCAGCCCTTCCATTCTTGCCCTGGCTTCAAAGTAATCGGATTTGCAACCATCACACCATCAACGCAAACCATCCGTTTGTATTCATCATATCCCATATCTGTCGTTGCTTTTGCCTTTTTGTCCCAAGGATTCCATACCACTAAACACACAACAATAAACCAAAAGAGTGAAACACAATATAGTTGATGAATACGTAATGAGCAATCAATGTTACCAACATCTGAGAGGCCTTCCCTTCTTATCACATATGTACGCTTCCTTTCATGGTCAATTACAGCAACAATATTTGGAGACCCAAGATACACTCGATCAAACTGAAATATCACACAGAACCAACATGAACGTTATTCAAATTGGCATTAAAATGCAACTGAAATGAGAAGTTACTAACAATTGAGATTTACCTCTGCTTCAAAGGTAATGGTGTTTCCTTGTTCAGTAGACCGTTCTTTTGAACAAAGGTTGTCCAAGTAGTCCATTGTTTCAACCCCTTCAATCCTCACTTCGCTGTCATATAACATCACATTGTAGTGAAAGTCAATTTTGCATTTATGGAGAGCCAATATTGAAAAGTTATGGTTAAAAAAGATGAATACTTTATTGATACCTGATGTCAGAAACTGATAGATAAGAGTGATAAGCAAATGAGAAGCTAAAAGGCTTCCCATTAATGTTCCAGACTCTGGATGTTAAGGTCAGGTTGCCATTCAATCCAAGGCAGAGTCTAAGACGAAGCTCAAAGCTGAAAAAAATGATTTCAATAAGCCACACGTGCCAATAAAAAAAAGGAATTGTGGTCCAAAATGATATCATAAATGGTTCACAAAAACTGAAAATAAATTAGAACCTGTGAGGCCAACTCTTGAGGTCTTCTTCGGATGGTTTCAGTAGCAAATCAATAAACGAACTCCCATTTGAAGATTTAGCAGGAAGTGGTGGAGGAGCTTCATCGACAATCCAGAGTATGTTTCTGGCAAATCCTTGTTGCTCAAGTGAACCACAATTACTAAACTGCACAATGAGTCAATGAGTTACATGTATAAGCAGTCAACTCTGCTATCTACTTGTAGTTCAAAATAAGCGACTTTTCATAAAAGACTTGTAGATTTACCTGAGGAAAACAGATTGCAATAGGTCCTTGGTTCACTTTTGGGACCTTAACAACCTGAAAATCGTCCAAAGTTGTACACATTTAGGCGCTATGTCCCAAATCCAAAACATGATTTGCGTACCTATTGGCCTACTGTCATTTTAACAATCCATTGACGCTACTAATTTTGGTCCATTTCCTGACGTATTTTAAATAGTGACTAAACTAACAAAATCGATCAATAATCAACTAATAAAATACATTTATCTCGATATCAATTTTCTTCGAATTTAATGAACTTCCTCCCAAACAATCAAAATCATTATCAGTTTATACGAAATGGCTGCTGAAATATGCATTTTGTTTATGGAATGGCTGCTGAATAATAGCCGATAACAGCCCATAATAAGAAGCTATTCGCCCCTTATAACGGCCCCTAATAACAACCAATAATAATCCCTAATAAGACGTCATCCACATTGGTTTTCCCATTTTTTAAATATCTAAGCGAAAATCACATAAGCTCATTAGCCGACAAATAACCTTATACATATACCTCTTTGTGAGCTGAAATTGCAAATGGGAGAAGAGAATGATGATGGAGTCTTAAGGGGTGTTTGGGGCTGCTGGCAAACAGCAGCTTTAAAGGGGCGAGTGGGACGTTTCAAGTGAGTGTTCACGGTTGCTGCAAAGCTGCTGTTATGTACAACCGTCGTCCATCTTCCTTCTGCCGTGTATCCTTCTCTTTCTTTTCCTACATATTTCATAAATTTAACTCCATGAGAAGAAGGAAGTACATAAGTGAAAGAAAAAGTTGTAAAAAGTCATTGAAAGTGTATTATTTACAAATTTCTTAGATGTAAAGCTACCAAATTATGATCCATATCAGAAACAGAATATGCAAGTGTAAAAAAAAGAAGATGGTAAAAAAGAGTACCCCAGGATGTAAGTTGTGCAATTTGTGCAGTTGTTTTAGTACTCTGAACTGAAGTGTCTGTAGAAGGGCCCAAACGACCGACAAAGGTTCGCGTCATCCTATGAATACCAACTACGAAATACGGAGTACATAAGAGAGTAAAAATTAACACAAATGATATTCGAAAAGGATGTAACCCAAAAGCAATGTGCTTACCAGTTGACCCACGTCCGTGGCGACATTGGTACCGAAAGTGTTTTCACAAATTTCGACCTGAGAACACATTAAATAAAGGCTACACAACAAATCGCACACACACAAAAATTTCTTAGATCTAAAATTACTTGGAAAACGAAAGGAACACAACAGCGAAATTGTAAAAAAGACCGCAAATTATTCATTTTAAAGCAACTATACCTGTACAAACAATCGAACAACAAAGATTAACGTCACATAGTTCATCCGCTACTTGAACCTTGACAGAGATAGAAGAAAAATAGGAAGCTAGAGAAACTTAACACATATCCGTTTCTTTTAATACTTTTATCAAACACATGATGTACACAATGTCGTTCACCACTTTCCTCACTATAAACACTCCATTAAATAACCAAAAACCCTAAATTAAACTAATTTCATGTAAAATAAAGCAAAAATAAAGAAGATCCAGAACCACTAATGATACAAATAGTTGTAACCCAGTTAAAAACCCAAATCTAATAAACACAAACCCACCCAAATTTTTTTAAGGTATAATCAAAATCAAATTTTATCTAAACATAGACATCCAAACACACCATCATAAACCCCGAAATCGCTTCTGTGATTTAACGCGAAACCCATAATGAAAACGAAAATCGGAAAGAAAAAAAAAAGCTTGAAAATATAAGAACAATGAAAATAGATAATTTAATTAGAACAATACCTTAAATTTCTAATCTTGTGTTAGTCAAATCGTTTTTTGGACGCTGGTTAACTGGTGGTTTGTTGGAAAAAAAAAAGTTTGGTGATTTGGGTTACTGGGAGAGAAGCTTCAAGATGTGTGTATGATATGCGTGTGAATTCTGCTACAGTTGACTTGAATATATAGTGGCATACTAACTGTATAATGAAGGGTTTTAATGTTCCTAACCCTTGAACAGTAAAATGGCAAACGTTTCTTAGCCAATGGGATCTTGCCAGAATTGCACAGATATGTTTAATGCACTGTCAATCTATTTTTTTAATCCTTATGAGCCAATAAGGTTTTAGATTAGGAATTGTAATTGTAGTAATTTGTGTCACATCATAAACCACTATTAGTATATTATATAATAAGCAAAATTCACGAACTAGTCTTTTGAGCAGAGAAACGCATGAGATAACTTCAGTTTTTCAGGTATTTTATCACCTAAAAATAAAGATCTATTTTTTCTCTTTCCGTGGCCTTTTGAATCAACAAAAACGGAGCTCGAATGAAAAAGTTGTGACCAAAACATTGCAACATGTCCAAATCTCTCATATCTTTATTTTAAGCTTGTAATATCACAACTTTAGCTCCTTTATGCGCCAAACCTACATAATCATAAAACACCTCAAAGTGCATGTATAACAACGAATAACAATGCAACAATGCGTAATTAACATGCTATGAGGTGTATGTAAAATACCCCGATCAACCACCTGTGATAACCTTTCTTGTTGCACTCATTATTAGTGCAAGATACCCTTAGTAAACCCGTCTGAGCCATTCTTTTCATTTTCTTGACCCATATTATATGTTGTTTCGTAACACCAATCGCCTAGCCTACCCTGTAGTCTCTTTAAGTCCATGGTCCGGGGGCTGTTAGTTAATTTTGGTTCCACTAGTAAAAGTCACGGGTTTTGAATTAAGGGTATTAGAAGGAAGTCGGGTTAGATGGTAGTTGATCTCAAGTGGAGGAATGCTTTTATATCTCAGAAATGGCCTACCAAGAATAACACTAGGTTTCACATCATCTTCTTCAGGATTTACATAAAATTCCAGAATAAATATCTCCCCTACCAAGTTCACAAACAACTTCTTGTCAAGTTTCTTATCACCGTTTTCCAACCGTAAATTTCAAGTTCCTTTAAATAACCAACTCCTGAGAAATGAGGTTCTTATCAAGGTCCAAATCAGTTACCCCATCAAAAGCATTCACACCTTCCACATAGCTGTTGAATTATGGTTAAATATTAATGTGCAAATGTCTAGTATCGAACCCGAGACCTCGGGATTGCACACATTACAAATGAGTATTAAGGAATAATAATAAATGTATTTTATATATATTTATTATTAACACAAGGACTTAACGACCGTTAGTGTTTTCCGTTAAATGACTAACGACCGTTAGATGCAAATAAGGAAAGAGGTGTTTGTATACAATTAGGAAACAAGGAAAAGGCTCTAGAAATCCTTGCTTGGGTTGGATCGGCCGAACAACACAATGGGGCAACCCATTGCCCTAACTTGTTCCCAAAGTTTTCTAATTAGTATATAAACAAACTCAAGGGTAATTGTTTTGGCTAATCTTTTGTGCACACAATTATCCCTAACCTTTTCTCTCCTTCTTTCTTGGTAAAACCGGTCGACAAACATCCCTTAGGGTTGTGGGTCGATTTTGTGCTTCCAAAACAAACTCTTGTGTTTTACTTGCATAACCTTAATACGGTTTAATTTGTGTGTACAAGAACGAGGTAACAACACACTATTGTTGTTATCAAGAGATCGAATAACAAAACGGTAAGAGGTTATTCATTGATCTAGTTTCTTCATTGTTCAAGAATCAAGATTTACTAACGGGTACGTTTTCTTTATGTTTAAGCTAATTCTTTATATGTTATACTTATTTGTTTACATGCTTCCGCAATTTGTGTACTTTGATTATGGAGTTTTATGATTTTCATGGTTTTCAAATTCCAACAGTGGCATCACGAGCCATGTATAACATGTAATTAATTACTTAAACAATAAAAAACGTATCTTTAAAGTGTTTAGATTATACATGTTTTATTTTCTAGGGTTTTATTATTAAAAATTTCTTTTTTTTTAATAAAAGTCGAAACCCTAACCCTAATTTGTGGGGGTGTCGATTTGTTCCATAAACCCTAATTAGGGTTTTGTGGTTTTCATAATTAATTGTGATTAATTCGAAACCCTAGATCTTTAACAAGTTGTTGTGTTCGTTCTTGTGACCTAATTGCTATATGTTGCAAGAATCTGTGATGAATCATGCATGATAGTCACGGATTAGTACTTTGATTTAAACTGTTTAGTTGTTTCCACATGATTAATAATTCTAAAATTGGGGAAGACTCCAATATATGTATATATATTAAAATCAATTAATGTGCAATTTGGTATATGTTTACTATGACTTACGCAATTGACTTTGTCAATGCATGTGGCTCACCTGTGCAAGGTGAAAGTCCTAGTTAAAACATATGCATACTTGACATCTAGATATTGATTTTATTTAGGATTGTTTAAAAGGTTGCATGTGGCTAGATGTTTCACTAACAATTAATTGTTTTTCTTATTAGTTGATTGTTGTTTTTCTTTTAAATTACTTGTTTATTGTTTTATATGTGATATGTTAAAGTAAGCAATAAAAAGGGTGATTTTTTAAAGAAAAATTTAAATTGGACTAATGACGGTGAAACATAAAGTGATAAAGTAAGGATCTTGCAGAGTCTTATGTGCCGCTAGTGGTCCGATTCGCACGGTAATCAGCTCTCAGGCGAGACTAGCAAGATCTAAACTTTGTTACTTAATTTTTAAGATTAAGATCATAAACTTTTGCTTGATTGATGTTTTTGTACAATAGTGTGTGAAAGGCGGACCAAAGTTGACAAACTGTGTGGTGGGTTTATCTGGAGAGGGGTTTTTTAAGAGATCCGCTCCTACCGGCTCTCCGGGCCCGCTTGTGCGTCAACTGCGACTTACCTATATCACTATTTACGTACACTATCATCTTAAGGGTGATTTACCTCAATTCCACGCGCCACTTTTGTGGCAAATATCCGAATAACATGTAAGAGTAGGATATGTGGGCGATAATTGTTGGTACTTCTTTAATTGGTGAACCCAATACCTCAAGTACATAGTTTTTGGTTTACTCTTAACTAATTGGTAAATAAAAATTGTTTTGAAAACTAATGATACAAAGATGAGTGCATGCATCTTTGTACATGTTTTTGTCACATCAAAAACTAAATACCCTAAAATTTAAGTTACATGCCATCTAACTATAAGGAACACTTGAAGTTAATTTTGGGTATGCGTGAGACCTGGACCAAAATTAATGACAAGGTAAATTCCCGAGTGTGCGTGAGACCACACATGGATTAATTTTCAGTTTCTAAGTTAGACAACTTAATTAAGCTGATGCGTGAGACCTAGAGCTTAAGGCATGAGATGGGATAAACATGCTTACGTGACATATTGATGAATCAATATGTAGTAAATCCCATAAATTATCTAGGAATTGGAAAACTTGTTTGCCAATTATTGTACGACAGATTACCATCTTTTGTACTTCCACTACTAGCAGATCAACTGATGTAGTGGAATTATGTAAAGTTGGATCCTAGATTTTCAAGGAAATTAAGTTGGTTATATGAATATATCCATGGGTATTATATTTTCTTGAGAATAAGTATTATCGAAAATACTAATGTTTGAACTTTTCTATTTTCTGTAGAATGGCTCAACCCGATAACTCCGTGTTTGCTGCTTTCAAGAGTCATCTTGAAAGAGCCAAATTGACTGGAAAGAACTTCAATGATTGGCATAGGTCGCTCAGAATTGTTTTGAGAGCGACCGATAAGCTCAATTATTTGATTACTCCTTGCCCAGATGAGCCTGATGCTACAGCCACTGATGAGGCTAAAGCACAGTGGAGAGCAGAGTATAAAAAGTACAATGAAGTTGCGTGCTTAATGCTCCAAAGTATGGATCCTGTGATGCAAAAGAAGTTTGAGTATTACTTTCCATATAACATGCTCGAACAGCTCAAGAAGTCTTATGAAAAGACTCCTACAGTTGAATTGTATGAGTCTCTTGACAAACTACACAGCTGCAAACATGGTGATGGTAAACCAGTGGAAGATTATGTGTTGGAGATGCAAGATTTATTCGACCATCTACACAGGATCGGTTTTGGTTACCCTGAGAATGTGCAAGTGAACTTGATCAATAGGTCCCTTAACAAGGATTTTAGTGGTTTTGTTCAGAATTTCAACATGCACTGCTCGGGGAAGACAGTCTCAGAGTTACTCGCATTACTTGTTGACTATGAGAAGAATCTACCATCTAAGGGCAAGGCTCCTACTCCTCAAGTGTTGGCAATTCAAGGAGGTAGGATCCAGAAAAAATCGCATGTGAACAAGGGTAAGGGTAAAGGTGATAAAGGCAAGCAGGTCATGGCCTATCAACCAAATCCTAAGGTGAATCAACACCAGCCCAAGAAGAACAAGGTGAGTCCTCCAGGAAAGAAGGATCAGGCTTGTCACCACTGTCATGAAGTAGGGCACTGGAAGAGGAACTGTCCGCTCTACATCAATGACTTGCGACAGAAGAAGCAAAAGAGTGAAGCTGGTAAACCCAGCTCTTCAGGTGCGTTCTTTGTATATGATACGGGATGTGGTATTCATATTTGCAATACTATGCAGGGGTTTAGAGTTGAGAGAAAGCTGGCCTATGGACAACAATTCTTGCACGTGGGTAATGGAGCACATGCAGCAGTTGAAGCTATAGGCGTATTTGATTTAGTGTTGCCTTCGGGCTTAGTACTATCTTTAAATAATTGTCATTATGCACCGTCAATTGTTAGAGGTGTTATTTCATTTTCATGTTTGTTGAACCTTGGTTTTGAACATACTATTAATAGCAATGGAATTTCTGTTTCTTTAAATGGTGTATTTTATTTTAATGCTATTGCTGTGAATGGTATTTTTGAACTTAATATGAATGATAATGGTAATGCTTGTGTTAAAAATAATTCGATGTATAGCATCAACAATAAGAGAATCAAGAAAAGTCTGGATTCGTCTTATCTTTGGCATTGTCGACTTGCTCACATAAGCAAGGATCGCATGAAAAAGCTGCAACGTGATGGGCTTTTAGAAAAGATCAATGATGAATCATTTGATAAATGCGAGTCTTGTATTAGTGGGAAGATGACAAAGAAACCCTTTAATAATAGGATTGAAAGGGCTACTGATCTACTTGGTCTTATTTACACAAATGTGTGTGGACCACTTAGACATGTGTCAAGGAGAGGTGCTAGCTACTTCTTAACATTTACGGATGATTTCAGCCGTTATGGTTATGTTTATTTACTTAAACATAAACATGAGGTGTTTGAAACATTCAAAGTGTTCAAAGCTGAGGTAGAGTTGCAACTTGGAAAGAAGATTAAAGCTCTTCGATCTGATAGAGGTGGTGAATACCTTAGTAAAGAGTTTGTGGATTATCTAGCTAAGGAAGGAATTGTCCAGCACCTTACTTCTCCATATACACCAGAACAAAACGGTGTATCTGAGAGAAGAAATCGTACATTGCAAGACATGATACGATCTATGTTTAATCTAACAACTCTTCCCTTCTCATTCTGGGATTATGCCTTAGAGTCTGCTGTTCGCATTCTTAATATGGTTCCCACAAAGAAGGTTGATAAGAAACCATATGAGTTATGGACTGGAAAAGCTCCTAACTTGTCTTATCTTAAGGTCTGGGGTTGCGAGGCGTACGTTAAACGTGACTCGGGCGACAAGCTCCAACAAAGATCTGTAAAGTGCATCTTCGTAGGATACCCAAAGGAAACAATGGGTTACTACTTTTATTATCCTCCTGAGAACAAAGTATTCGTTGCTAGGTATGGAGATTTCTTGTAAAAGGATCTTATAAATCAAGAATTAAGTGGGAGGATATATGAGCTGGAAGAAGATCAAGATGATGCATTACCTTCTGAAAACACTAGCCAACTTCCTGAAGAACCAGAAAGTCTGGGTCCTCCACCAGAAGTTGAAGTGGTTCCCATTCGCAGATCCGTAAGGACTGCAAAAACTCCTGAACGTCTATGTCTTAACTTAGAATGTGAGGAATATATACAAGGGGATCTTGATGAACCGCCTAGTTATAAAGCTGTCATTAATAGTCCTGAAAAGGAAAAATGGTTAGTAGCAATGAATGGGGAAATGCAATCCATGAGAGACAATGAAGTCTGGATTGAAGTAGACCTTCCTCCTAATGCCAAGGTAGTTGGGAGTAAGTGGCTCTTCAAGAAGAAAACTAACATGGATGGCAATGTACACACCTATAAAGCCCGTTTGGTAGCTAAAGGCTTTACTCAAACGTATGGTGTTGACTACGAGGAGACCTTTTCTCCTGTAGCTGACATTAGGGCTATTAGGATTCTCATAGCCATAGCTGCATACTATGACTATGAGATTTGGCAAATGGATGTCAAAACCGCCTTCTTAAATGGTCGCCTAGATGAGGATATCTATATGGCACAGCCTGAGGGGTTTGTGAATCCAAAGTTTCCAAATCGTGTATGCAAACTTCAAAGATCCATTTATGGATTGAAGCAAGCATCACGACAATGGAACAAGAGGTTTGATAGTGAAATAAAAAGGTTTGGTTTTACTCAAAATCTTGATGAGCCATGTGTATACCACAAAGCTAGTGGGAGTGAAGTAATTTTCCATATATTATATGTTGATGACATATTGATCATGGGAAAAGACATTCCAAGTTTGCATGAAGTCAAGGCATATCTTGGAAAGTGTTTTTCTATGAAAGATTTAGGGGAAGCTGCTTTCATTCTGGGAATTAAGATATATAGAGATAGATCTCAGCGATTAATTGGATTAAGCCAAAGTGCTTACATCGATAAAATATTGAAGAGATTCAATATGCAAAATTCCAAGAAGGGATATTTGCCGATGCAAGAACAACATGGCTTGAGCAAGAAAGTTTGTGCTTCAACACCTGAAGAGGTGAAACGCATGTCAAAAGTCCCCTATGCTTCGGCTGTGGGATCTATTATGTATGCGGTTAAAAGCACAAGGCCAGATGTGGCGTTTCCTCAGAACTTAACCAGTCGATATAAGCAGAATACAGGTGAAGCTCACTGGACTGCTATTAAGAATATTCTTAAGTACCTCAGGGCTACTAAAGATATGTTCTTAGTTTATGGGGGTGATCCACAAGCAGAACTTGATGTTACAGGTTACTGTGATGCTTCATGGAAAGGTGATAAGGATGATATGAAGTCTCAGACTGGATACGTCTTTGTCATTAATGGAGGAGCTGTGGATTGGAGGAGCAAGAAGCAGAGTACATTAGCAATGTCTGCAGCAGAAAGTGAGTACATAGCTGCATCAGATGCTGCAATGGAAGCCGTCTGGATTAGGAAGTTTATATCAAGGCTTGGAGTTATGCCTTCGATTCAACAACCTATAAAAATGTATTGTGACAATTCAGCTGCAATTACATTTGCCAATGAACCTGGAATCATGAAAGGCACCAGACATTATCCGATCAAATATCACTATGTGCGAGAGCAAGTAGAGATTGGGGAGATAGAAGTACTCAAAGTTCACACAGATGATAACTTGGCAGACCAATTAACGAAAGCTCTTCCTGGCACTAAGCTTTATAAGTTAGCTGAAGGAATAGGTCTTCGTAAGGCTGAAAGTTTCATGCCCATTTGTGATTAGTATTTGGATAAAGGATGTAATAGACAATTATTGATTTTATGAAATAAAGTATTGTTTATGTTTTATTATATTGTCTTGTTGAAATATACATATATCCTGTTTTTGCATGTTTATATCCTTGAATAATTTTATTATTCTAAATATGTCCATTGTTGGTTAATGATATGGGAATATCATTAAATTAAGACAAATGTGAAGATTGGTGAGAATATACTTGAAAGTATATTGATG
The DNA here is from genome assembly GCA_021014915.2 of Artemisia tridentata subsp. tridentata. Lineage (NCBI taxonomy): Eukaryota > Viridiplantae > Streptophyta > Magnoliopsida > Asterales > Asteraceae > Artemisia > Artemisia tridentata. The sequence goes on along the minus strand of CP139509.1, from coordinate 367,335,042 downwards.
CGTAGTCATACCAATTTCACATGATATTCTATGAATAGAGTATAGGACTTATCCCAACTAAGCATGAGATTACTTATGGATCTTGTCATCAAGTAATTCATGAAATAGTTATCCTCAGACTTGAGATACCAGATAAGAGTCATGGATGTAGTGCATTTTTGTGAAGCAATCTACCGCTTACCGTAACTGGAAGTTATAAGGATTGTTTTCAGAAGTGTTGCAAAGTCCATGGGTTATTCTTGTAGTCAAGAAAGAATTTGTTCCTTCAAATTTATTTTGAAGTATAATACTGCTGGGCCCCTCGTAGGGTTGACAAAATGTTTGCGTGGCCACGCCCAAAGTCTATCTGGAATACGTTCAGATGTTTTGGTAATTTTGTTCAATCATTAAATAACGAGAAACAGAAACATTAATAAAGTGTGACTTAGATCCATATCTTTATTAATAGAGTATTAGTAACAAAAGGATAATAATAATGATGAATCATTAAAGATTTTCCAGGAAATCTAGCTCGAGTCGAACTGGGGGCATTGGAGTGTTGCAAGACGCCAACCAATGTCATTTTGCTATTAATAATTAACCAAGTGGGAGTTGTTGAATTATGGTTAAATATTAATGTGCAAATGTCTAGTATCGAACCCGAGACCTCGGGATTGCACACATTACAAATGAGTATTAAGGAATAATAATAAATGTATTTTATATATATTTATTATTAACACAAGGACTTAACGACCGTTAGTGTTTTCCGTTAAATGACTAACGACCGTTAGATGCAAATAAGGAAAGAGGTGTTTGTATACAATTAGGAAACAAGGAAAAGGCTCTAGAAATCCTTGCTTGGGTTGGATCGGCCGAACAACACAATGGGGCAACCCATTGCCCTAACTTGTTCCCAAAGTTTTCTAATTAGTATATAAACAAACTCAAGGGTAATTGTTTTGGCTAATCTTTTGTGCACACAATTATCCCTAACCTTTTCTCTCCTTCTTTCTTGGTAAAACCGGTCGACAAACATCCCTTAGGGTTGTGGGTCGATTTTATGCTTCCAAAACAAACTCTTGTGTTTTACTTGCATAACCTTAATACGGTTTAATTTGTGTGTACAAGAATGAGGTAACAACACACTATTGTTGTTATCAAGAGATCGAATAACAAAACGGTAAGGGGTTATTCATTGATCTAGTTTCTTCATTGTTCAAGAATCAAGATTTGCTAACGAGTACATTTTCTTTATGTTTAAGTTAATTCTTTATATGTAATACTTATTTGTTTACATGCTTCCGCAATTTGTGTACCTTGATTATGGAGTTTTATGGTTGTCATGGTTTTCAAATTCCAACAATAGCATGGTGTGATGTACCTTTCCCAAATATCATCTTCCTTTTCCATTCTAAAGAAAGTGAAAGCCTTCACCTCCTCTTTCTTTCCACTATCAGTTGTGTCCCAAGTATCAGTTCCATTCCAGTTCCATTCACTCTCTACGAAATCCTTATCAGACAAAGCATTTCCTTTATCGAGACACAATCGTCCAACACTTAATTTTGGGTCCAATTCTATCGTACAACAACACAACATATTATTAAACATTAGTATGTTAGTACAAATAAATCTGAATGATATTTTGTGTAGAACCGTAGGGAGGGGGAATACGGTCTCTTCAACTTTTTGTGTGTTTAAAAACTTTAAGCCTCAAAGTATATAAAGCAAGTAAATGACACCACGATATATACTGGTTTGGGATGGGGGGTTATATCATCCGTACGTCCAGTTGCGAATCCACAACATTATACTATTCACTAAGTATAATCCTTTTGGTGGACTACAAACCGTTACAACTTCACTCCACCGATACGCACAAAGATCAGTGCTCACTAAGAAGATCTACTCCCCAACGGTATTCCGCCCTCGAAAACCACCCTCAAGGACTCGTGATTCGAATTAACCACAAAGACCACTAAGACTTCCCACCGGAGGTATTAAACCCCAACTAGATCCCCAATGCTCTAGGCTTGGTCACCTCGACACAAGACTTCCCTTACAACCAAATCGAATGAATAAATGTTTGATTGTTTAATCAAGCCCTAACCTAACCTAGAGACTCGATTCTATTAGAAAGGGTATAGATAAGAAGACCCTCGACACAATCACTAGAGTGGATTAGGTTCTTGTGATTCTTCCCTTGCAATGAGTTATATTCTTTCAAAGATGTTATGTGAAAGATTAAGAACACAAGATAGAACTAGAGGATTGGGAGAAAAGAAATTAGAGAGAAAGAATAATGGCAAGGGGTGAGGAATACAAGAGGCAAGAGTGGGTATTTATAGGCCAAAATCCAAAGTTAGAAAAACTTTACCAAGGCCGGTGCGCTGCTGGCGTGTCGGAGCGCCAGCGACGCGCCAGAAGACCTGGAAGTTTTTCTCTTTTGGATCTTAGTCTTTTAAATACCCAACCTTGCTAAACCCCCAATTGTACTTCACATATTTAGACCTTTACATTATTCAACCTCAAGGTCAACCAACTCAAATAGCCATTTGGTAAAAATCATTTGTGAAGTGTTTAATTAAAACCAATTATCAAAGAAAGAATGGTAGAAGGGATAATTGGATAGGGGTAGTTTGGCTATTCCTCACATGGTATAGAAAAGAGAGAAAGAATATGCCATGGGATATTCCTTTGCTTGGAAAGGAAGTGTTTATGTTAGAGATAGAGAGAGGGAATAATTTGAATTTGAAATTCAAATTGTGTGAAAGGGAAGTGAGAGAGTGAGGTTGGGTTGAGAACAAACAATGGTTGAGTTAGATGAGTATGCATGGTTAAGAGAGAATAGAATATGCCAAAGGAATATGCTTTTCTTGGTGAGAAATGGGAGATGAAGGGTTTAGATGAATTGGGGTGAGTTGTGTTGAAGTGATGGAAGGGAGCCTAGGTTTGAAATTCAAATTTGAATTTGAATGTGAGAGAGAGAAGAAGAGATAAGGTTAAGTTTATTCCCTATGTGATGAATTGAAGGTGTGAGTTGGATTGGATGTGAAATGGATGTGATGGGGAGCCTATGTGAGAGATTCAAATATGAATTGAGCGAGTGAGGGAGAGAGTGAGGAAGGTTGTATGTGAGGGAGTGAGTTGCATGTGTGTAAGAGTGAGTTGGAAGGATTGGATGTTGAGGTGATGAGGAGCCTTTGGCTTAGGATTCAAAATTTGAATTTTGAATGTTGGAGGGTGAAAAGTGAGGTGGTTTGTGGTGAAGGTTTATTTGTTTTTGAAATGAAGGTTTGGATGAAGAAGATGATGAGGTGGTTAAATCTAAGTGGTCGGATTGAAATGTAGAGAAGATAATGTTTAGAAGATTTGGTGTGGGAATGTACGGGACAAGAAGTACATGAAAGTACAAGGATTATTAGAGGGTGTTGGGGATAATATTTGGAAGGGATTTGAAATGGTTGGAGGATTTGTTTGGTGTAGAGATTAATCAAAGGATTGATTAAGGCTTAATCATTTTTTCATTAAAAAGGAAAAGAATTGACAAACATGATTATGGGTTGTGTGTTGGATGAGAAAATCAAAGGTTACTTATAATTTCAAGTAACTCAATGTCGAGTATTCATAATCTCATAATACGTGAATTTCCACGACTCGACGTAATCAATAATCATCTTGATGTAAACAAGTTAAGTGTTTTGCATCATTGTAAAGCATATCCCATAACGGGAAAGGATTCGTTTACGCAAAGAGACCTGTTCCTTAGTTTTGAACAATAAGGGAGTAAATCCGTTACGTGATTAGAGAAGACGTAAACACGTATTATGGTCATATGAATACTTTCACTTGATGTCATGTGAAATATATAAGCCCCCTAGGTTTAGAAAAGCCTTGGCTTGAGGCGTTTATCAAAATACTTGAGTTGGCATTTTATCAAAAACGGGAGGATGTAAATTTAGATCCCTCTAATTCTAAAACTCGTTTCGAGTGTTCCCAATGAAGCACATAACATATTCATACTTGTATTGAAAGATCCACATTTGTCGGGTAAGGGGAAAGCCGACTTTCAAAATTCGTCCCGAACCAAACAGAAGGCTGGCGCGCTGCTGGCGTGTCGGAGCACTGCAGCGCACCAAGCCCAGTTATTGGGTCAGGATGATTTTGGCTATCATTTGTTATTTTATGTGTTTCGAAGGTTTATTTGTCATCATTAAAATATAATAAGACCTAATTAATGTTGTCCCAACATTTTGCATTCGAATAACATCAGTAAGCATTTAGAAATTAAAAGATAGATCGGTTTTAGCATTATAAAGAAGATATCAGCCTTCTGTGGTGAAATAGGCATAAACGTCCGGCGTACTTGCATACAAGTGCGTCGTAGTTCAGCTTTTGAATTAGAAAATTTTTGAAATCGTTCAGGAAAGACCGGCATACTTGCAAACAAGTGCGTCGTACGTCATACTTCCCCTGTTCTTAGTTTCAGATTTTGGTGTTTCATAGAGAATCAGTTTGTAAATCATAGTACACCAATTATTCAGATTTCCAATGATGTTTATCATTTTAAACAGCATAAATTTTTCATTATAAGTCACAGAATTGACTAGATCAAAGTTCCATAATTCTTTATATGTTTTGCAATTCCCATTTTTCTTTAAGCATATAAGAAACATACTTAAGCATATAATCCACATATGCACAAAGCATAAACACTTTAAGCTAAAGAAAAAACTAATTAACCAAACAAGCAAAAAAATTTGTATTTTCGGTGAGACATAATTTATGAACAAATGCATAGATTCAAACAGCAATAACACATAAAAAGCAATTCTCATGTTATCAGCATTGAAAGATTTTTGTGTTTGTTTAAAATTAACTCAGAAAACATTGTTTAAATTTTCCAGAAAGTACGGCGATTCTGATTACAAAACCGACGTAGTTTAAGTTTTTCCAGAAAATACGGCGTACAACAATTCAAGTGCGGCGTACACTCAGTAACAGAAAGCAAATTTTTGCTCAGTTTTCTAGAAAACTGTACGGAATTGGTTATAAAATGATCACAGAACACTTATCCAACTTATATTTATCAATCTCAATCCCCGGCAGCGGCGCCAAAAACTTTGATGTGCTAAGAAAGCTTTAAATTTATAAGACTAGTTTTATCCGATTATTTTGACTAACACAAGGGAAAAGTATAACCTTCGTTGTAATCTAGTAAACAGGTAAGACCAGGTCGTCCCAAGGGATTGGTGAAAACTCAGTTAGCAAGTGCTCACGGAAAAGTTCAAAGATTGTGTAACAACGGGTAAATTTCGCCTTGTATTAAATTAATATAATATTCTAATGAAAGAATAGTTATCCATTTTCTACGTCTAAATCTTTTTTTAAACGTTATCAGTTTATCTGATCACAACAACCAACTAATGTGACGTAAGTCACATTCTAAATAATCGTGCTCACACCAAAATGTCTTAATATTTATTTTGAATAAACATTCCCGTATGTCAAGTATAAAAGTTTTCAACTTTTATTTATCACTTCACATTATTTCATTAACGTACGATTATTAAACATTCAAACTAAACGTTAGCCATTTATTAGAGTTTTCACGAAGCCCTAATTTATTATAAATATGATTTTATGTAATTAAATCATAAACACTAAAGTACAACACTTCAAAGCTAATGTACAACCCTCTAATGCATCATTTCAAACTTTATTTTATTTTATTTTACAAACTCTAAAGTACAAGATCTAAAGCTCACGTCTCAAGTCTTTAATGCATTAATTTTAAGCTTAGTTTACTCATATTATTACGAACCTAATATACTTAGTTGGAGTATATTGATAAGTTTTAACATCTTTGTAAGTACTATATCTTTAGGTAACACAGTTTTAAATTTCGTAACTTAAGGATTCTTCGTTAGCAATTACCGGGATCAAACTATACCCCATAACTCAAGATAATATCAATATGTTCTACCGCCTCTCTCTTATGATAGATACTCCCTATCATTATCTCTTATCTTATCACTCTCTCTCAAGAAAATAAAACAGATAGATCTAAAACCGATCTCATCTATCACTCTCTATAACTGGCGCATCCATCACCACCACCGGCGCCACCTCACACCGCCCCCGCCATCTCCATCATCATCAACACCACAAGGAGGTCGTGGTTGCTACGGCCACCACACCCGCACGTATATATATATCTCTCTCTCTCGATAATTAATTTGGTATGTCGATCATGAACTCGTTTGGCTACACTTTTGATTTATAAAAACCGTATACTAAATCACTAGTAATGTTTTCGTGGATAAAATTTGATATCTAAATTCGTGTGGGATATAATCAAATAAAGTGTTGGTGTGATTGTGTTGCTCACAGGTCAGGGATAAAACCCGTGTAGTTTTGGGTCTCGGGTTACAGATTCGAAACCACAAGGGGTGGCTTGGTTTATGTTAATTTTCATTTTCTTCTAGCTTATTTGATTGCAACTTATTGTGTTTCCGGGGTTTTTGGTTTGCTCTCCGGATCGACCACAGCCTGATAAGGGTGTGTTTGTGTCTCGGTATAAAACCACCCGCAAGGGGGTGTTTGTTCGTCTGTCTTGGACCACCAACGCGAGCCCCATCAGGGTGCGTTTGGCTTGTTTGCTTTGACCCACCTGTAATACCTGAAATTCAGACAACCTGTAAAATGACCAAATTACCCCTAAAGCCATAAAACTTAACAAAAACATTTATAAATTCTGAAACGATTCCAAACTTTTGAAACGAACCATTATGAACGAATAATATTTATGGTGCGAATAATATATTTATATTAATTTTGTACAAAAATTAGAAATCACTTGTATACATTTTATATGGTCCGAAATATTTAGTAATTTAATAAGTTTTGTAAAATAATATAAATAAGATAAATACAAAATAAATAAGGAAAATATATCAAAATACAATTCTAATTTGTGTGGGATTACAAAACCAAAAATACCTAATCTTTATCACCTTAAAGTTGGTTCATATAATTATTTATACAAATCTTATATTTTTATAAACCTAAAAAATTCCGAAACCCTTTATATCGAGAAAACAAAATTCCCAAAAACCCTCATTTGACTTCTGGACCTGATCTATCAATTTCTTGGAGTTCATTGGATTATTAAAGAGCTAAGAAAAATAAGAACTCGAATTTAGAAGCCTTCGTTTGCTCGCCGTAATTGTTTTCTTCGATTGTATCATCCGAGAGGTATAAAATCTTCACGACTTATTCTTACGTTCTAAAAATTATCCAGCATTTTTCAAGTGATCTATGGGTCGAATATAACCTAAGATAAATAAGAAACACGAATCATGCAAGTTTAATCATGCGTACGAAAAATAATGAGTTAAAACACACGTAATTTACAAATAATATCAAATGAGTTTTTTGGATGATGAACATAATTTTTACGTGTTCCTTGATGTTAATATAAGCTTAGAAAAATAGCCATGTGATTTGTAGAAGCTTATATTAATTATTCTTGAATTTTGTTTAAACCGTATATATGTAAAAATAAGGAAAAAATGGGAAAAACCCTAAAACAATTAGGGTTAGGGTTTGATCATGCTAGGTCTGATTTAATTAATGTTTCTAATGATGGGGTAATAGTGGTATAATTATTTGATGAATTTGGGTTTTGTTTGGTATTTAAAAAGTTATACGATTTGGTTTTTAATTCACAAGGGTGTGTTTTGTAAACTTTGAAACTTCTGGGATATTTTTGTAATGTCATTTAAGTCTGTAGGAATGTAGGAAAAATATAACTTGAGGGTCCTAAGTGTAAATATTGCAAGAAAATGAATAAATGGTATTTATAAGGGTCGAATTGTAATTAATTAAAATAGAGGGACTAAAAGTGTAAATTCTGGAAACTTGAAGTCATTTGGGTAAATAATGATATTAAGAGTGTTTTGTGTAATTTTGAGTATTTATGGGCTTAATATGTAATTGTTACGAAATTATGATTTAATTTATAATTAAAGGACCATTTATGTAAATGTATAAATTCTGAGGGATCTAATCTGTAATATACTTAATTCTGATGTTACATTTTGTAATTATGTAAAATAAGATGCTTGTTTGGTAAATATGGGTATTGTAGGGTTTAATTAGTAAATTATGTAAATATAGGGTTTGTTTTGTAATAAGGTAACTAGAAGGGTTTAACCTGTAAATTTTGAAACTAAAAGGATTAAGATGCCATTCTGAATAAAATGAGTATTTAAATCAGTAACTTAAAGTATTTTCACTTTATGCCTTTGAATTAGATGAACTTACAATTAAAACCCTGAACTATGAAAATCTGTCATAATAAACCCTAAACTTTTGTAACCTGCTAGAAGATACCTTAATACCATAATAAGCCTTACATAAGGACTTAACTTAATCTGAGATATTAATATCTTGCTAAATGTGAAAAGCTATTAATTCGGGAAACCTGCTAAAAATGGAAAGTTACTAAATCTGGAAAGTTACTAAAAATAGAAAGTTACTTAAAATGGAAAGACAACTAAAACCCACTTGTCATTTTGTCTTCTACTCCCTTAGGTTCGAGGAAGGAGTAATTTGATCCTTGTCATTTGCTATCCTTGTGTTCTGCTAATAAGGTACAGATATTCTGCCCTTCTCTAGTAAGGTGCCTTCGTTTCTTTTGATTTCGTATTTTGATTCGTTTAGGATTCCCTATGCCATTGCTATGTTCCCTCCTGTGTGTGCACCTTTCATGTGATCTTTTGTTTGTGAACCCTTGATGTGTTCCCTTTGTTCTGAATCTTTATTGAATCTCTTTGTTTTGACCTATTGTCCTGAATCCTGATCTGTAAATCTTGTTTTGAAACTTAATCTGACATACTTGTAGAAAACTTGATTTGATTTTTGATATAAACCTTAATCTGTTAAATCCTTATTTGAACCTAATTGATTTTGGAACCATCTTTAAAATACATATGAACCCGTTTGAGAAAAACTATTTTAAAAGAAGCAACACCACTTTTAATGGAAGTTAATGAAAGTTTTGGAAGACCATTTTTATGAAAACTATTTTGTAAGATCAGTTGTCATGAAACCGTTTGTGAAGGATTGTTCAAATGGACTTTTAAATAGAAACCTTTTTAAAGGAACTTTTGCTATGACCTCTAATTATGAACTTGTGAAAACTCTTTTCTGAAAACCTTTTGATATTGCCCTTTGGAACTGAACTTAAACTTTGATATAAAAACTTAATCTGATAAACTCCGACCAAAACCTTTGATATTAAATCCTAAAAATTTCTTGATATGAACCTTATGCCATGAACCCTTAAGATTTGACTTTCTAATTATGCTAGTACATTTGACCTTTGACCTGACAGTTTGATACTACGAGCCAATCACTAGGCATGAGGGTTTCATGTCCATGTCATTGACGCACCTCTGACATGACTCTAGGGCAGGAGAGTGATGACCTGTTCCGTCCCTTATTTATTATTTGCTATGGCCATTATAATTATGATTATTGATTTGTCTGTGGGGCGTATGGGTGCATCCTAGATTTGACCTGTTATCTGTTTATTGATATTTGTTAATTGTTATATTTGTCGGGTGACTGATGGTGTGTGCGATACACGTCTTTCACATATATCTGTGAGCTGATCACTCAAAATGATACATGAGGTCACCCCTCATATTATCTGTTACTTGAGAGGCATCCCCTCTAGATTACTTATATGTTTATACCGTTTTGATATGATCTGTTATCTAGGCTTGTGATAGATTACTGTTTTTCCCTTATTTTATGACTATATTGTTTCTTTTCATTATCTCTTTTCTTTTATCTTTATTCCGTTCCTTATTCCTCTCGCTTTGATTTCGTATCGGTATGATCTGCATTCCTGATTTCCTTTGTACTGCTATCCATTATCGTTTCTTGTTATCTATATATCTGTTCACTGAGCTCTCGTAGCTCAGCCGCGTTTTCTTTTTCACGCGGCAGGTATTAGTAGGAAGCTGGGAATGAGTGAAGAGTGTACCTTGGACTTAGAAGATTGGATAGCTATGCTGGGTTAGAGTTTGGATTGAAGACATTATGTTTTAGAATTAGTTTTGGAAGTTTTAATTGTAACCATTTAGATTCAATATTTCATTTGTAAACCTTGAATTTTTGTATTACTGTATTAGTATGCTTTGTTTTGATCTGATATGGATCCATTGTTGTGATATCTTTACCCTTGTCGGGTCGGGGTGTTACAATTTATGGTATCAGAGATAACAGGCTGCGACTCGTAATACATTTACCCTTGACCTGTGAATCCTGGACCACTAAGTTTCCACTGTAAGCGCTCGTAGGACAACCTTTGAGAATTTGCTTTAGGATTTCCCTATAGGAACTTAAATCCTGACCAGTGAGGAATGAATAGATTATAAGGCATTTTGTTTAAGTAGTATTGCTTCCGCATTACTCTAATTCGTGCCTTGCTTTTGGTTAAAGCCTATTGAAATCACACTTGGAAAGTTAGAGCTTATGCCTTGCACCACCTAAGAATTGAACCTAAATAAAACCTGAAGCATTGAAAATTGCATAGTAGTCATCCGACACTATTTGAACCTTGCTTTCAGATTCCGACTCCAACCTCCGAACCTTTTGTTAATCATCCTGATGCCTCTTCGGACATTCTGAGAATTCCCTTGACAATGATGTACTTGATACATTCCGTCAGTTGTTTCTTGCTCCCGATGATCATCTATGAAACTTTTGACACTATTTAATTTCGTCTTAACCATCCCTGTTTTCATAAGAAGTCTAGTGTTCTTATAAGGATTGATTAACTGATCATCTAATATTGACGACTATCCTCTTATGTCTCACCTTTGGCGTTTAAAACAATTTTGAAACCCTTACCATGATTACCGATTGTTAAATCTTGCTACCGCTACCTGATTTTGACTTTCACTTCCAATCCGTTTGATAAACAGTTAATATTTTCGACCATTCTGAGGGCCGTTTAACCCTAATGTGGTTGACACTTTCTATAAATCATTTTCCATGCTGGATATAAATGTATCATCCGATACTATTCTGTCTTGCAAATTCCACGCTACTCCTATGAGAACTCTAATGAATATTAACCATGAATTTAGGAAGTTTATTCCTTGAATGACGAATCTTAATTGCCAATCAGTTTTCCTTTGGAAGGATTTGATGCAAATACTATCTCCGTAGGAAATTGTTAAAAGAGCATGATGATGCTGATAACTGATATTTCTATACGTCTCACTTTGACGGTATACGATGTTCGTATTACCGATTATTCGCAACCTACCTGCCATTTGTGCTAAATAGCTAATAAGGTTTCAACACCTTAAATTGTTCGCCTATAAATCTCCACACTATACTGAACCATGTACTCGACTTTGACATATGAACTATCCGTCTGGTTTAATAACCATATTCGTCCTGCGTATCTGTTTACTATTGATATACCTGATTTTGGAGATCTTTTGATTATTGATTGGCTGGCTCTTCGTAAGAGCTACCATAAGACTACGGTAATTGAAATGTGATCCTTAAATCTGCTCTACCCTACTTTTGCTATGATAACCTTTAACCGCTCAGATATGTTAAGCTTAAAAACTGCTATGGAAATACTTACCCTGATCTCATTTGATCGTCAAATTCTCCTGACACCTGTTAGTATCCACCATTAGAGAGTTTTGGCATTGGAAGTTTTGTTGTACAAAATTTCTGGTGCTTCTGATGAAACTTTTAGGTATCTCTCCGATTGAGAAGTAAAATTGGCTTTGAACCGATATCAGCTGACGAACCATGATACTGTTGAAATTGAGAGATTGAAGAAGCTGATGTAATATGTTTTTGTCCACCTCGATGTTCCCTTTTAAATACTCTATTAATTTATGAATAAGAAGGAGAAAATTTTTGCGTCTGCATATCAACTATCGTAAACCTAACCGTAATTTTAACCATAATCACTTTTCAATTCTACGTGTCACTGATTAAATTGTTCTACCTTGAAACCCTGTATCAGACAACCTCATTTAATGTTTGAAGGACTGAAGAAGCAACCACGAGAAATCCTAAGATGGGAGATGACTAACTGAGAGCAACTTCCGTAAAGTATTTCAGTTTTATTAGTAAAGATGGGTGATGTAAATTAGATATGAAGTTTTCCCTGAAACGATTCATGAAAACTGTTTTTGTACTCATTGTGACCATTGTGAGTCTTAAATCATGCCAATAGTATTGGTTAATAAGAATCATGTTTGCACGAGTAATTGGACAATTGTCATAGTATGACAATATGTTTGTGCTCTGAGACGAACAAGGAACATGTAGACCATTTTCGTATTAAGGAATGACCCTTTGCTCTGGACGAGTAAATTTGCTTGGCTTTCAAAGATTGTAGCAGACAATACTACCAGGCATCCGGTGACGACAGCAATCAGAGTTGGCAAATTTTGATTTGTGCTAGGAGACCTGTCAAAGACACACAGCCTTACTTCTCTATTCATTTTAGTTGTACTAAGATGAATTGAGAGTAGAAGCAGGCTCGTGAATGGGTAATACACAGCGACTAGGTCAGAGATTCATGTTACCACACCACATCTCCAAGAAGAAGTGCCGAAGGCTTGAGGGATCAGACTCAAGTTATAAATACTTTTCACCAATGATCATGTGGACATACATAGACAGACTGCCTGGAATCGAGAGAGATTTAAGAGCATGTATTGAATGGATGATGTAGTTCACTTCCGTTTGACCTATTTAAATTTCGGTTACCTGATGATAAAATCCTTTGAATGGTTTAGGTTCTCTATTAGTAATTCTGCTTTGTGTTCATTCCGCGTATGTAGAACGATGGCTTTGATATGTCAAATTTGACGAATGATGGATGACCTGATGCTTTTGATGATGTGCCCAAATTCTGATAAACATTCTAGATCGGTTCCGTTAACTCCTTCGAGTGATTCGTTCTCCTCTTAGTTAAGGTATTTGATTTTTGTGACCTCTGAGACCGTAGGAAGACTAGGTGGATTAAGATAAGTTGTTATGTTCACGACTTGAGATAAAGTATGACCATCATGAGGGCATATTTATATGATGCCAGTATTATGACGTCTGGCCAACGTGATAATACTTACATCATATAACGTGCACTTGTTGTGGGCATTGGATATTTCGAGAAGTGCCTTAGAGCTTTAGAAATCCTGATAACTGTTTGAGATCATCTGCGTTAGTGAGACTTTAAGTTCATTCTACCTTTACGCGTAATCTGCTTTCGCCGTTATACGAATAGATACATCTGGATTCTAGTCACTCATTCTGCTGACCTCTGGACTCCCAATAAAAATCTTAGGTTCTGTTATAGAACTTCTACCAATTGATTTTATCGATAATCTATTCCTGTGCGTTCTAATCTGACTTGTCAAGTCAAAATCCTGTGTAATTCTTATGTCTCTTCCGAGAGAATCCGATCATCATCTATTAGGTCTGGTATGTCCTTGTTTTGTGTTCCGTTCTCTTTTCTTTCTGCTTCCTGCAAAATTCGAGGACGAAATTTTTTTTTAGTGGGGAAGAAGTTGTAATACCTGAAATTCAGATAACCTGTAAAATGACCAAATTACCCCGGAAGCCATAAAACTTAATAAAAACATTTATAAAATTCTGAAACGATTCCAAACTTCTGAAAACGAACCATATATGAAACGAATAAATTTCTGGGACAACATAATATTATTTCTGAATGTCCAAAAATTAGAAATCACTTGTATACATTTTATATGGTCCGAAATATATTTAGTAAATTTAATTAAGTTTTGTAAAATAAATATAAATAAGATAAATACAAAATAAATAAGGAAAATATATCAAAATACAATTCTAATTTGTGTGGGATTACAAAACTAAAAATATCTGATCTTTATCACCTTAAAGTCGGTTCATATAATTATTTATACAAATCTTATATTTTTATAAACCTAAAAAATTCCGAAACCCTTTATATCGAGAAAACAAAATTCCCAAAAACCCTCATTTGACTTCTGGACCTGATCTATCAATTTCTTGGAGTTCATTGGATTATTAAAGAGCTAAGAAAAATAAGAACTCGAATTTAGAATCCTTCGTTTGCTCGCTGTAATTGTTTTCTTCGATTGTATCATCCGAGAGGTATAAAATCTTCACGACTTATTCTTATGTTCTAAAAATTATCCACCATTTTTCTAGTGATCTATGGGTCGAATATAACCTAATATAATTAAGAAACATGAATCATGCAAGCTTAATCATGCGTACGAAAAATAATGAGTTAAAACACACGTAATTTACAAATAATATCAAACGAGTTTTTTGGATGATGAACATAATTTTTACGTGTTCCTTGATGTTAATATAAGCTTATAAAAATAGCCATGTGATTTTTAGAAGCTTATATTAATTATTCTTGAATTTTGTTTAAACCGTATATATGTAAAAATAAGGAAAAATTGGGAAAAACCCTAAAACAATTAGGGTTAGGGTTTGATCATGCTAGGTCTGATTTAATTAATGTTTCTAATGATGGGGTAATAGTGGTATAATTATTTGATGAATTAGGGTTTTGTTTGGTATTTAAAAAGTTATACGATTTGGTTTTTAATTCACAAGGGTGTGTTTTGTAAACTTTGAAACTTCTGGGATATTTTTGTAATGTCATTTAAGTCTGTAGGAATGTAGGAAAAATATAACTTGAGGGTCCTAAGTGTAAATATTGCAAGAAAATGAATAAATGGTATTTATAAGGGTCGAATTGTAATTAATTAAAATAGAGGGACTAAAAGTGTAAATTCTGGAAACTTGAAGTCATTTGGGTAAATAATGATATTAAGAGTGTTTTGTGTAATTTTGAGTATTTATGGGCTTAATATGTAATTGTTACGAAATTATGATTTAATTTATAAGTTTTGTAAAATTAAAGGACCATTTATGTAAATGTATAAATTCTGAGGGATCTAATCTGTAATATACTTAATTCTGATGTTACATTTTGTAATTATGTAAAATAAGATGCTTTTTTGGTAAATATGGGTATTGTAGGGTTTAATTGGTAAATTATGTAAATATAGGGTTTGTTTTGTAATAAGGAAACTAGAAGGGTTTAACCTGTAAATTTTGAAACTAAAAGGATTAAGATGCCATTCTGAATAAAATGAGTATTTAAATCAGTAACTTAAAGTATTTTCACTTTATGCCTTTGAATTAGATGAACTTACAATTAAAACCCTGAACTATGAAAATCTGTCATAATAAACCCTAAACTTTTGTAACCTGCTAGAAGATACCTTAATACCATAATAAGCCTTAAATAAGGACTTAACTTAATCTGAGATATTAATATCTTGCTAAATGTGAAAAGCTATTAATTCGGGAAACCTGCTAAAAATGGAAAGTTACTAAATCTGGAAAGTTACTAAAAATAGAAAGTTACTTAAAATGGAAAGACAACTAAAACCCACTTGTCATTTTGTCTTCTACTCCCTTAGGTTCGAGGAAGGAGTAATTTGATCCTTGTCATTTGCTATCCTTGTGTTCTGCTAATAAGGTACAGATATTCTGCCCTTCTCTAGTAAGGTGCCTTCGTTTCTTTTGATTTCGTATTTTGATTCGTTTAGGATTCCCTATGCCATTGCTATGTTCCCTCCTGTGTGTGCACCTTTCATGTGATCTTTTGTTTGTGAACCCTTGATGTGTTCCCTTTGTTCTGAATCTTTATTGAATCTCTTTGTTTTGACCTATTGTCCTGAATCCTGATCTGTAAATCTTGTTTTGAAACTTAATCTGACATACTTGTAGAAAACTTGATTTGATTTTTGATATAAACCTTAATCTGTTAAATCCTTATTTGAACCTAATTGATTTTGGAACCATCTTTAAAATACATATGAACCCGTTTGAGAAAAACTATTTTAAAAGAAGCAACACCACTTTTAATGGAAGTTAATGAAAGTTTTGGAAGACCATTTTTATGAAAACTATTTTGTAAGATCAGTTGTCATGAAACCGTTTGTGAAGGATTGTTCAAATGAACTTTTAAATAGAAACCTTTTTAAAGGAACTTTTGCTATGACCTCTAATTATGAACTTGTGAAAACTCTTTTCTGAAAACCTTTTGATATTGCCCTTTGGAACTGAACTTAAACTTTGATATAAAAACTTAATCTGATAAACTCTGACCAAAACCTTTGATATTAAATCCTAAAAATTTCTTGATATTAACCTTATGCCATGAACCCTTAAGATTTGACTTTCTAATTATGCTAGTACATTTGACCTTTGACCTGACAGTTTGATACTACGAGCCAATCACTAGGCATGAGGGTTTCATGTCCATGTCATTGACGCACCTCTGACATGACTCTAGGGCAGGAGAGTGATGACCTGTTCCGTCTCTTATTTATTATTTGCTATGGCCATTATAATTATGATTATTGATTTGTCTGTGGGGCGTATGGGTGCATCCTAGATTTGACCTGTTATCTGTTTATTGATATTTGTTAATTGTTATATTTGTCGGGTGACTGATGGTGTGTGCGATACACGTCTTTCACATATATCTGTGAGCTGATCACTCAAAATGATACATGAGGTCACCCCTCATATTATCTGTTACTTGAGAGGCATCCCCTCTAGATTACTTATATGTTTATACCGTTTTGATATGATCTGTTATCTGGGCTTGTAATAGATTACTATTTTTCCCTTATTTTATGACTATATTGTTTCTTTTCATTATCTCTTTTCTTTTATCTTTATTCCGTTCCTTATTCCTCTCGCTTTGATTTCGTATCGGTATGATCTGCATTCCTGATTTCCTTTGTACTGCTATCCATTATCGTTTCTTGTTATCTATATATCTGTTCACTGAGCTCTCGTAGCTCAGCCGCGTTTTCTTTTTCACGCGGCAGGTATTAGTAGGAAGCTGGGAATGAGTGAAGAGTGTACCTTGGACTTAGAAGATTGGATAGCTATGCTGGGTTAGAGTTTGGATTGAAGACATTATGTTTTAGAATTAGTTTTGGAAGTTTTAATTGTAACCATTTAGATTCAATATTTCATTTGTAAACCTTGAATTTTTGTATTACTGTATTAGTAGGCTTTGTTTTGATCTGATATGGATCCATTGTTGTGATATCTTTACCCTTGTCGGGTCGGGGTGTTACACCACCACCAAAGCACCAAAAAGGTGTTGTTGCGTTCTATTTTTGGTCAGCAGGAAAGACCCACGTAGGGTCATTTATTTTGTGCTCAGTAAACCCACACAGGGGTTGTTTTCTTTGGTTCTTAGTTTACCAAAAACACACCCGAGGGGTGCTTGTATTTGGTTTATGTGTGGTTATGTTTTTGGCTTATATTTTCAGCCACGATAAAGTTAAGTTTGGTTTGATTCTCGGCTGCTAACAGTCCACAGAAATGCGTGGTATTTTATTATGCTTATTTTGGTCTTGTGTTGGTACTCAAATTATTTTAGCCGAGAACCATGAGTCCTTAGTCATGTTTTGGTTGTTGGTTTCGATTCACAGAAAACACCTAAGTGGGTGCGTTTAGTTGGGTTGTGCTGTCACAGCAGCCCCGCCTAAGGGTGCGCTTGATTAGGCTTGCTTTCGTTAGCCCACCAACGCGATCAAATTATGGTTTCGTTTGGTGATGTTGTCTGATTCGACCCACACCACAGCTGATAAGTTGTGTTAGTTTCTATACGGGTCAGCCACAAAACCACCACCTTGGTGTTTGTTTGGCTCGTTACACGACAGCCCCGAAGGGGTGTCATTGTCGTTTGTTTGATTCCAGCTTATTTAACTGCTTATGAAACTACTTGTACTGATACTTGTAAATCTTTATTTATGTTGGGCTTGAATGGTTTGTATTTATTTATTATAACATATATCGGGCCTTGCTTATAATTTAGTTATGGGCTGAATATAATTAAATATTATTGGACTAATGATATAACTTATCAGACTAAATAATTCATTGTGTTGTTATACCGATCATCAGAGAGTTTCGGTATAATTTTGGACTTAATACCCTTGGTCGGGACATAATAATAATAAACTGATTGTACGTATATATTGGACGTTAGACGAAAAGTATTGATATCGGACATATCGTGTTAGACCCGTTTCCCGGGTACTTGTACCCCACCCTAGATGAAAATAGACCAAAGGCCTTACGTGATTGGCCAGTCAACGAATGTAACGTTATAGTCAAACCCGATAGTCAATTAATGATCAACGAATGTGTTATAAAGTTATGAAAAGTATTATGTGATACAACTAGAAAGGAAATAGACTTAAAGGACTAAAATTGTAATAAGTGTTAAATGTATTATAAGATAAGGTGTGGCCAAAATAGAAGAAAATGGAATCGAAGGACTAATATTGCCATATGACTAAACTAGTTCAAGAACTAGATAAATATCTAGTTATCCACAAACTTCTACAAGTTTCCACCTTTTTCTTGTATGTGTTTGTGTGGTACGGTTATTAGAGAAAAGGAGGGAAGAAGATGAAGTTGATGACTAATCCATGAAGAGTTTAAGGTTCCAAAGCAAGGGTTAAGTCCTAGCTATGATCTTTCCCACAAGTAAGTATCTATGTTCTTGATTAAATGAAGTTAAGGTTATAAGTAAAGTGGGATTTCATCATATGATCAAGGTATGATCATATGATGATTTATGATAGAAGATAGGTAGGTTTAAATGAGTTATGTCAACCCATGTTTATTGGTATTGATTGTGATGTTGTTAGGTTTTGGTTAATTATGAAGATTAATGATGATGATTATGGAAGATAGTGGTGATACTGATTATATGCTTAGCTTTGGAAGCTAAGGTAAGTAAATTGTACTAAAACATGTGTTATATGTGTGTTATCCATATATTTGTTATGATTGTGATAAAGTTTAGAACTTGGATTGAGTAATGGATGAAGGTTAGGAAAGTGGTGACTAGTTATGAGCTAGTCAAGAAAGTATGCGATTAATTGCGAGCGAGACTTGTTGTAGCTTATGTGATGAAGGTTTATGTGATAAATTGAATGTTATAGTATGGAAGCAAAGTAAGTGATCATGATGCTTATGTGCTAATATTATATATATATATATATATATATATATATATATATATATATATATATATATATATATATATATATATATATGATATTTGTTTTATGTCGGGTTACTTACTAAGCGAAAGCTTATGGTTTAGTTGTCTAACCATTTTGTAGGTTGGCATGTTTTTATGGATGGCTTGGATATATGGATTAAGGATTTGGATATGCAAGATTAAAGGTAGTATGTGTTTAGGAGCTAGGTAGAATATCGAGCTCAAGTGTAAAGTTTGTACCCCCGTTGGTCTTTTATTGGTTGGTAAAGTGTATCCGTATGGCAAATTGTATGTTAAGGTTGTCCTAACGATTTGGTAGTCAACAGTTGTGTCAAAGTATGTTTTATGTGTTTATAGTAAAAGTTAAAGGGGCGTTTGGATTAATTGTAAATATACCCATTTTGGGATGTAAACGGGTCATGTGGCTATGAAACAGATTTAATATGTTAAGTTAATGATTTTGGTTAAGTTTGATGTAATACGGATGTGGTATGGGTTGTATATCGTGAAAACGGGCTAAAAACGAAAGTTATTGAAGTTGCAGACCCCCAGCCGGCGGTTGGAATCCCAACCGGGGCGGCTGGGACTTTCTGTGAAGGCCAACCGGCGGTTGGAACTCCAGCCGGGCGGCTGGGAACTTTCTGAGAAGCCCAACCGGCGGTTGGGAGGTATTTTCAGGTTTTGTCGATTTTTGAAAAATCATATCTTTTAAACCGTAAGTCGTCAAGGGTCGTGCCACCCGGCGTTTCGAAGGTAATTGAGTCTAGTTTCATTTAAAAATAGTCTCAAGTTCTGAATATATATAGATTTTTATCATTGGTCAAAAGAGTGACAGGATGTCCGTAAAAGTCAAGCGTTTCCGCGTAAAAGTTCAAAGTTTTTGGTCTAAGCGGGCACGGGGTGTAACAACTTGGTATCAAAGCTTCGGTTTAAGTGAATTAAGTTTCCACTATAGGTTGCCTAGACTTAAACCACTCGTGGAAGCGTAGAACGTAGGCATAAGAAATGCGAAAGGTAAATGTTTAAGTTAGAAGAAGAAATATGTGATATGTTATGTGGACCAAAGTTGATGAGTGATGAATGTGTTTTATGTGTTAATATGTATGTGATGTGAGTCCGTGGAGGACTTGAAGTGTTTAAGTGATTAGTTAACCGTGCACCTCGGTCGGTTCCGGTGATTGTTTTGTGATTAATGAATGTGTGATAGAGTAATGGTAATGGAATGCGAGTAGGAATGCTAAGCAGTATTAGAGATGGGCTAATAAATGAATTAAAGTGTTATGATGCCTTAGTTATAAGGTAGACTAGTGTTTGTGGCTAATCAAAATGTTAATGCTTAGACATGGATTGATTGTGCAATATGATGTATGAACCATAGACTACGTGAGTTGATTATGATTATGAATGTTAGAACACTTTTTGGACAAGTGTTAAATGTTAAGTGTTATCGTTTATGCGATGTTAAGTCTATGGTAGTTGGTTTTATGTCTAAGTAGAATGAGATTGTACTTGATAGCATGAATACGTAGAAGTGTACGAGATATGATAGATGCATTGGAATGCATATTATGCAAGACTTAATGGATATGTGCGAATAATGTTTATTGAGCGAATATGGTTGATGATAGAAGTTGCTTGAAGCACGGTTTAAGTCTAATGTAAATTATTAATTGCCACATTTCGTGGGATGGCCAAGTAGTGGTAAAGGTTGATAGACCACATTGATATGTGATGTCACACCCCCAAATACCTGATTTGCAGCAGAATGGAATACCTGGGGCGCGACTGCCATAGCATCACAGTTACAGTTATATTGAACGACCTAAAGTGTCGTTTTTAAATGTACATCGTTTGATTTGATAAAACATTCAGAGTTTACAAAAGATAGGTCCCAAAAGATTTGCCAAAGTTACGGAAATAAGTTTGTTACAAACCAAACGATAGTTTAAGTGCATAAAAAGGCAGGTGAGACGCGTCGTCATCGCGACTCTATAGTAAGTCTTCATGCATGCCATGATGCGAATGCCCTAATTACCTGAAAATACATTGCTAAAACGGTCAACAATAATGTTGGTGAGAATCATAGGTTTATATAAATGTTTTGATAACCACAAGTATAAAGTTAAGTATGACAATGTAGCCATATAAATAAAATCATACAATTGCTATAAGCTCATGACCCCGAAGCTAGACTAATAATGTATGCCCCAACTGAGTGTTTTGCCAGACACTCTATTATAATTCAAATGAAATGCGTCCGTTTGCCTAACCGGTCAAGTTGGAGCGACTAACCCGGATGGAGGAGTCACCCTCAATAGATCTATTCACTCACCCTCGCTTACTGTCAATTAACGGTTCACGATAAATAAAATGAGACTTTAATATGGCAAGTGGTAACTTAAGCAATGTAAATGTATTTAATGTATTTGGACTCGTAATAAAATGATGTGCACTGTATTCTCCCCCGAAAATTTAGAGACGAAATTGTAAATTGAAAATGGGGCTATGAAAACTCACCTTAAGCAAAAGCAACTCCCGATTGGTACTATGATAAACTGAAAATATAGGTCCGACAACCTAATCGCGACCTAAATAATGCATATGTCTTAGGCTTTGAAAATAAGGTCAAGCACGCAAGTTCATACTCTACTCTATCACTTGTACATGTTGTTGAAATATTTTTCGTCAAAATATAGTTGCGTCAAATCGATCCTTTATTTAGAAAATTACCACTTTAGAAAATGTAACTGATTTGTCATATGATCACATTTTAGTCGTCATCTTAGTGAGTATTTCAAAAGTCTCTAACGCGCCTATAAAGTATATATAATGTTCTATTATTTCCGTTCACGTCATTTTTGCCAAAATATACTCTAAAAGGTCCAAAATTCCATTTTTCCCATTTTGACAGCTTTTCTAATAGAGAAAAATAAGTTGTCAACGTATATGTTGACGTAAAACTTTCTTTTGGCCATAACTTTTGCGTCGTAGCTCGGTTTATTAAGTTTGACCTATCCCCGCGAAGGTATTTAAGTATAATTTAGGCTTTTCAAGGTCTCGGCTAGTCTAGACTTCATTTAATCTCAGTTTTCATCTCTTAAAATTCTGGACAGATTCATTTATTTTCTGAAAATGTAGTTTTCGTCGTCTAAATTGAAAATAGCGTATCTTTTTCGTTATAAACCCGTTTTAACTCATTCAAGCGGCCACATTTTCGTTATTAAGTCTATTTTCTATATTTCTAGCCTAATAATGCCTTAAAGCTACTGATTTTTCCAGTTTTTATAAATTGGGATAGATTGTTTATCAAGAATGTCAAAAACCATTTTCTAACCTTCTAGTCATTATAACCAGTTAACCACAACTTCAAATCTAGTCCTAGATCCTCCATCAACTTCTCAACACCATGATAATGGTTTAACCATAAGCTTAACAATATTCTAAGGTCCATGAAATACTCATCAAGAATGTTTAAACACACACGTTTATGAAGTTTATTACCACTTTCATAAGAAGAGTTTTACTAGTTAGTTTTTCATGTAACCAAAACTTGTTAAAAACCAAATCTTTGTTAAAGGATCATTGTAAATGTAAAACTTTTATCAACATGTACCAAGAGATAATTAAGTGTACACTTAACTTAGCATGAAACATAAAGAAAACATGAAATTTAGTAAGATTACTTACAAAAGAAAATTAGTGAAATGTGAGTTATGAAACACTAGTTTAACCTCAAGATCTAATGCTCCAAATCTTGCTAGAATTCTCTAAATATACTAGATCTTATACACAACAAGCTTCTCCTCTCCTTGGCTCCAAGAGTGGGTCGATTTTTATAGAGAGAATAAGTATGATTGTTTTTATTTTTGGCTAATAGAAAGGATAATGAAACTAGTTAGGGCTTATTTATAGTGGAAATGGTCCAAGGTTGAATAGTTTAGTCAAAAACTCATTAATTAGCTATGAGGGGGGGGGTCAAGGTGGTCAAGGGAACATTATGGAGGCTAAGCCTCCATATTAGGCAACTAGTCCTTGTTTTAAGGATTGTGTTTTGTAATTAATGCAAGTAGAAAAATTGTCTAGTTAATAATTAGGGAACAAGAGGGGGGGCGGCAAAAGGGAAAAATTATGATGAGATGAGTAGTTTTGATACAAAATTGTATGTGTTGTATGTATTGGGTGTTAAAAATAGGTATTGGTTATTGGTTTGGTGATTACCGAAAGTTATACGTATTTAAACATAAGATATAAATAAATTATTTTATGCGTCAGGAAATGATAACGCTTAAATCTAACATGTTTTTAGGCGCGTTATTGCTAGTTTTGTGCATCATATTTGGTTATATTTATGTGTATTTGTTGCTAAATGATGAAAAAGTGTGTATGCAAGTAAATATAGCCAAGTGCAGGAAAAGTTGAGGAAAAGACGAAGAAATGAAGAGATTATGCACATTTGGAGAATTACGAGAAAGAAACCACGCGATACTTCAAGGATTTGATTAGTTCAAGATTTTCATGCTTATATATCAAGAAAAGATTAAGTTCTATGATAGGAAGTAGTGGTACAGCGAAGGATCAAACACGTAACGAGAAAAGAGAAAGAAAAAAATAAAGTTGTATGGCAGAGTGATCCATCCGATCGGATGGCACCCGCATCCGAATCGGATGGGAGAAGGTTATTATACCGAGAGCTCCAACCGATCAGTTGGAGCCAAATACCGATCGGTTGGCCGACGCTGGAGTTACAAAGTTGCATTTAATGAAGAAGTTAAGCCCCATAATCATTGAGGCTTATCATTTCTCTGCTATTAACTGATATTGGACGTTTTTGCTTGGAGAATAAGGGTTTCCTCACTTATTTAAGAAACCCTTGCCTAGTTTACAAAAGAGAGAAGTTTTTGGGAGGTGACAACCCAAAGGCAAATCGAGTGAGGCTTACACCAAGTCTAACTAACTTATTATTATTGCCCGAAAGCTTGTAGTTGCTGTGAAAACGTCTAGGAAGCCTTGAGTTCGAGTCTCAAGAGTTGTGTCCGTGTGTGGAGTTGTTTACGTGTAATCAAAGGCGATTGGAGGAGTGTGGATTGCTATAGTTCCACAATTCTAGTTCTTGTAATTCCTCGATTAGGTATTTCTTGTTGAGTTATTATGAACTACTTTTACTTTTACTATAAGATGAATGAAAGTTTGGTTAATTACTTGTGTTTGATTATGATTGTTATGGAGTGATTGTGGTTGTACTTGTGTGTGTATGATGTGACAATTGTTGGAGTAATCTTATCATAGTGATGCATGAAAACATATCTTGTTTTATGAGTTTGTTGAGATACAATCTAATCTTGCTTAATTGGTTGGTAAAAACAATCTTAAAGACTAACAAAGGCCGAAAGGAGTTTTCTTTATGTTTTTATTCCAAAAAGTTAGTGCACGAATTAGTATGGATTATGGTGTGTGACAAACACCATCTTTACTCATTAAAATGGATTTGGAAACGATTTCATCACGAAAAAGGCCGAAAGGATTCGTAGGAATTCTTAAGATAAGAAATGCTTTCAAACAACAAAAAGCTTAAAAGAATTGTCGTAATAGTTAATCAAGGCCGAAAGGAATTAACTAGGAGATTGAATTCTAGATATGATTTCTCATGATAAAAACCATTGATTGCGAATCATTCATATTAAGTTGTGCATCACTACAAGTTACACCCAACTTGGTTGGTTACTCTAAACAATTGGTCATAAGAATCACACACAAGTATATTTGTTTTTGATTGATTGAACCTTGCTTGCTTTCGAATTTACTTCAAATTGGATTGACACCCTTTTTGCTAAAACTTATTTTACTAAACCTAAACCCCAATTCCCTTGGGACGATCTCGACTTACCCACCTTTACTACCACGGACGAGTATACTTGCTCGTATGTGTGATTAGAGAATTGGATAAATCGTGTTTATTAATTTTAAAACTTGAACACAACGACACGCACATCAAGTTTTTGGCGCCGCTACTGGGGAATTGTTAAGATTTTCTTGGTAGTTGGGCTTAGTAGCATAGTTTTTTTAAAGAGTTAAAAAAAAAAAAAAAAAAAAAAAAAAAAAAAAAAAAAAAAAAAACAGAGTTTGGTTCGGAACCAACCGAATCGGATGGATGCCCATCCGATCGGTTGGTGGTCTCGGTAAATATTTTTGTTTAAGTAATTTTTTGTTATCTTTCAGTTTTTATGTTTCATTAATGCTATGATTAATTAGTTTAAGTAGTAGATTAATTAGGATAATTAATTTAAGGTTATTAGAAGAGTTTTAATATGATAAATGCTTAGTTAATTTAGTTAATTTTTGGTTTAATGTGTGGTAGTTTAATAGTTTTTATTCAATGTGTTGATAATTAGTTTTATGATTATTAAGTTAAGGTTAAAAGTTGATTAATTAGTTTTATGATTGGTAGTTAATTGTTAGTTTTTATTAATTAGTTAATTTTAATTATTTAGTTTCTTTTTAAAAAGTAAAAAAAATTAAAAAAAGGGTTATAAGTTTAGTTTTTTTTATATAAATTAAAAAAAAAAATTAGTTTTTCGATCTAACCGATCGGACGCTGCCCGCATCCGATTCGGTTGGGGCGATTTCAATTTTTCCATTTTGTCCATCCGATCGGATGGAATGTAATACCGATCGGATGGTTGTCTCGGTAAAAGTTTTTGTGATTTTTAATTTTCAGTTGCTTTGATGTTATAATAGTTTGAAGTTGTTTGTTTGCTTATTTTGGTTTTACATTTGGATATGATTCGATTATAACTAACCCTCACGCTAATAGTTTGGATTTTTGTTTTTGTGGTTATGTTATAGTTAGTGCTTAAGTAGAATGGAGAGTTTAAGCAATGTTTCGGAGTACTTGAGAAATTTGGAAGAGATGTTGAAAGATTCAGGTGATTCTTTGGAGAAATTGGAAAGTATTTTGGACGAAGCTAAAGTTGGTTTAGAAGGAAAAGAAGAAGTTGGCGAAAGCATTGTTTGTTTACCTAAGGAGAAAATAGTAGTTGTGTTTACACAAGCACCACCTAGAGAGTTTTATGTACCATTTATGAGGTACGCTACACCATGTGGTGTAGAAGGCAATAAAGCTTGGGACGCTCAACTTAATATGGAGTATGGTGAAAATTATATTACGGAGGAGATGCTTGGTAAGCTTGGCTTTGTTAGGCTTGATTATGAAGATTATGGGAGAAAGATAGTGCGAGATGTGAATGTTAATATTCATGGTCATGTTTTCAAGATTGACTTTGTTGTGTTGGAATATGGAAATGCGGGTGAACCAGAAGTGATGTTTGGTAGAAATTTTCTGGTTAAGACTAAATGTAGGGTTGATTTTGCTTTGGGAGAGATGAGAATTGATGTAGATGATGATATGGTAGAGAAGAAGGAAGGTAGAGGAGAGATTGTGAAAATGGGAAAGGCAAATCGAAAGAAAGCACCACTTAACAAACTTACCCAACCCTCCACCCCTAAGAATGAGAGTTCTTCATCAAGTTCACCACCCAAATCACCCCAAGAAGTTAAACCATTGACTCAAGAACAGAAGGAAGCAGTTTTGGAAAACTTAGAAATGAAATTTAAGGAGCTTATGGAAGAGAAGCCGGTTATAAAAGTGTTGAACAATTACATGACTTATCGTAAGAAATTAGATGCGGTTATGATGGCAACAGCTAAGCTAGAGGATAAGAATTTTGATGAGTTTGCAAGGGAAAGGATAGTTGAGAATGGGTTGCCTAAGAAAGAGAGCGATCCGGGGAATTTCGTGTTACCAATTAAGGTAAATGGAACCGATGCGATGTATGCATTGGCCGATACAGGAGCAAGTGTGAATGCGATGCCGTATCCATTATACAAAAGATTAGGACTTGGTAATCCTCAACCAAATCAATATAATCTTACTATGGCTGATAATTCAAGAGCAAAAGCAATGGGAGAAGTGAAGAATGTTAGAGTTTAAGTAGGATATCAAGCTTTCTTAGCCGATTTTCTTGTGCTTAACATTCCGGTGGATAAGGAGTTACCATTGTTGTTAGGAAGAACGTTTTTGAGAACTTGCGGAGCTATTATAGATATGGGTAGAGGTACTATGACTATTAGTGATGGAATCTTGAAGCATACTTACTATCCTAGACCTAGAGGCAAGATTGTGAAGGAAGTGCATGAAGATGAAGAAGAAGAAGATCATTTAGGTTGTTTCGAAATTGGTAGAGATGAAGAGGGAAGACCTAAATATGGGCCGATTGTCCCTAGTTACTTTGGTATTGAAGATGAGTTGGAAAGAGCTTTAGCTATGGAGGTTTTCTATAACCCATTCAAAAATGTTTTTGTGTTCAATAAATTGACAGATTTTCTTGGATCTTTACCGGTTCAATTGAAGAATTTGGAATGGGGACCCGAAGGAGCTAGTGTTTACAAGAAGGAAGAAGGTGATGGAGAATGGCATGTGAAGTTTGATATAGTTTGTCCGGATGGAAGAAATTTTGCAAGAAAGTTTAAAACAAATGACTAATCGGGAGTTGTCCGGAAAATTTCAAAATGAAGACATCTTGAAGCATGAATATTTTGAAGGATGAAGACAAAAGTTGAAGAATAAAAGCACAAGGCTTGTGCTAGTGTTTGTTTGTTTTATTTATTTTAATGCATTTTTAGTAGTTTAATATTTGCATTTAAGTTTGAGTTATGTTAAGACCTTTTGGTTATCTTGGTTTTATTAAGTTTTAATTTATGGAGTTAAGTTTTGTTTTAGAAGTTGTAGAGATAGATTGAATAACAAGTTGGTAGAATAAGTGTGTTGGGTATTTTTCATACTTAAAAAGAGGTATTTTGGAATAGTGAAAACATTTCTCATTTTGTTCTTACAAGAGTCAAGGTGTTGAAAGAAATGAGAAAAAGTGAGTTTTGCAAAAATTCAATCCGAATCGGTTGGATGAAATACTGATCGGATTGAGTGAAGTATATATACCCAAGATTTCAAAAATCATAAAAACACACACATACTCATTCCACTATACTTGGGGTTCATTAATTAGACCATTAGAAGGCTATTAAGAGTTGTAGGAGAGTTGAAAGATCATCAATGGCACCTAAGCAAGTAACATCATTAAATTGTATCAATTAAGTTTTAATTCGAGTTGATTGAATTAGGTCAAAGTTTGGGCATTTTTGATGTAGTTCGAATTAAGATGTAATTTTTCTGGAATAGATGGGTAAATGATTGAGGAATTCATTGCAAAAAAAATGAGATAGATTGATTAAGTTTTGAGAAAGAATGAATTGATTGGATTTTTAAATCAAATGGGTCGAAACTTTGAATCAATTCTGGGTTGAAAGTGATGATTTCCAGATGTTGTTTAGATGTTAATTAATGTTTTTAGTATGATGCATTGTGGATTAGAACATTGATAAGGTTTTGATTTTTGAAAGTGTTCATATGTTCATATGTTCTAAGATTGATCATGCGAGTATGTTATGGATATGATTTGGAGATAAGTGGGATATGTAGAGACCATAGTGATTGATCAAATGCAGGATAGGGAAGAGTAGGATTTGTTAGAATTGATTGGAAGTCGAACAAAGAAAAAAAAAATTTACAGAATGCCCAACCGATTCGGTTGCGGGGCATTACCGATCGGTTGGGGGCTAGTATTCAGTTTATCCGATTCGGTTAGGTGAGATACCGATCGGATGGAACTTTCTGTGATGAAAATTGATTTTTCAAAGGTTAAGTTTTTAGACTTCTAGATCATGCATGCTTAGTTTCTATGCTCTTATTCTATCATATGTTTGTGTTTTTCTACAGAGTTATCTTGCAGGTGGATCAGGAATTGCGAAAAGAACAAGAGAAGGAATCCGGAAGAGAGAACAAATGCCGATTCCAGAATGTCATCCTAATCTACTGTGGCGAGGGGAAGATCCGATGGTCCGACAATCTTTCAATGCTATTCTTCTTAAGATTGGCGGATGGGTAATTCATTCCCCAAGGATATGAAAGAGCTTGGTTGTGATGAATTTTTGGAAGATATGTTTCTTATTAGGATACTGTGGAACAAACGGATATTGACCTCTAACATGTGGATGAGAGCACTAAGCATAAGGGAGCCAATATACAAAGAATGGTGTTTGGAATTTTTGTGTTCGATGAGAATGAAAGAAAGAGTTACCGATATCGGAGTTACCACCGATAAATTCTTGGAATTCAGACTAGGGGGAAGGAAGCATGAAGTCACGCTCTTCGAGTTTGGGAACCTATTAGGTTTATACTCGGATGAAGATTTAAGTAACAAGGATTTTAAATTTCTGGTAATGAGTGGAGAAAGGAGTAAAAATAATTTTGACGCACATGGATACTGGAAAAGGATTAGCACAGAAAGCAAGTTAGTGTTCGGGGAAAGTAAAGTTTCAACAATTAAGAGACCATTGTTGCAAGTGCTACATAGGGTTGTGGTACAATCATTGTTGCATAGAACGTCTGGTGTTAATCTGATTTATGAAGATGACTTATGGATTATTCAAGCATTAGACGAGAAGCATCCTTATAGGCATTTGAACGTAGCTTGGGTGATAGTGCAACACTTGCACAAACGCGCGGCAGTTGGAGCAAGGAATTATATATGTGCAGGTCATTTTATTTCACGAATAGCTAGGAATCTTGGGCTATTTATTGAGGAAGAGATGAGTGTTTTTAGTGAACCGGTTACTCCATTGAATATCGACATCAAAGGGTTCACAAATCTTAGAGAAAGCAGGGATGAAAAGCTAAGAGGACTTCCAGAAGTCCTAGATGTGCAACCAATAACAACTTGGGATGGTTGATGTTATGGTTATGTTTTAAAAAGACAATGATGGTTGAACAATTTCTATTTCTATTTCTTTAACTTAACTTTCGTAGGATTTATGGTTATGATTTTGGTTTGTTTTGGATTATTTTTATTTCTATTTTATTATGTTTTATATTTGGTTTGGTATTTTGTTTTGTTGTCTCGAGTATAGTGTTTGCAGTGTTTGCAGGGGAAGAATTGACGGAAGCTTAGTGTTGATCAAATATTTGGAGTTAGAAGAACTCATGTGCTTAATTATGATCAAATAAGCCTATGCGAATATTTTTTTTCCGGATAGTATTCATTTATTTTTCTCTATTTCTTTTTCTTATTTCCTTTACTTTGAAGTTCGTTTTATTACATTGAGGACAATGCAAAACTTAAGTGTGGGGGAGGGAAGAAATAGGAAAAATATATTTAATTTTTTTTAATTTTAATTTTTGATTTAGTAGATTTTGGAATTCAAGTAACTAGAATATGTTCGTCCTTGATTTTTTCTAGTTGTTAGATGAATTGATTCAATGGTAAAAATAAGGCTATTTGAAAATTTTTAGAATGTAATCAAGTTATGAGTGATATTGATAACTATTGCTAGTACATTTTATCACCACTTTAAATTGTGAGGATTTAAGCCTTTTTGTATAAAGCACTTCTTATGCTTTATATTTCGTTATGAGTGTGCCGGTGATTATGTTGATTCTAGAACTTGTACTTGTTATGCATTACGGTTAAAATTACTTTCAAGTAATAAAATATATTCAAATGATAAGAGGCAAATTATGATTTTTCACCAAATGGCCTTCCGTTTACAATTTATTTTTGCTAACCGCATTGGTTAGTTGTCTTAAGTGATTGGAACCCATTTGTTAGCGTTATCTTATACGCTAGATACCCTTAGTTACACCCTTTTGAGCCTATCTTTTCTTTTGATTAAATCCAAAAAAGTAAAAAAAAAATTTACACCTTACACCTTAGACTTTCCCGAATCAAGTTCAAATGAAGTCCAAAACTATTTATTTTTTTGAGGATTGCATGTTGACCACACCTTGCATGTATATATGTTGTTTCAATGAAGAAGGAGGTCGCTACTCTTATTTGTATTTTTTGTAGCGTGTGCTCATCCAAAGTGTGGGGGGGACGTTGTGTTAAAAAAAAAAAAAAAAAAAAAAAAAAAAAAAGGAAAGCCAATGAGCTATGAAAGTATGGAATGATGAAAATAAAATAGTCAATGAGCTATTAAGGAAGGGAAGAGTTTATATGAAATTCGGAATAATAATCGAAGAAGTTTGGTGGAGTAATCATTTGTGATATAAAGAGTTTGGGACGGAATTTGGACTTGATTCTTATTTGATTTTTTTTTAGAACCAAATCAAAATTCCCATGTCTTATCCTTACCCTTACCAATTACTTTATTCGTTGTTAGCTTTCGAGCATCCGGATTTAGTGATGGCTTTGTTTAGATATGTAGTACATGAATGTTCTAGTGACCATCCGAGTTTTTGAATAGTTGAAAAACGTTGTTAGCGATCTAGTGAGTAAATTGGTGACCATCCGTTATACATGTAACGTCGTTAGCGAACCAAGGTACAATCTAGTGACCATCCGTTGCTTAACTAAACAAAGATTAGTTGTTAGCGAGCTATGATGTTCTTGTATGAAGTATTTACACATTAGCTAGGTAATCAAAACCCTTCAACCTAAAGCCAAATAAAAGACCTCTTTGATGTTTTATTTTGTTGTTTTGATACAAGTACAAGCTTATGGTAAGAAACATGAATCATGACTGAACGATTGAGTGATTTACAATCAAATATACCTTCGAGTGTTGTGTGAATTTAAAATTTCCTTAGTGAGGTGCTTCGTGATGTTATCAAGATCGATTTAATTTGCGTATATTTCAAGGATTTTTCATAATAAAAGTAAAATAACAATTGTCCTATTGGGATGGTTGTTAGCTTTTTATAATCATAATGAAGATGCCATTAAGTTCAGTTTTTCTAAAAATTAGACTTGCTCGGGGGCGAGCAAAACTCAAGTGTGGGGGATTTGATAACGCTTAAATCTAACATGTTTTTAGGCGCGTTATTGCTAGTTTTGTGCATCATATTTGGTTATATTTATGTGTATTTGTTGCTAAATGATGAAAAAGTGTGTATGCAAGTAAATATAGCCAAGTGCAGGAAAAGTTGAGGAAAAGACGAAGAAATGAAGAGATTATGCACATTTGGAGAATTACGAGAAAGAAACCACGCGATACTTCAAGGATTTGATTAGTTCAAGATTTTCATGCTTATATATCAAGAAAAGATTAAGTTCTATGATAGGAAGTAGTGGTACAGCAAAGGATCAAGCACGTAACGAGAAAAGAGAAAGAAAAAAATAAAGTTGTATGGCAGAGTGATCCATCCGATCGGATGGCACCCGCATCCGAATCGGATGGGAGAAGGTTATTATACCGAGAGCTCCAACCGATCGGTTGGAGCCAAATACCGATCGGTTGGCCGACGCTGGAGTTACAAAGTTGCATTTAATGAAGAAGTTAAGCCCCATAATCATTGAGGCTTATCATTTCTCTGCTATTAACTGATATTGGACGTTTTTGCTTGGAGAATAAGTGTTTCCTCACTTATTTAAGAAACCCTTGCCTAGTTTACAAAAAAGAGAAGTTTTTGGGAGGTGACAACCCAAAGGCAAATCGAGTGAGGCTTACACCAAGTCTAACTAACTTATTATTATTGCCCGAAAGCTTGTAGTTGCTGTGAAAACGTCTAGGAAGCCTTGAGTTCGAGTCTCAAGAGTTGTGTCCGTGTGTGGAGTTGTTTACGTGTAATCAAAGGCGATTGGAGGAGTGTGGATTGCTATAGTTCCACAATTCTAGTTCTTGTAATTCCTCGATTAGGTATTTCTTGTTGAGTTATTATGAACTACTTTTACTTTTACTATAAGATGAATGAAAGTTTAGTTAATTACTTGTGTTTGATTATGATTGTTATGGAGTGATTGTGGTTGTACTTGTGTGTGTATGATGTGACAATTGTTGGAGTAATCTTATCATAGTGATGCATGAAAACATATCTTGTTTTATGAGTTTGTTGAGATACAATCTAATCTTGCTTAATTGGTTGGTAAAAACAATCTTAAAGACTAACAAAGGCCGAAAGGAGTTTTCTTTATGTTTTTATTCCAAAAAGTTAGTGCACGAATTAGTATGGATTATGGTGTGTGACAAACACCATCTTTACTCATTAAAATGGATTTGGAAACGATTTCATCACGAAAAAGGCCGAAAGGATTCGTAGGAATTCTTAAGATAAGAAATGCTTTCAAACAACAAAAAGCTTAAAAGAATTGTCGTAATAGTTAATCAAGGCCGAAAGGAATTAACTAGGAGATTGAATTCTAGATATGATTTCTCATGATAAAAACCATTGATTGCGAATCATTCATATTAAGTTGTGCATCACTACAAGTTACACCCAACTTGGTTGGTTACTCTAAACAATTGGTCATAAGAATCACACACAAGTATATTTGTTTTTGATTGATTGAACCTTGCTTGCTTTCGAATTTACTTCAAATTGGATTGACACCCTTTTTGCTAAAACTTATTTTACTAAACCTAAACCCCAATTCCCTTGGGATGATCTCGACTTACTCACCTTTACTACCACGGACGAGTATACTTGCTCGTATGTGTGATTAGAGAATTGGATAAATCGTGTTTATAAATTTTAAAACTTGAACACAACGACACGCACATCAGGAAATATTTTTGGAACTTTTGTAATCTTTTTGGAAGTATAAAAATACGTTAGAAATAATCATTGAGAGAATTGGGTTTATCGGGTGTTAAATTTTTAATAACGAATAGCGTTTG
Source organism: Artemisia tridentata subsp. tridentata (assembly GCA_021014915.2). Classification (NCBI taxonomy): domain Eukaryota; kingdom Viridiplantae; phylum Streptophyta; class Magnoliopsida; order Asterales; family Asteraceae; genus Artemisia; species Artemisia tridentata. Next base: position 367,301,153 of record CP139509.1, on the reverse strand, counting down.
TTGAATTGACAATCGTAAGTATTTAAAGAAAGGAAATTGTTTTAGAGTTTAAAATTGTGAACTGTTGCAGGAGCAAGGTACTGGAGCGTTGTGGACTAAATATAACCTAATTCTTAGTGTACTAGAAATATATTCTAAAATTCACGTCGGTTTAGTTAAAAGTTATACGTGAGTTAAAATTATGCAAGCTCGTGGATGACCTGATATGATGATGACGTTAGTGATGATATGCAAACTAACCCTAGTCTATATGATGCGTCCTCAATGATGTTCCATGATAGCAGCTTAACCCCTACGGTTACACAAATTTGATTTTCGTAAACCTAGTTTAAGAAATGATGAATAATGACCATGAATAGTGATTTCCCTCTGGGAGTGAATAGTGTTTCATAAATAGTAAATTTTTTGATAACGTTTCAAAGTTACAAACTGGCTTCAAAAATGATGAATAGTAAAATAGTGAATAAAAATCCGTGAATAGTAAATTCCCGAGATGAATAGTGAACTTTCAAAATTTTAGAAATGACCTGAAATTACGATTTGTCACATGTGAAAAGATAAGCATGGTAAGTGTTTGATAAAGTATAGATGCTTTGAAAGCTTGAGATAAAGTAAGAAATGAATAATGAAGTATGTTTGTAGTTTGATGATTAGAAAGACACGATTGATATAATAACGATTAGATGCTTGAAGGTACGAATTCTTATATGAGTAACTAAAATGAGAAAGTTAAAGTGTATAGTTAAAACGTGATGAGATCATGTTACATATAAAACATGATAAGTAAAATGTGTTAGTAATAAATGGTTAAGCATGATGAGTAGAAGTGATGAATGAGATACAGATTGCGCTAGAAGTCATAAGTGATATGTAGTGCGCTAGAAAGAATTGTAAAACATGAATATAATCATGCTAATATATTGGAATGTGTATGATGAGATTAATGAGAATGTTATAGAATAAACCTATGTAAGGTTTATATGTGTAAAAGTTGAGTAAACTAAATGAAGTGATAGTATAAGTTGAGAATATGGTCAACAAGGGGTTGACGGGTAATAGTAAAAGTGCTTTGTAAGAACACTTAGAAAATGTGTAAATTGTAATGGACAAGCATCATACAGAACTTGTCTAAAATAAAGATGGCGCATAGTGAATGTGTGAGTCAACTTGGGGTTGACGGATGAATGATAAGTTGCATTGTGAAAATGCAAATATAATAAATGGGCAAGTGTTATATAGAAACTTGTCTAGATGAAAGTAAGCATGGAAGTGAACGTTAAATTGCTTAAGGCAATGAGAATTGAGGAAATGATAGAGTGTACATGACGATAAAAGTACATGAAAGATAAAAAGTGTAAAGATGATAAGGTAGATATAGCTTGGATCCAATGCTCTAGTTTTGGTATCCTTCGGGATAGCCCAGCTTGCCTTTATGGCATGTGTTTTGGTATCCTTCGGGATAGCCCAGCTTGCCTTCATGGCATGGATGTTAGCTTGCCTTCATGGCATGGTTGTTAGCTTGCCTTCACGGCATGGATGTTAGCTTACCTTCACGGCAAGGTTGTTAGCTTGCTTTTATGGCATATGTTTTGGCATCTTTGGGCTGGCCTAGCTTGCCTTTATGGCATGGTTGTTTAGCTTGCCTTTATGGCATGGATGAAGGGTTAGTGAGATTGGATCCAAGGTTAGAAAAGATGGAAAGTCAAGCAAGTATGATTGTTGTGTCAGAAGTACGTAAGTAGGATGATTTATAATCTCCTTATTTAAATGGATTGGGACGCCTCTTCGTTTAAATGAAGAAATTGTAAATCGCTGAACCATAAGTTTATAATTCCTTACTTACATAGATTGGGACGCCTTTTTATGTAAATAAAGAATTATAAATGAGTGGGCTTATGTGTAGCCGATATGACATGCGTACGGGTAGAGAGATGAGAAAGTGAAAAAACTAAAACAAGTTAGACGTCATAAGAAGAGGCTATACATGAATAAAAACTTATAGCGGCATTAAGGTCAGGTGTAAACCTTAAGATAGACGCCTAGAATGAGTTTGTACATTAAGTTGATAAGATAATGGGTTAGCATTTCCGAAATTTAACAAGAAGATTGCTTAAGAATTGCGAAGAAAAGATTTTGAAAGCGCCATTTAGATGGTACTTGCTATAAAATTGAATTAACTTACCGGGTTTTGATGTAGATACGTGTTAGTACTATGCAGAAAGTGAAATTGACCGGTATATGACTTTAAGTCATGATTAGTGCATTGGTGAATAATGTGGAAATAGTGCCGAAGTTTGACTTATATAAAGTCAAAATAGTAAACTTTCCATATGACTAGTCGTCAATTGTGGGAAATTTTAGATAAGTTTGTGATGAGAAGTGTGTTTTTAGTGGATTATGAGATATGATTATGATATAGAAGCTTAGAATTGCAAGATCACGTAGATCGTTGCAATGTAATGATTAAGGATTCGAAAGTATGAGAACGGGTGTATGTTGGGATTTAGTCTTGGTTAGCATTAGATGAGAGATTTCGGGGACAAAATCTAAATAAGGGGGATAGAATTGTTAGACCCGTTTCCCGGGTACTTGTACCCCACCCTATATGAAAATGGACCAAAGGCCTTATGTGATTGGCCAGTCAACGAATGTAACATTATAGTCAAACCCGATAGTCAATTAATGGTCAACGAATGTGTTATAAAGTTATGGAAAGTATTATGTGACAACACTAGAAAGGAAATAGACTTAAAGGACTAAAGTTGTAATAAGTGTTAAATGTATTATAAGATAAGGTATGGCCAAAATAGAAGAAAAGGGAATCGAATGACTAATGTTTCCATATGACTAAACTAGTTCAAAAACTAGATAAATATCTAGTTATTCACAAACTTCTACAAGTTTCCACCTTTTTCTTGTATGTGTTTGTGTGGTACAGTTATTATAGAAAAGGAGGGAAGAAGATGAAGTTAATGACTAATCCATGAAGAGTTTAAGGTTCCAAAGCAAGGGTTAAGTCCTAGCTATGATCTTTCCCACAAGTAAGTATCTATGTTCTTGATTAAATGAAGTTAAGGTTATAAGTAAAGTGGGATTTCATCATATGATCAAGGTATGATCATATGATGATTTAGAATAGAAGATAGGTAGGTTTAAATGAGTAATGTCAACCCTTGTTTATTGGTATTGACCGGATCTACACACACTCCTTGTGTTAGATGTGATACGTAGAATTATACTTAGTCTAGCACGCGAAATTTACTAGCTAGCACTTAGAAGACCTTATGTGTTTTGTAAGATTAGAATGAAACAAAGAACACAAAATAATAACTTCCAATGATTCAATATTATTAGCAAATAATACGAGTGATCTCCTATCACTAGGGTTTACAACCTTGAATCTTTCTAATACGTATGAACTCACTTCTCTCTGTATCTATCGTGTATCTAAACCTTAACCTAGGCAATCCTTTTATAGACTAAGGATTCCTGTACAAGATAACTATCAATCTTTTCTTATACGATATACACAATATATTTTCCATAATTATCTACTTTACATAAATCATAAATAGTCTTAACTTCTTCTCTCAGCAGTCTTAACTGCTCATGTCTTCAACACTCTTCAGCAGTCTTAACTTCAATCTTCAACAGTCCTAACTGTTACCTCCAACAGTCTTAACTGCTTAAGCTTAATTCCTAACAATCCTCCCCTAAACTTATGATTTCCTCCCAATCATTAAGTTTTGTTGGGAATTAAATATTCTGAAGTTAGAGTATTAGGATTTACTCTAAGTCAAAGGTACTGCTAGTTCATGATCAAGGTACTGCTAGTACATCAAGGTACTGCTAGAGCAAGAAGGTACTGCTAGTTGTATATGGTACTGCTGATCAGTGACTCATAGGATAAGATCGAAAAGATATTTATTGTATTTTGGTCAAACATATACGGTAGATAATATCTTACTCCATGTGCTTAGTTAACAAGTTGTATACATAGATACATGTTGTATCTTATGTACTGACACAATAAGCATAAGTTAACCAAGTAAGTCGGTCAAGACTTTAAGCAATTTGTAAAGATCTCTTGGACTATAAAAGAGATCTTAGTCTAGTGAATATGTGTGTGAATATCTGTTAAGACATAGAACAAACAAAAATAACATATTACAAATCTAGAAGTATAAGATTCAAGGTTTTGTAACCCTAGTGAGAAACTCAAGATCACTCGTATTATTTTGAATAATATTGAATCGTTTAGTGAAAAACTTTCTTTGTTCATTGTTAAGTAACAAATATAATTCTTCCATTTCCATAACATACATAACCTTCTAAGTGTGGTTAAGTAAATTCCGCGTGCTTAATCATATTAACTCAATATATCTTATACACAAAGACACAAGGTTTAACCACCTTAACCATGTATCAAATAGGTCCTCTCAGTTGGTATCAGAGCTAGAGTTGATATATTTGAATTAGAAGAAACAGAAATGGATGCACATGATGCTCAAACAAATGTTGCTGCAAAGTTGCCCATGATCAAACCCAATGAGTTTGAGTTATGGAGGATGAGAATTGAGCAATATTTCATGGTCCAAGATTATACTCTTTGGGATATCATTATATATGGTGATTCTTTTTCACCAAGCTACTCAGAGGTTGTCCTAGAAGGTAAAACAAGTAGGAAAAGAAATACTGGACCAGTGTCAAATGAAGAGAAGATACTGAAGAGAAATGATAAGAAAGCAAGAAATTTGCTGCTTATGACCATTCCTGGTGAGCAGATGCTATCATTTAACAAGTATCTTGATGCAAAAACTCTTTTTGAAGAGATTTGTGCATATTTTGGTGGTAATGAAACTACCAAAAAGACACAGAAGACATTACTAAAGCAACAATTTGAAAACTTTACTGCTTTTAGTAATGAGTCTCTTGATAAGCTATTCTCAAGATTACATAAGCTTGTCAGTCAGTTAGCTGTGTTGGGTGTTGAGACAGAGAAGGAAGATCTCAATATGAAGTTTTTAAGAAGTCTACCTGATGAGTTCCATACACATGTTATTGTCTGGATGAACAAACCAGACATTGAAACAATGAAGCTCAATGATTTGTACAACAACTTCAAAATTGTTGAACAAAGTCTTAGAAAGTCTGGAATTTATGGTACTAGTTCTGGGAACGTGGCACTTTTGTCATCTCCTAGTATTGGTAAGGCTGAAGAGGTAGAAGAAGTTGAAGGTGTTTCTAATGCTACAAATGGTGGTCCTTCTACTAGTTCACAAAAGACTGTTGCAGGACTTGGTGATCCAGCATTCTATGTATTTATATCTAGTCAGTCTAGTGGTTCTCCTCTAAATCATGAAGACCTAGAGCAGGTTGATGGTGATGATTTGGAAGAAATGGACATCAAATGGCAGGTTGCTTTGCTCAGCATGAGAGCCAAGAAGCATTGGCAAAGAACTGGGAAGCAAATTACCATAAATGGTAATGATACTGCTGGGTTTGATAAAAAGAAAGTGGAGTGTTTCAACTGTCATAGGTTAGGACACTTTGCTAAGGAGTGTAGAAGCCCAAGAAAGCAGGAGAATAGAAACACATGGTATAAGCAAGATAGGAGAAAGGAAGTTACTGTTGAAGAGCCAAAGGCTATGTTGGCTATTGATGGTATTGGTTATGATTGGAGCTCTATGGCTATTGAAGAGGATGCACCACCGAATGCTGCTCTTTTGGCCAATGAATTTGCTCTAATGGCCCATTCTGATTCAGAGGTAAACAATATTACATCTTGTACTGAATCATGTCCTAATCTTAAAGCTTATGAAGACCTTAATAAGAGATTTGAAGCTCATAAAGAAGAGCTACTTAACTCTCTTTTTAATTTGGCTAATCACAAAAGAGGTCTAGCTGCTGTAGAAAAACAAGTCCTACATTTTAAAAGTAATGAATCTCATTTTACTAATGACATCAATATACTAAAAAATGACATTAAGATCAGAGATGAGTGTATTGTTGAGTTGAATGATTCATTAGCTAAACACAAAAATGAAAGAGAAAATGTAAAGGTTTCTGTGGATGTTTTAGCTCATTCCTCAGAAGGATTCAATAAGCTTTGGGAAGCCCAAGTTATTGATAAGGTTAATTCTGGTGTTGGATTTAAGTCTGTACCCCCACCATACAGAGGTGTTCATTCACCTCCAGGTATTGATTTAGCACACACAGGATTACCTGAGTTTCAAGAACCAATCATGGAATATGGTTCTAAGGTCACTAAATCTCCAAAGATAGAAAAGGTAAGTAAAAGTTTAGATAAAACTTTATCTTATCAGGACAAGGTGTCCTTTGTTAAGAAAGGAGATGCTATAGTTGTTGAAGATTGTACAACTGATAGTGATAGTGATGAAGAAGAACAGGTTATGTCTAAACCTATATTGGTTAAGAAAGTAGGAACAAGTATTCCTAAGATAGTCAATCACAACACTAACAGGCCTAAGTCAAATGTTAAGACTGATAGGAAACCAGTTAGATATTGTGAACAGTATAGAACTACAAACAAGCCTAGAGGTAACCAAAGGAATTGGAACAACCTCAAGTCTAACCAAATAGGTGATGACTTTGCATTTTACAATAAAGCTTTTTATACATGTGATAGTTTTGACCATCTTGCAGCTTTCTGCAACCAAAGGGTAACTGGGTATGAAAACAATAGGGTGAACTACAAAAGGCAAACTCCTCAAACTCATTTTCACTCTAACATTCATAGAACAAAACCCAGAACAGTCGCAAACAAGTCTGGACCAAAAGGTCCTGATAGACAAAAAAGTCCTGCTGATACATACATAAAGGTACTGCCAGTTCAAAATAAAGGTCCTGGTAGATCAAAAGGTACTGTTAGACCTATGATGACTGTTAACCCAAAATTAACAGCTAAGGATGCAAAAACAACTTTCATACATGCATCTAAAACTGTTCTAAGGCCCATTCAAACAAAAGCAGTGGTCCACAAACAAATTTGGAGACCAAAGGGTGTGACTTCAAAGTTAGCAGACTCTGCTAAGCATGTTATTCACTCTGCTGCTAAGGGTGATAGGGCAAATGCTGTTAAGGCCTCAGCATGTTGGATTCAAAAATCCAATGTTGCATCAACAGTCCTTAAAAGATTAAATTACATTGATGCAAGAGGCAGATCCAAGTCAGTAATGGCTTGGATCCCCAAAGAAAACTAACACTCTTATTTGTGTGCAGGAACATTCTATTGATCATCAAGATCAAGGATACTCAGATAGTGGATGTTCCAATCACATGACAGGCAACATGTCTTATCTTTCAGATTTTCAAGAATTCAATGGAGGATATGTTACCTTTGGAGGTGGTTTTCGTGGCAAAATTTCTGGTAAAGGTACTATTAAAACCGGAAATTTAGATTTTGAAAATGTGTACTATGTACAAGAGCTAAAGTATAATCTTTTTAGTGTTTCACAAATGTGTGACAAAAAGAATAATGTCCTTTTTACTGACACTGAATGTCTTGTTCTATCTAAGGATTTTAAGATGCCTGATGAAAATCAAGTACTTCTTAGAATTCCTAGAAAGGCCAATATGTATAGTGTTGATATGAAGAACATCATTCCTAAAAAGGATTTAACTTGTCTTGTATCAAAGGCCACATTGGATGAATCAATGAAATGGCATAGAAGGCTTGGTCATATTAACTTCAAAACCATAAATAAAATTGTTAAGAATGGTTTGGTAAGAGGTTTACCTCACAAAAGATTTGAAAATGATCAAACATGCATTGCTTGTCTAAAAGGCAAACAACACAAAGCCACTTGTAAGCCCAAGATTTTTAACTCTATCAATCAGTCATTGTTTATGCTTCATATGGACTTATTTGGACCAGTTTCAGTAAGGAGTATACAACATAAAAAATATTGTCTTGTTATAACTGATGACTATAGCAGATTTACATGGGTTTTCTTTTTAGCCACTAAGGATGAGACATCAAGCATCCTTAAGGACTTCATTACATTGATAGAAAACCAAGTAAGCAATAAAGTAAAAGTCATTAGATCTGATAATGGGACATAGTTTAGAAATAGAGTTATAGATGATTTCTGCAAAGAAAAAGGTATTAGGAGAGAATATAGTGTTGCTAGAACACCACAACAGAATGGAGTGGTTGAAAGAAAGAATAGAACACTAATTGAAGCTGCTAGAACAATGTTAGCTGATTCTAAGCTACCTATAATCTTTTGGGCAGAGGCAATTAACACTGCTTGCTATGTTCAAAATAGAGTTTTAGTTGTGCAGCCTCACAATAAGACATCATATGAACTCTTTAATGGTAGAACTCCTGCAATAGGATTTCTTAGACCTTTTGGATGTTATGTGACAATTCTCAATACCTTAGACCATTTAGGAAAATTTGATGGTAAAGCAGATGAAGGTTTCTTAGTTGGATATTCTCTTGTTAGCAAAGCTTTTAGAGTTTACAACTTAAGAACTGAGAAAGTTCAAGAAGAACTACATGTGGAGTTTCAGGAAAACAAATCCAATGTAGTAGGTCAAGGACCAAAATGGATATTTGATCTTGATTATCTAACAAATTCTATGAATTATATTCCTGTTGTTGCAGAAACTAATAATTTTTCAGGTTCACAAGCAACAAATGAGGTGGAGTTAGATAAAGATCAATCTGATGTCATTATGCCATTGTGGTCAAGTACCAGTGTGGATTTAGCTTCAAACATTGATGAATCTTCTTCTGGTAAAGCAAAAGAAGATGTTGAGGCTCAAACAAAAGATGTTGGAACAGAGGAACAACTCAATATGTTAAATATTGATGGTACTGCTGAGTTAGAGCAAGGTACTGTTAGTACTTCTCAAGGTACTGGTAGTTCATTTGAAGGAACTGTTAGTTCAGCTGAAGGTCCTGCTGGTCCTTCACACTCAAAAGATGCAGAGTTCCAAGAAGATGAAGTGGATTTGACTAATCTTTCATCATCTTATCATGTTCCTTCTACCCCACACACAAGGATTCACAAAGTTCACTCCCTGGATAATGTGATAGGAGATATACAATCTGGTGTGAAGACAAGAAGACAACTAGTCTCTTCAGACCAAAAAGGGATTCTTGATGCCCTTTATGCTTCAAAACAACATGAGCTTTCAAACTCTTGTTTATTTGTATGTTTTCTCTCTCAAAAGGAACCAAAGAATATTCTTACAGCCCTAGATGATTCAAGCTGGTTAGAGGCTATGCAAGAAGAGCTTCTTCAGTTCAAGATTCAAAAGGTTTGGGTGCTAGTTGATTTACCTAGGAATGAAAAGGTAATTGGCACTAGATGGGTTTTTAAGAACAAAAGGGATGACAGAGGAATTGTGATCAAGAATAAGGCTAGACTAGTAGCACAAGGGTACACACAAGAAGAAGGAATAGATTATGATGAAGTTTATGCTCCAGTAGCAAGGATTGAGGCAATTAGGCTGTTTCTAGCTTATGCTTCATTTTTAGGCTTCACAGTCTACCAAATGGATGTTAAAAGCGCATTTTTATATGGTGAAATTGGAAGAGAAGTGTATGTTTCACAACCTCCTGGTTTCATTGATCCATTACATCCAACCAAAGTGTACAGAGTAGTGAAAGCTCTCTATGGCCTTCATCAGGCACCAAGAGCTTGGTATGCAACACTAGCTTCCTACTTATTAGAAAATGGATTTCAAAGAGGAAAGATTGATCAGACACTTTTCATCAAACAGCACAAGAAGGATCTTCTGTTAGTGCAGGTGTATGTGGATGACATTATCTTTGGATCTACAAGGAAGGAAATGTGTTTAGAATTTGAGAAGCTTATGAAAGATAAGTTTCAGATGAGTTCTATGGGAGAACTTACATTCTTTTTGGGTTTGCAAGTTAAGCAATTAACTGAAGGCATATTTATTAGTCAAGACAAATATGTTGCAGAGATACTTAGAAAATTTCAATTTGCTGATTCAAAAATTGCAAGCACACCAATGGACTCAGAGAAGCACCTTCTGAAAGATGAAGATGGAGAAAATGTAGATGTACACAGTTACAGATCTATGATAGGCTCTTTGATGTACCTTACATCATCTAGACCTGATATCATGTTTCCTGTTTGTGTTTGTGCAAGATTTCAAGTTACTCCAAAGGTTTCTGATGAACTCAAATAAGTACATTTTATTACTATCATTTATCCTATTAATTTGACTTGTTCTACTATATTATGTATGAGGATTGATACTTAATCATTTACTTTTGTAATTCTCAGGTAAAAACAAGCATTTGGTGAAACTTAGCGATTTTGGACTGATTATGGAGCATAACATGCATAAAGTTAAGAGTCTACTGAAATGAAGAAGATCAAGACTAATCTGCTCCAGATGCGCCGCATCTCACTCATGACATGCGCCGCATCTCTATCAAGATATCACCAGATACGATCCAAGATACAAGAGGACATGCGCCGCATCTAATCATGGAGTTACGCCGCATCTTCTGGCGGTGTACGAATATTCCTGAATATTATAATCTTGGACCCCACGCGAAGTTAAGTACATGCGCCGCATCTACTTACTAGATGCGCCGCATCTTCCCTCAGACAGAAACTATAAATACCCCAAGACCAGACGAATTTCGTACGCATTATAATATAACCTAAGTCCGAACAGAAGAACTAAAGGACGAATTCAGTCAAGGAGGCAGCACAAGACACACCCAAATCAAAGATACAAGAGCTGTAAGAAGGTGCTGCATGTGTTTAATTCATTAAGTAGTTTTGTTTTATTGTGTTAGCAAACTTTAATTCATCAGGATTGGTGGCTTGTGTAATGTGACAACGAAAGATTGCACTCCCTTTAATACTTGCTTTCCCATCAATTAAAGTTTATATGTTGATGTCTTTGGTTACTACTTATTAGTGCATTGATAACCTCTGTGTTTATTAGTGGCTTGCGGGCATTTGACTGCGGGACATAATGTGGCTCCCACGGTTATTACTAAATTGATCACTTAGGAATAACTTTTAGACATAAGTAATCATTAAGGGTTTACTCGCCGATAAGATTAGGACCAACGAGAAAGGGTTAACTACATACACTTCATATAAAGCTATCAATAAAACAAGTGACAATCTACTTAATCATAAGGACAGCCCTCTTATTGTCTCAAGTATTTATCTGTGTACGTGTGTGCTACTTGCTGATTCGTGCCTATTGGTTTATTTTATTATTTAATTGCAACAAATCGTGCCAGTCTCTCAGGCTGAAACCCCCTTGCGTTAGGATATTAAAATACTGATTAGAATAACGAGATAATACGTTCCACTCTTAGTGATCGACACTCTACTTACCATTATCTTCATACTGACCGGGTACACTGCTCGTTAAGTGTGTGTGTTATTGATAAGTCGGCTAAATATAAATTTAAAACTTGAGTAGGCATTAAAACTGCTAAACCGCAACGACACATCACGCGCATCAAGTTTTTGGCGCCGCTGCCGGGGAGTGAATTGTTATTATCTGTTAATTTAATTAGTATTTTAATTAGGTTTTTCTTTTTTATTAGATTAATTGCATCATTGTATTATTTTGCATATTTGTTGTATTGTGTGTTAATTGTTTTCTTTTATTTTTGTGTGTTTATTTTCGTTTGTGTGTTTAATTTTTGTTTTTATTTTTCGTATTTTTCTGTTCTGCTATCGTTGTACTGTGCTAAATCAAACGATACGGCGCATCTGATCTCTCAGATACGGCGTATTGCGTTTAATTTTAAAAAAAATACAACGCGTTTAATTAATTCGATACGACGCATCTTTTCCCCAAGATACGGCGTATCTGTTTTCGATTAAAAAAAAATTTTTTTCTAAACGTTAACGCCATACGACGCATCTGCTTTAGCAGATACGGCGTATCTATTATTTTAATTAAAAACAGTTTGCGAATTATTAAACAGATACGGCGTATCGATCTCTGTCGATACGGCGCATCTTTCTGAATCAAAAATCGATATTTATTTTTAAACGTAACGAAAATACGGCGCATTAACTTTTGTTAATACGACGAATATAATTTGATAAATATAGTTGATTTTTGATATTTACTTTGATCGGTCCGCTACTCTCATGTGCAAGTTGTTTATTTTCAGGATAAATGATGACTCGAGCATCACCAAGAAGGATTACATTCTGAACCAAACCAAGAGACGCTAGCTGAAGTGACCGAACATAAGACGACAAGAGTGGAGGAAAACTCAGTACTGGTAACATTGAACTTCTTAAATTCTTGAAATAGAATCCCAGGTAAACTCTACGATAATTCAACTGCCCAAAGGAAAGTTCTCTACACTATGATCTCAGTTTTATTATCCATATTATACATCTGATTCAAATCGTAATCTTAATTTTGTATGCTCAAAAACGATATTTGTTCCTAACCTCGGAATAAATCCTTATCCACTAAACAATAAGATTACAATTATTAATGAAACGTTTATGCCTATTGCTCTTATTTTGAATTCATCTATATGGTGTGCCGTTTAACCCAAATTTGATGTATAAGGAACTGTGTTGCGGAGGCCAAGGTACGTTCTTCATTTAAATTTCGTTAACTAACATAGAGATACGGCGGACCTAAATATCCAAAGCGCCGTATCCCTGACCAACTAGGACTTATTGACTAGTCAACGAAATTAAATAGATACGGCGCATCCCAATTTTCTAATACGGCGCATCGTGTCGCCCTATAAATACGACGGGAATGCGCCGCATAAACACACACAGTTAAGAACTTTCACGCACTAAAATTATACTCGAAATCCGATCATCTTTCTTAAATCCTCCTTTAATCCGATCTATAACCTTTCTCCTAATCATCAAATTAAGGTAATTATTCTATTTTGATTTAATTTCGTTTAATTATAAAAATTAGGGTTTATATGACCACTTCGATTAGGGCTTAAACGATATAGGGATATGATTAGAACTTGGCATTGATAATTTCCCCTAAGTTAATTTTAGATTTGGACATCGAATTTGGCACTAATTAAATCGAACGAAAAATAGGGTTTTGGGTGATTGTTTTTAAATTTTAGAGGGAAAGTGTGATAGAAGTTTTTGATAGGAACAATTCAGTAAATTTGGTCTGTGATATAATGCGGGAGTTTACGTCACGGATACGGATTCTTGAAAAACGTGCCTAACCCTTTATTTTATACTGATATGCTTTTAGATGCGGCGCATCTAGGTTGATTAATGCGGCGTAACGACCTATTTCAAAATTGATAAAATTCTAGATACGCCATATTGATTAATCTAGATACGACGCATCTCGATACACCGTATCTATTGTCTTGCACCGCATCTCTTATACTTTATACAGATACGCCGCACTGATTAAATCAGATGCGCCGTATCTACCTATTTTGCAGACTGTTTACTGACTGTGAATATCTATTTCAGATGGCACTACCAGAGGTCACACTAAGGCATCAGTGGCTACAATTTGAGAACATGGGACTTACTCCTGCCGCTCTAGAGGATTACTTGCATAGGCTTGACTCGATTTACTTCAAGAAAATATTCAGAGTCCAGGTTTTGAATTTTGACGATGTGGGATTGATCGGTGGTGGACATGCAGCTGCTAGTTTACAGCATCGGATGGAGATGGTAGTTGTTGGAGACGATGAGGAGGTAGTGTTTAGGTCTAGTGCTTGGGAGAGACTATTTAGGATTGACGAGCCTCTGATTAGGGAGCTCATGCTGGAGTTCTTTAGCACGATTCATTACAGGGAGACGGATTTGGAGATTGATACAGCTGACACTCTGGTATTCAGGTTAGGAGGTGTGCATAGGCAGATGTCGATGAGGCAGTTTATTTTGGCCATGGGGCTACACACTGAGGAGGAGATTGGATCTGCTGGGTTTGCCAGATACTGGGCTGAGAGTTTACGGGTTGTCCCTGACAGAGGGGTATTCAGTGACTACTGGGTTAGGATTTCTTCGATGGGTGACATCGTTACTTCCACCCCATCCTACACATTGATCAGAGAGCCGATGAGGCGGCTATGCCACCGTTTGATTGCACTCACCATCGCTGGGAGGGGTCAGTCACCTGAGAAGGTGACCACTCTGGACCTCTTCCTCTTGAGGAGTATGGATGAGGGGTTGTCGGTGAACATCCCCCACTTTTTAGCGCACTACCTCCACCGATCTGCTGCAGGGAGAGATCGGAGGAGCCAGATGACTGGCGGGCATTTTGTTTCGAGGCTGGCCCGCCATTTTGGAGTTATTGGAGCAGAGATCCCAGCGGGGCTGGAGGTTATTGTGGCCCGTCTCCCGGTTATCGATAGGGACTATTTGGTTAGACTCGGGATCTGCCAGGTGGCTGCGGGAGGCCACTTTTGGGCAGCATTAGGGCCCGCCAGAGCTGCAGGGCCAGAGGCGGAGCAGGGAGGACCTCAGGAACCTCCGGCTGCTGCTCCTGCCGACGAGGAGGTGCCACAGGCACCAGTACCCCCACGCACCATTGGTCAGAGACTTGAGGCAGTCGAGGGAGAGTTGAGAGCCCTGAGGAGAGACTCAGAGTGGGTGGTCATGAGTGTGAGCAGACTATTAGAGCAGCAGGGTATTACACACGTTCGTCCAGATGGTACTGAGGTTGCGGGAGTGACACGTGCATACGAGCGCAGAGTCCGCCAGAGGACTGATGGAGCCAGCACTTCCGGGACCCATCCAGACGACCACACTCACCCATGACCTTACTCTCTTGATTTCATAGACATTGTTCCACACATTATTATTACTTTTTGGATTGTACTAATCGCTATTCTTATGTTTATATTTAATGTTTCAGTTTATATTTCTTGTTATGATTGATGAAGACTGGCATTAAGTTCAGCATGAGAGTACGAGAGGACGTATGAGATTAAACCGTGGAACGAGTCATTTTACAACAGACTGTTATCAGTCTGTTTGATTACTACATGCGCCGTATCTGCTTAAACAGATGCGACGCATCCTATCCTTTACTTCGTTTTATTTTGTTTCCAGGCCCGCATGAGGATACGGCGCATCTCAATTCTGAGATGCGACGCATCTCCTGCAATGGTCATATCTTATTTTATTTTTCTGCATTTTTATTTTCGACTTTAAAACTATTTATCAGTTTATTTTAATGCGGCGCATCCCTGGTTAAGGATGCGGCGCATCTTTATTCTGATCCGTATTTATTCCAGGCTCGATACGGCGTATCTTCTTCCATAAGATACGGCGCATCGACTGACCTGATGATTTTCAGTTTTAATTTTTAAGTTTTATTTTTATCTAACTACTAATGTATTATGCAAGCTTGAACCTTTCTTATCTTAGGTGTGTTTTAAAGTGTTGGTGGTATTATAGTTTCCTGGATTTCCTGCGGATACATCAAGTATGAAGCTTTAACGTTCTAATCCACAAGAAGTTGATTTTTGCTCTTATACTAATGGAGGATCATACCGAGCAAATCTCAGGGGAGTTTTTCTGTTCTAATTCTTTTATTTTCCAGTTTTTAACCTTTTATACAAACAACGAGAACGTTGTTTAACTTAAGTGGGGGGATTGGAGAATTAGAACACTTAACAATTACTTGTCCTAAACTTTTTCAAAAATTATGCTTAAAATGTGCTTAATATATCAAACTTAAAAAAAAAAAAATTTAGCATGTTTTTGTTTAAGATCTAAGTTGCATAGCTGCACACATGACGTTATTTTCAAAAATTGTGATTTTTCAAAATTCACAAATCTATGAGTGTGCCGGTGACTTGTAAACTTTAGAACTTGGCTTGTATACTATTCGAGACCACCATAATGAGTATTATTTATATAATTGGAATGACTTGTCTAAATTGGTAAAATTCTAGGATTACACCCAAATAGCCTATTATTTGTTATGTGTTATTAACTAACTACACTGGTTAGTTAACCCCCGTATAAACCTTTTGTTACTCTCATTTTTAGAGTAAGATACCCCTAGAAAAACCCTCAGAGCCATTCCTTTCGTTTCTTACACCTATGTTTAAAATGTTTCGTTACACCCTTACACCTTAGCCTACCCTGTAGATTAGAATCCGTGGTTGGTTGATTGCTATAGGCAGAGTGTGTTTCCTTACATTACCTGTGTTCGCGTGCGTAATTCATTATCTATGGTTAGGTCGGGAAATTGCACAATGCAATTGGAGTGAAAGTAAATATTGTATATTTTGGAGTTTATTTTTCGTGTGTTTACTACTTTCACTATTACCATTATTTCTGAAGTTATGAAAAATATGGAACATTTATCCAGAATTATCATTATAGTGATGTGGTGAAATTTTACACATCTATGTTTATGTTAAAAAAAAAAAAAAAAAAAAAAAAAAAAAAAAAAAAAAAAAAAAATTCGAAAAAATGAGAAAAGAAAAAGAAAGAAAGAAAAGTTGGATGTTTATTTTAAGCCGACGATGTAAAGTTATGTAAGTGGTTCATATGGCCACTATTTGTTGTACTATATCTATGGATTGAATGGGAATTGGCAGTTATGGGAACGCCAATTAAGGTTTATTCTTTGATTAAGACCTTGTTGAGTATAATTCGTGTCTACCTAAAGCGTGTGTTTCAAGTGTTAAAGCGTGAGTTATTCTGTGATATGAGTCTTATTCATGGGATGGTTGGGATAGTGATTAACCACACTTAAGATTTTAATTTATTTGTTTTGTTTATTTTTATTTTTTTGCACCAATTTATATCCCAAATGTTATCCATGCCCTTTATTATTCTTTATCCAACCAAACCTTTGATTTATTGAGATTAGGGATTTGAGCAATCTTAAGTATCGTAGTCGAGGATTCGGCTATGTATTTATGATTTTGTCGCCCTTTTTGATATATTATTATTGGTGAAGTTTGGACCTATCTTTAGCCTATTCGAGTTAAGGATTTGAGCAATTGCAAGTATCGTGTTCGTGGATTCGATCATGTATTTGTGATTTTGTCGCCTTTTCTGGAATTTGAGATCGATAGTGAAAGAGAATAATTAACCCTTAAGCCTAAAAACCCTTTTTACCGCTTTAGACTTGTTACTCCTTAGCTTTAGTGTAGGAGATGTGTATACTTGCCAAGCTTATGATAGAATATTCGTCGCGACTGGACAGTTAAACGATTAGATTTGCTTTTATCAAAATTATCTTATTTTACTTCTAATTCGTTAAGTGTTTAGTTGTGTGATTATGAAATAAACGAATACATGCTTAAACATAAAAATAAATCCTAACATCTTTTAGGATACATTTTCATAAGAGAAATTCTAAGGTTTACTTGGGGACAAGTAAAGTTCAAGTGGGGGGATATTTGATGAACTCAAATAAGTACATTTTATTACTATCATTTATCCTATTAATTTGACTTGTTTTACTATATTATGTATGAGGATTGATACTTAATCATTTACTTTTGTAATTCTCAGGTAAAAACAAGCATTTGGTGAAACTTAGCGATTTTGGACTGATTATGGAGCATAACATGCATAAAGTTAAGAGTCTACTGAAATGAAGAAGATCAAGACTAATCTGCTCCAGATGCGCCGCATCTCACTCATGACATGCGCCGCATCTCTATCAAGATATCACCAGATACGATCCAAGATACAAGAGGACATGCGCCGCATCTAATCATGGAGTTACGCCGCATCTTCTGGCGGTGTACGAATATTCCTGAATATTATAATCTTGGACCCCACGCGAAGTTAAGTACATGCGCCGCATCTACTTACTAGATGCGCCGCATCTTCCCTCAGACAGAAACTATAAATACCCCAAGACCAGACGAATTTCGTACGCATTATAATATAACCTAAGTCCGAACAGAAGAACTAAAGGACGAATTCAGTCAAGGAGGCAGCACAAGACACACCCAAATCAAAGATACAAGAGCTGTAAGAAGGTGCTGCATGTGTTTAATTCATTAAGTAGTTTTGTTTTATTGTGTTAGCAAACTTTAATTCATCAGGATTGGTGGCTTGTGTAATGTGACAACGAAAGATTGCACTCCCTTTAATACTTGCTTTCCCATCAATTAAAGTTTATATGTTGATGTCTTTGGTTACTACTTATTAGTGCATTGATAACCTCTGTGTTTATTAGTGGCTTGCGGGCATTTGACTGCGGGACATAATGTGGCTCCCACGGTTATTACTAAATTGATCACTTAGGAATAACTTTTAGACATAAGTAATCATTAAGGGTTTACTTGCCGATAAGATTAGGACCAACGAGAAAGGGTTAACTACATACACTTCATATAAAGCTATCAATAAAACAAGTGACAATCTACTTAATCATAAGGACAGCCCTCTTATTGTCTCAAGTATTTATCTGTGTACGTGTGTGCTACTTGCTGATTCGTGCCTATTGGTTTATTTTATTATTTAATTGCAACAAATCGTGCCAGTCTCTCAGGCTGAAACCCCCTTGCGTTAGGATATTAAAATACTGATTAGAATAACGAGATAATACGTTCCACTCTTAGTGATCGACACTCTACTTACCATTATCTTCATACTGACCGGGTACACTGCTCGTTAAGTGTGTGTGTTATTGATAAGTCGGCTAAATATAAATTTAAAACTTGAGTAGGCATTAAAACTGCTAAACCGCAACGACACATCACGCGCATCATTACTCCAAAGGTTTCTCATTTAATTGCAGTCAAGAGAATTTTTAGATATCTCAAAGGTCAACCAAGGTTGGGTATATGGTATTCTAGAGAATCTCCTTTTGACTTGGTAGCATATTCGGATAGTGATTATGCTGGTGCTAGCTTGGACAGAAAGTCAACAACTGGAGGATGTCAATTCCTTGGGTGTAGACTTGTCTCATGGCAGTGTAAGAAGCAGACAACTGTGGCAAATTCAACAACTGAAGCTGAATATATAGCTGCTGCAAGTTGCTCTAGTCAAGTTCTATGGCTTCAAAACCAACTTCTTGATTATGGGTACAATTTCTTAAACACTGTTATTTATATTGATAATAGTAGTACAATTTGTATTATTAAAAATCCTGTACAACATTCTAGAACAAAACACATTGAAATTAGACATCACTTTATAAGAGATTGCAATGAGAAAAGATTAATTCAAGTTCTTAAAATTGCTTCAGAGCATAATTTTGCAGATCTGTTAACAAAAGCTTTTGATGTTTCAAGGTTTCAGTTCTTGATAGCAAGTATTGGAATGCTTAATCTTTAAATTTTCAATATGATGTGTTTTTGTACATAAATTTTTGTTGGTACTGCTGGATTTATAAGGTACTGCTAATATATCAAAATTTGAATTGTGTTATTCATACAGTTGGTTTTATGATTATACTAATGCAAGACAAGTACTTTGTACATTGTTCTTTTGGTTTTAGACTAACTATTTCAGGTATGAATATGTGAACACAAAGGATATTTCAAGTGAAATGGGAACAGCAGAATGCTTATCAAATTGCTGACCATAATAGGTTTATGATGGACTGAGTTTAGGAATTTAACCTCCTTAAAACTTCTTTCTTGAAATCTAGTTATGATATTTCACATTGAATTGATGACTTAGTTGATCAGATAGTAACTGATACAACTTACTTTCTATCATTTTATACTTTTAAGTATAATGAGTTAGTCTGAGGACATCTGATAGAAATAACAGCTAGTAAAAGTCAATCTAACACTTGTGTTGGAGGTAACAATTTCTATGAGCTGGAAACCCTGTCAAGAAAATCTTTTGAATAGATTTATCTTTTCACAGGCAGTTAGTGATAACTGAAATACATTGGTTCTCACACAACCAGAGGTTATTTTAAACCAAAATTTTGATTAGGTGTCTGTTATACACTTTATTTCTTCAAAATGGTTGGAAGTAGTATGATTTTTCAATTCTAAAATCATGAACATACTACTAACTTAAATGATTTCTTAAAAGGATTTTCAAGGATTCTCAAAAACCATTCATTGATGGATTATGAATCAAAATGTCCACTGATTCACCTCTCATAGGAGTTAACACACCTAGAAGTGATGAGGACAGCAACTTAAACTCTTAAGGAATTGATGGCTTCATGTACAATATTGTCTAACAACAAAAGTTACATATTGATAGATCAGTCAAAAGTACATAGTGAGATCTTCCAAACAAGGGGAGGAAACAAAAGTTATTTGCTTCAGGGGAGGTTACAATCTCATAGAAGGAAATAATTGCCCAGAAAGGAAGAATAAACCAATATATGGAAGGAGAAGACAAGAGCATACAAGATGATGATGTAGAGGTTGAAAATGATTAGATCAGATCAAATATCTAGAAGGGATGAAGCATTTCTAAAGGAGAAAGTTCTATCTAGATCAAACGAAGGAAAGTTTCAATTTCAGTTCATTATGTTTGTTTATCACTTGCAAAGGCATGCTGATAGATGATTTCACTTGTTGAAATCATTGCCTCTTACAATTCCTCCATCCAAGGAAATTGCACCATCTTTTGGTACAATGTGTTGATATTGCTGAAGTTAAAGAAGAACAAGGCAGATGAGTTCAGAATAAGAAGAATAGTTCAGATTCATGAAGTGTTTGAAAGATCTTCACAAGTCCTCATTTAATTCAAAAAACATGTTTGAATTGATTCACGTGTTTAGGGGAGGATTGTTGGGAATTAAATATTCTGAAGTTAGAGTATTAGGATTTACTCTAAGTCAAAGGTACTGCTAGTTCATGATCAAGGTACTGCTAGTACATCAAGGTACTGCTAGAGCAAGAAGGTACTGCTAGTTGTATATGGTACTGCTGATCAGTGACTCATAGGATAAGATCGAAAAGATATTTATTGTATTTTGGTCAAACATATACGGTAGATAATATCTTACTCCATGTGCTTAGTTAACAAGTTGTATACATAGATACATGTTGTATCTTATGTACTGACACAATAAGCATAAGTTAACCAAGTAAGTCGGTCAAGACTTTAAGCAATTTGTAAAGATCTCTTGGACTATAAAAGAGATCTTAGTCTAGTGAATATGTGTGTGAATATCTGTTAAGACATAGAACAAACAAAAATAACATATTACAAATCTAGAAGTATAAGATTCAAGGTTTTGTAACCCTAGTGAGAAACTCAAGATCACTCGTATTATTTTGAATAATATTGAATCGTTTAGTGAAAAACTTTCTTTGTTCATTGTTAAGTAACAAATATAATTCTTCCATTTCCATAACATACATAACCTTCTAAGTGTGGTTAAGTAAATTCCGCGTGCTTAATCATATTAACTCAATATATCTTATACACAAAGACACAAGGTTTAACCACCTTAACCGTGTATCAAATAGGTCCTCTCAAGTTTCTTCAAATTAAGCTTCTTCTTCTTAATGCTGAAAATTATTTCAAATACCCATCAAGCAAATCTTTTAGATCTAGCTTTTACTTCTTGTGCAAGGTTGAACATCTTCTTTACCAGCATATTAGCCATTTCAGACTCTTCATTAGCTTCTAGTTTAGTAAATACCAGCATTGTCAAAACACCTGGTCTGAGTGGATAATTCTTTTCAACCAGCATATATATCTCTATTCCTTCCTTTGTAGATACTCTGTGTACTCCACATGTACCAAATAACTTCCAAGAGATATCCTTGACTTGAGCTTGAAATCTCCAAATCGATTCTCCACCATCTGGTTCATATAGTCTCTTCAATTGAACCCATAGTTCTTTTTCTTTATCTTCAACTGGATCAATATCTCTGAACTTCTCTTTTACCTAGCTCCAAAGTTGATTTAAATCTTCTCTGTCAAAGCCTTTAAGTAAATCTTCAAACAACTTATATCTTTCAGAAATATCTCCATGTCTAATAATTTTCCATCCCTTCATTCTACCATCAGTAAACACTTCCCAGTCAATAATTGGATGTTTAACCTGCAAAGGTTTAATGTAAGAATACTCTGGAATAATCATCATCATGCTTTTGATCTTCTCATCAGTTAATCCTTCTTCATCAGACTTTTGTTTCTTAGCAACTTCTGATTCCATAGATTCTGCTTCCCTCTTCTTACCTGTTTTGACACTTCTTCTTGGAGAATTCAAAATAGCATAAGTTTCACAGAATTCTTTTTCAATCATTAGCATAAGACTTTCCCTTGAAATCCTTCATTAAGTAATTTGTTGAGTTCTTCAAATAATGCTTCATATCCTCAACAAGTTCTCTCTTTGTTGGTAACTTTGTCTTGTACCCTGACTTCTGGCTTTCTCTTATTCTATGAATCATATCATCCCATGTTGCAACTCCATTCTTCTTGAGTATAAATTCCTTAAGCTCCTCTGTCTTCTCATCTTCATTTAACTCTTGATCTTTAAGAACCATAGAAGCTTGTGCTCTTACCATCACATCAGAATCCAGAAAATATTGCAACTGTTCATTGAATTCTTCTTCATCAACTTCATTTGATCTTTTTCTTTCCATGAATTCAGCTATATTCCTTATATCATCAGCAGCCAATTTCCTTGCAAATTCTTCATCATGATCCATCTGAGCTTGTTTAGCTTCCTTTTCAACTTCCTTATCAGCCAAATCATCTTCTAATATTTGCCTTGCAACCTCTGCATCATGATCTATCTGTTCTTTAGTTTTTGGTTTCAACCTTTTAAGCCTTTCAAGTTCTTGAACAGCAACCACTTCTTCAGATGTCATAGGTTTCTTTCCTTTATCTGCTCTTCTCCTTTCATTTTCTTGTTATGCAGAAGTTTCTTCAGTTGGAACTGCTTGTTATTCTGACTCAGCAGTTTGAACTGTTACTTGCTCTATCTCTTGCTCTGTCTCAGCAGTTTGAATTGCTTCTTCATTTGCAACTGCTTGATGTGTCTCAGCTGTTTCTTCATGAACATTACCAGAACCTGAACCAATATCAAAACCTTGATCTTGTTCAGAACCTTCTTCATACCTCCCCTGAGATCCTGATCTATCCTTATCTTCAAATTTCCTCTCTTTACCAGATTTCCTCCCCTGTTTGGAAGAATTTTCATCATCCCCTTCAGAGCCATCTGAATCATCATCAGAAGAAGAATCATCCAATACCACTCTTGCCCTTTTCTTCTTCAACTGTTCTTCAAGTTTCTTCACCCTTTTTGTTAGCTTTGTATAAACTTTGGCAAAAGTCTCCTTGTGAGCTTTGAAATCCTCCTTGGTTTGCTTTAGCTCCTTCTCCAAGGTGTCAACCTTGTTTACTAACTTGGTACATAAAGCCGTCAATTCAGTTTGTGAAGAACTACCCTCATCACTTCTAGTTGTGTTACCTGCTATGAGAGGTGAATCTTTGGGCAAGGATTCAGTCACAACCCTAGTTAGACTAGGTTTAGACCTTCTCCTATAAGTGATAGGTGGTTGTTGGGTTGTTTCAAATACTTGAGTGGATGTGTGATGGGGATCAGTTGGAACTGCTGAACCTTCACCCAACTCAGTTTGAATCATTTGAGGAAATAATGGAACTGGTTCCCCTTGAAAAAGTTTACTAGCCATAGTCATATTTTGAAAAACCTTTGATTGTAGACTAGGCGTTGCAAAAAATTTCAGTTGGTTCTGTAAGCAGGTTTTTCTTTTTATTTAAAATTGTTTGAACAAACCTGGGATACATTAAAAACTTTGTTTTACTATCAACATTTGATGCCATACCCTCAAAAATATATTTTGAAAAGTTAAAAACCCTGTTTGTAGACAAGCAAATAAGAGCAATAGCAATATTGCTACTGAATTGTTCCAAAGCAGTCTTTTTATTACTTAAACAACACAGAAGAGTATGTATCAAAAATCTCCATTGGGGTGAAAAACATGCTTTTTGAAAAGTCAATTTATGTTCAGATGTATTATACCCCATTTTTTCAAGTTCTTCCCAAATTTCAGTATTTAGCATAGTGTGGATACCATCTGAGTCATTTAATTTAAGATGTCTCCTAAGTATAGACTCGGTAACAACAAATTTAATGTCATCTACTTTAGTATGAATTTCTAAGTTTCCTTCATCACTTGTCAAGATAGATGAATTCTGCCAGAACTGTATGATGTGCGAAACATAAAGAGTAGGAGAAACAGTTAGAGCATACCTTATGTGAGAGTGATTGAGAAAATCCACAATCTCATAAAATTTTGGCCCATCTCCTTACTCTGTTTTCTCTAAAAATGCTACTTGGTTGTGACGCTTAACAAAATCCAATCTTGCCATTCTTAGCAGTAAATATTAGTTAACAGTCGTGAATAGTAATAATGTTGAGTGAAAAGATAGAAGATGAAAGTAATATTGAGAGTTTATGGAGAGAGTTAGGGTTTCAAGTTGACCGACTTAAAGAATATGGTAACTATTTATTTTAGTATAAGGATATAATAAAATAAAAGTTAAAATATCTATAAGAGAATCCCTCGAAATCCGTAATTCATCCAGTAAAAATCGCAACAAATCGCCAACGGCTAGTTTTTACTCCAAAATTAATTACCGAAACGTCAGTCATAACGGCTAGTTGAACCGTACCAATATTTTGTACTAACCGTCCCAACTGTTGGAAAAATTTTATTGAGCCGTCCCAACTTTTTGAAATAAGAATTTTAAAATAACATGGCTCAAACATAGTTTTTAGCAAACTATCAGCTATCAACGGATTTGATATGTCTTTACCAATAGCTGTTTGCTTTGGACTAGCCAACTCTTCACATTTAGATATGGTGAGCTGATAACCATACAATTTTTGGTAAATTGTCAACCATCAACGGATTTGATTAGTCTTTACCAGAAACCGTTTGCTCTGGACTAGTTGGTTCTTATGTGGATAAGACATGGTGAACCAATTACCATTTGTTGTATGCAAGAATCACATACTAATCTCCAGAACACCATTTAGTCCAAAACATCAAGCATTCATAATCCCTTGGTGTTTACTCTCCAATCCTGCAATTGTTAGTCCAAAAACAAAGAAACCAAATACAAGCATATGACTAACAATGCATATAACAAGAAAAATTAATTTCCTTGTCGAACCCAAGCCAAAACAGACCTAGGCTTTCCTCTAGCATCAACATAATTCATTCTTTTCAAAACAGTCTTAGCACCATTAGGTTGAATTGGTCTCCATACCCAACATGCTGAAGCATTCACCCCATTACCCATGTTTCCCTTAGCAGTGTTTTTATTCACATCAGTACCAATTACCTTGCTAGCAGTTGGAACTGCTGGCTTGGCAGTTGTTACCTTAGGTTTCCAAACTTGGTTTTTCACCACTGCTTTCTCATAAAAAGTTCTTTTACCAGTTTTGTATGATGGTTTAAAAACATTTATTTGATTTTGAACTGGTGGCCTTGGGTGAATCTGTCTCATAGGTCTGACAGTTGGAACTGCTGGTCTAGCAGGTGGAACTGCTCTGGGTCCAGACCTCAAAAGAACTTATCTGGGTATCATCTTGTCATCCCTAGGAGGAGTTTTAGGTCTCTCTAGACACATGCTCTTGTTTGAATACCCTCTAACATACTTATCACAAAAAGTTGCAAGATGATCAAAGCTACCACAAGAGTAACAAGCTTTCCTATAGCAAACAAAATCCTTTCCTAATTGGTGGGATTTGAGGTTATTCCAATTCCTCTGGTTACCTCTTGGCTTTTTTGTGGTCCTATACATCTCAGCATACCTAACTGTTGGTCTAAAAGGTTTGGCATTTGAACTAGGCCTAACAGTCTCAGGATTAACCATCTTTGGAAATTTTGGTTCCTCCACTTTAGCACTAACAGGCTTAACCACAGCCTGATCATCCTCATCATCAGAAGTCCATTCCTCAATTGTTGGAGCATCTGAGTCCTTAGGTGAGGACCTATCAGAAGACACCTTGTCCTCAGATAGTGATTTATCACTTGCACTTACAAACACAGGTTTATCAACTACATCCTTCTTAGGTTGAGGATCATAGTTAAGTTCAGGAAATTGAAATTCAGGGAGTCCTGTATGTTCTAAGTCTATACCTTTAGGTGATGGAATTCCTCTATAAGGAGGTGGAACTGACTTATATCCTAGGCCTGACTTAGCTTTATTTTGGATCTGACTCTCAATTATCTGTTTAACACCTTTTGATGTGTATTCAAGAGTATCTACACTCATCTGAATGTTCTCCTTAGCTTTCTTAACCTGTTCTAACTCATGTTTTAAAACAGTGATCTCATTCTCTCTAAACATTAAGTCTCTTTTAACAATAATCATATCATCAGAAAACTTAGACTCATTGTTTTGATAATGAATAATTTTCTCTTCTAACACAGCTAAAGCTCTCTTATGATTTGCTAAGCTAAAAGCAGTTTCTTTTAATTCTTTCCACTGACTCTCATATCTTGTTTTAAGTGTTTCTAGTTCTTTTAAAGACTCACAAGATTTAGAACATTTTGAAACTTGTACCCCAGAATCAGAAAATGCCATGAGAGCAACCTCTGTAGATGCTTTTGCTTCCTCCTCTGCAATATAGCTCCAGTCAAATCCTAAGCCATCAATAGCAACCATGGCTTTCGAGCTTGAATCAGTAACCTCCACAACTCTTGACTTGTTTCCATATGCTCTACTCTTTCCATCTTGTTGACTTGGCAATCTGCACTCCCTTGAGTAATGACCCTTCTTGTGGCAATTGTAGCACTCAATCTTGGATTTGTCATACCCTGCAACATCATTACTGTTTATGACAATCTTCTTGCCAACCTTCTTCAAGAATCTTCTAGCTCTCAAACTGAGAAGAGAGAGCTGCCACTTAATATCCATCTCTTCAATATCATCTTCATCAATCTCTTGAAGATCTGAATGAGTCAACATACTTCCATTGTGCTGAGTAGTCAAGAAAGCACAATAAGTATCATCATTCAAAAGTCCACTAGTACTGCTTGAGGTGCTGGCAGTACCAAGATTTGCACTAGCAGTTCCAACTGCTCCACTAACTTGGACTTCTTCATCAGGACTTGATGAATTAGGAGTTGATACAAAAGCCAAATTCCCTGAGCTTGAGCTTGAACTTGATCCAGTAGACTTCTTAATCTCATGTTCAACTATCTTGAAGTTGCTATATAGATCCATTAAGCTCATGGAATCTATATCAGGCTTGTTTTTCCATACTACCACATGCATAGCCCATTCAGAAGGTAGACTTCTCAGAAACTTTGAGTTGAGATCTTCCTGAGGCATCTCAATCCCTAAAACAGCCAGTTGACTCACCAGTTTTTGAAGCCTATTGAACATATGATCCAACGACTCATTGCTTGTTGCAGTAAAGTTCTCAAACTGATTCTTGAGAAGGGTCTTCTGAGTTTTCTTGGTGGCTTCATTCCCACCATATATTGCAACAATAGCTTCGAAAAGAGATTTAGCACACTTGAACTTACTAAAATTCAGCAACTGATCATTGGGAATAGACATCAGAAGCAAACTTCTAGCCTTAATATCATTCTTGTACCTTGCCTTCTCTTCATTAGTGGTTGGCTTTGTCTGCACTGTAGTTTCAGATTTACCTTCAACAACAGTTGTTGTTTCAACAGGGGTAAAAGAGTTTCCATCTTCAATGATCTCCCATAGTGCATAGTCTTGCACTTGGAAAAACTGCTCAATACGAAGTCTCCACATGTCGAACTCATTAGGTTTAAGCATAGGAAGCTTAGCAGCAATGTTGGTTGTGGATGGTGTCGTTTCCATGTCCATCTTTGTTCTTCTCGGATCTTCTAAATCTATGTATCAGTAAACCTGTCTCTGATACCACTTGACTGGATCTACACACACTCCTTGTGTTAGATGTGATACGTAGAATTATACTTAGTCTAGCACGCGAAATTTACTAGCTAGCACTTAGAAGACCTTATGTGTTTTGTAAGATTAGAATGAAACAAAGAACACAGAATAATAACTTCCAATGATTCAATATTATTAGCAAATAATACGAGTGATCTCCTATCACTAGGGTTTACAACCTTGAATCTTTCTAATACGTATGAACTCACTTCTCTCTGTATCTATCGTGTATCTAAACCTTAACCTAGGCAATCCTTTTATAGACTAAGGATTCCTGTACAAGATAACTATCAATCTTTTCTTATACGATATACACAATATATTTTCCATAATTATCTACTTTACATAAATCATAAACAGTCTTAACTTCTTCTCTCAGCAGTCTTAACTGCTCATGTCTTCAACACTCTTCAGCAGTCTTAACTTCAATCTTCAACAGTCCTAACTGTTACCTCCAACTAGAGCTGGCAAATTGGGTACCTGTTAAGACCTGTTAAAGGAAAAAATGTACTATGCAATTTTTTTATTTTTTAAAATAATTGTTTTCAGTATTAGAGAATTCAATATTTAACTTTTTTGATATATTAAACGTATATCTGCCAAACTCAAACTACCAAAACCAAGTGTTAAATGAGTCATTTTGAGGTTTGAAACTTGTGTTATTCGCGCACTCCGAACCTGTTAAGACCTGTTAAGACACGATTTGCCAGCTCTACCTCCAACAGTCTTAACTGCTTAAGCTTAATTCCTAACAGGTATTGATTGTTATGTTGTTAGGTTTTGGTTAATTATGAAGATTAATGATGATGATGAAAGATAGTGGTGATATTGATTCTATGCTTAGCTTTGGAAGCTAAGGTAAGTAACTTGTACTAAAACATGTGTTATATGTGTGTTATCCATATATGTGTTATGATTGTGATAAAGTTTAGTACTTGGATTGAGTAATGGATGAAGGTTAGAAAAATGGTGACTAGTTATGAGCTAGTCAAGCAAGTATGCGATTAATTGCTAGCGAGACTTGTTGTAGCTTATGTGATGAAGGTTTATGTGATAAACTGAATGTTATGGTATGGAAGCAAAGTAAGTGATCATGATGCTTATGTGCTAATATGTATATGATATGTGTTTTATGTCGGGTTACTTACTAAGCGAAAGCTTATGGTTTAGTTGTCTAACCATTTTGTAGGTTGGCATGTTTTTATGGATGGCTTGGATATATGGATTAAGGATTTGGATATGCAAGATTAAAGGTAGTATATGTTTAGGAGCTAGGTAGAATACCAAGCTCAAGTGTAAAGTTTGTACCCCCATTGGTCTTTTATTGGTTGGTAAAGTGTAGCCGTGTGGCAAATTGTATGTTAAGGTTGTCATAACGATTTGGTGGTCAACCGTTGTGTCAAAGTATGTTTTATGTGTTTATACTAAAAGTTAAAGGGGCGTTTGGATTAAGTGTAAATATACCCATTTTCGGATGTAAAAGGGTCATGTGGCTATGAAACAGATTTAATATGTTAAGTTAATGATTTTGGTTAAGTTTGATGTAATACGGATGTGGTATGGGTTGTATATCGTGAAAACGGGCTAAAAATGAAAGTTATTGAAGTTGCAGACCCCCTGCCGGCGGTTGGAATCCCAACCGGGGTGGCAGGGACTTTCTGTGAAGGCCAAGCTGGGAACTTTCTGAGAAGCCCAACCGGCGGTTGGGAGGTATTTTCAGGTTTTGTCGATTTTTGAAAAATCATATCTTTTAAACCGTAAGTAGTCAAGGGTCGTGCCACCCCGCGTTTTGAAGGTAATTGAGTCTAGTTTCATTTAAAAATAGTCTCAAGGTCTGAATGTTTATAGATTTTTATCATTGGTCAAAAGAGTAACAAGATGTCCGTAAAAGTCAAGCGTTTCCGCGTAAAAGTTCAAAGTTTTTGGTCTAAGCGGGCACGAAGTGTAACATATCGGACTTAGATAATACGGATTAAGACTTGACAAATTAGACTTATATCGTTTGGACAAACTAGACTTATTGGACTTGGGATTGTTAAACTATTTATTTGACATCTTTGGACTTTAACATACTTAACATAACGGGCAAACGCCCATTGGATTATTATTGGGCTATTAAGCCCAATAACCAATAAATATAAGTTGAAACTTCTAAAACTAGATATTAGTTAAACTTAACTAATCTACATATCTCTCGCTTAATTGTTATTTGATCCTTACGTATTTGTTACCTTTTATACTTGTGCTATATGTTTTATGCTTTGGCGTGCGTTTTGTCTGAGTCTATGACTTCATACCACCACACAAATGAGATACTAAACTTTTTACAAACATTGATACGAGTCTTCCACGAAAACTAAAACGCTCTGTCTTTTGAAACTCATATGCATCGATTACTTTCCGCGTGTCACATTTTGCGACAAGCTTATCTTCATTAGGTTATGACGATTCCATATCATTGAGCTATACTTCTTTATACTATTCTGCCATACTCCTTAGTCCTACTTCAAACCAAATAACTCACTAAATAAGGACAAATGAATTTGTTCTTACATATTCTCTTATTGCCGCAAGAGTAAGGTAAAATTTCATAAGAATAGCGATAAAACAAAGATTCAATACAATAATTTTCTCGCAACACTATCTATGCCGATTGCTAGAACCACGAGTGGAGTAAGAATTACCAAAACCGCGAACAAAAACTGATAATTTTTCTTCTTCCGAAACGTTGACATAGTAAGTAACTACTACTACGAAATACACGAGCGCAACAATGGAAATAAAATGCGGCGTCTTAATGTGTTGATAAGTGAGAAATTTAGTATAAAAGAATGAGAGTTAAAAATGGGGTGTTGGTTAAAAAAAATATAGCCATTACTATTTTCGACCGTTGGTGGTTACTGTTCACTGGTTACTATTCACCTTGAATCAAAAGAAATATGTATCTGATAAAACACTCATTACTCTACTAAGAAGACATTCAGGACAATGACGATTTACACCTTATTAAAAAAAAACGACAAGTTGAAATACATCACTAGTTATCTCATAAACCAATTGACACAAGGAACCACATTTATTCGTCAACATCGCTTCAACATCTAACACAGACTAAATCTCGGGACGAGATTTCAGTTAAGGGGTAGGTACTGTAACAACCGGTAAATTTCGCCTTGTATTAAATTAATATAATATTCTAATGAAAGAATAGTTATCTATTTTCTACGTCTAAATCTTTTTTTTTAAAGTTATCAGTTTATCTGATCACAACAACCAACTAATGTGACGTAACTCACATTCTTAATAATCGTGCTCACACGAAAATGTCTTAATGTTTTTTCGAATAAACATTCACATATGTCAAGTATAAAAGTTTTCAACTTTTATTTATCACTTTACATTATTTCGTTAACATACGTTTATTAAACGTTCAAACTAAACGTTAGCCATTTATTAGAGTTTTCACGAAGCCTTAATTTATTATAAATATGATTTTATATAATTAAATCATAAACACTAAAGTACAACACTTGAAAGCTAATGTACAACCTGTAATGCATCATTACAAACTTTGTTTTATTTTATTTTACAAACTCTAAAGTACAAGATCTAAAACTCACGTCACAAGTCTTTAATGCGTTAATTTTAAACTTAGTTTACTCATATTATTACGAACCTAATATACTTAGTTGGAGTATATTGATAAGTTTTAACATCTTTGTAAGTACTATATCTTTATGTTACCCAGTTTTAAATTTCGTAACTTAAGGATTTTTCGTTAGCAATTATCGGGATCAAACTATACCCCGTAACTCAAGATAATATCAAGATATTCCACTGCCTCTCTCTTATGATAGATACTCCCTATCCTTATCTCTTATCTTATCACTCTCTCTCAAGAAAATAAAACAGATAGATCTAAAACCTGTCTCATTTATCTCTCTCTATAAGTGGCGCATCCATCACCACAACCGGCGCCACCTCACACCGCCCCCGCCATCGCCATCATCATCAACACCACAAGGAGGTCGTGGTTGCTACGTCCACCACACCCGCACGTATATATATCTCTCTCTCGATAATTAATTTGGTATGTCGATCATGAACTCGTTTGGCTACACTTTTGATTTATAAAAACCGTATACTAAATCACTAGTAATGTTTTCGTGGATAAAATTTGATATCTAAATTTGTGTGGGATAAAATCAAATAAAGTGTTGGTGTGATTGTGTTGCTCATAGGTCGGGGATAAAACCCGTGTGGTTTTGGGTCTCGGGTCACAGATTCGAAACCACAAGGGGTGGTTTGGTTTGTGTTAATTTTCATTTTCTTCTAGCTTATTTGATTGCAACTTATTGTGTTTCCGGGGTTTTTGGTTTGCTCTCCGGATCGACCACAACCTGATAAGGGTGTGTTTGTGTCTCGGTATAAAACCACCCGCAAGGGGATGTTTGTTCGTTTGTCTTGGTGTAGGGTATTCACAATGCAAGAAACACTAGTTTGAGGCTTGGTTATGGATCGATTGAACAAGAAGCTAGAGAGAGATAGGAGAGTTAGGGAGCCTTTGTAGAGAGAGAAATAAGATGATATTAGATTAACATGAAAGGTCCAACCCTTCCCATGGGTGGGAAGGGAGTATTTATAGTGTTACATAATATGTCCCTAGTGGACTGTGGAGCGAGCTGACAGAGGGTAAAGACCCGACCCACTCCACAATACTAATTAATAACTAAACTACTAATAATATTACTGATAATCCTACGAGCTATGATGATCTAATAAGTACTCGGGGTGACCGAGTCTTCAGCTGAATATTCATATTCCTAACAATCTCCCCCTAAGGGAGGTCACCCCAGAAGTAATGCTCTGAAATTCAGTACTTTTTCCTTGGATCTTGCCATCATAGCTCGTAACCCTTGATTCTTCAATATCATAGATCATTGTGCAAACATCCGTGATCTTCAGATGACTTCTCTTTTGTTTTGGATGAACTTTGAGTAATCTTTGAAAGTGTCATCCCACTTGATTCTTCAAGTCATCTTTCAGTAGTAAAACTCCATGTGATGAAATATACTTAGAGCCGACATGCTCACACTATATGATGTCATGATCTTCAGCATCAGAGTTAGCAGAAGCTGTGTTGAAGGTCTTTTAGGTTGATCATGACTTCTTTGATGATGATGTGGTGTGAGCATGTGGTGATGGATTGGCATCTTTTCTGCAACCAGCTACAACAGCAACCAGCTACAGCATTCCACAGCTACAATCGCCAGAAGTTCCTGCATACGACAGTTAGCAATAATTCGACCGGTACTTACAAGTTTGGACTTCGAGATAGTCAACATCATAATGTGAAAACTCTCTCTAATCCTTACCAAGACCGTTCCTAATCGAAAACCCACAGAGGGCTTTTTAAGATTTTACCGTAGTAAATCAACGATTAGGTGAGTCGCTGGAGTTCACTCCACGACTGTAGACCGGTTGAAACCGTCGCGACCACTAAGCGTAATCTACGAGGAATTACCGAAGTGACCCGCTTTCAGGGCTGCTTGATGTTGACCCTGGCAGGAATTTCCATTCAATCATTGAGAATTACATTTGTAAATTCTCTCATAAATGTTATGGCAGATTGCTAAGATCTGCGTAGGACTCTTAAGTTTACAACTAGTGTCCTTAATGATGAACAACCAGAGTAGAAATTATCCTTGTTCCTATGAGATCTTATTGTGAATCTCTTGGCTCTAGACTCAATTGTGCGATTTGATTTGGTGATCGGAGGCTGGAGAGAACTGCCACCTTTTCAATATCATCTGACTCGGAGTGAGAAAGACGATAGGAATGTATTGAACTCCGTGACAAATGAAACAAGAATCCTTTGAGGGACCTTGAGTGGCTAGGGAGGGTTGTGCAGCGTATCACTGGGTCCATGATACTTTGTCTTCAATGCCAGCAATCAACTAAGTGATTCTGACAGCATATGTATTGACCCGGTTTCTGCCTAAGTTGTAAGGAGGGCTATTACTTTTCACCCTTTATCTTTACAATTCTTTTTCATTCTTCAACCCCTTCAGTGCTTACCGAGACTTCATAACTAGCACCTTGTTGGGTTTGTTCCAGTACTAGCTCCATCTCAGTCGGCACTTTTCCCTTATCCACTTTTCTCCTTTTTAATCATACCTAAGGACTTCTACACTAACTAGTGGATTGTCCCTGGGTAGATCCCTCCGGCTCTGGCGGGATCGTGGGAACTTGAGCCTAACCTAACCATCCTTATAACTCCATGCATTAATTAAAGTGGTCGGTCTTTGGTGTACTTCCACGATTGCCATAAACCAAATCTTTGAAAAAATTTCTCAAAGTGTTCATGATTCTGAAACACATTTTTGCAAACACTTGAGAGTTTTATATTTTTCAAATGCTCCCCCTCAACATGTGCTCGGTTGATTGTTTTATAAATTTGCACATGTTAGGTAGAGCTCGCATTTTTTGAATTGATCCACTTTCAGTGAACATGACCGATTCGAGACACGCTTACATCACTAGTTAGACTAGCTTGAAATTATTACCCGGCCTGGTCAAGTCCACAGAAAGTTTCTCGAAATGGTACACTCTACTCAGATACATCTTTTTCGAGACACGCTTACATCACTGGTTAGACCAGCTTGAAATTATTACCCGGCCAAGACGAATCCTTTCGATTGATGACAGTTCAAGTTTCGTCAATTCATTGGTTAATTCTGAGTCACGGTCACATGAGATGCCAAATCCTTTTAGTACATTTGCTCCCCCTCAATATGTGCATCGTTATACGAAAGAGTTTAGCACATATGGGAGAGCCTATCGTTAAATTCCAAAACATCACATTTTCATCATGTTTCATATTTAAATCACATTCTCTCCCCCGATCAAAAATTTCAAACCTTTTGAGATTTGTGATCCCAATTGATTTAAATAAGTTAGAAAATGTGGGAGAAAATGTGTCCGATTTAATATATTCTGATGATGAGAACATACTATGCTCCCCCTTAATCTAAGAGGGAGATTCACTGCTTATTTAGCACAAATTGATTATTATGACACAAATGATATTGACCTTTTTGCTCAAATGATGTAATCACCCACTTTTCTGAGTGAGTCAGTGGTCAACATCGATTATCCATCCACCAACAAATCTTCTCAAGTATTGTCGATCCCCACTTGGCGAGATCTGAGTAAGTACTTCTTTGTTGAAATGATGGTGGTGGAGGTGAAGGTGTTGTTGTTGTTGTTGCTGAAGTTGTTGTTGAGGTGAATTTCGAGCCAATCAATAGAGTTTGATCGTCTGATCAAATGGTTAGAATGGGAACTGGTACATTCATTTTGGCTATGGAATCTGCATAAGAATATCAACACAGATATACATACATGCAAAT
The DNA here is from genome assembly GCA_021014915.2 of Artemisia tridentata subsp. tridentata. NCBI lineage: Eukaryota > Viridiplantae > Streptophyta > Magnoliopsida > Asterales > Asteraceae > Artemisia > Artemisia tridentata. Next base: position 367,265,908 of record CP139509.1, on the reverse strand, counting down.
ACACTATTCCTAACTAGCTACCCTTCAGCAGCTTGCCACATTATAAAACCAAGTTCATCTTATAATCAGACCATAATCAGGAACTACGTCAAACCACTATCTAGCATGAAGAGCAAATAGCAATCATGAACATGTCAATTCACACGGATTTCAATATTCAATTCAGGATCTTAGGAACATGATTCTAACATAATATCAATCTACCTAAGCGAATCCTGAGAACATATGCACAATATCAACAACCATTAAGCAGCAGAGACAAACAACATTTGAAACTCATTCATTTAGATCATACAAATGCAAGTGGAGTATTCAAAAACATCAAACACAACTGGTTTTCTAACTTCTTTTAGGTTTTGAGTCTTAAAGCATTTTGGGGATTATACGAGGATTCCAAAGTAACACAAATGAACCTTCTAGATACATAAAGCTAGGAAACTATAAGCAAATTGCACATAATGTCCTAAACTTTCTAGCAACTAACACGCTTGGTCATTTGATATATTTAAGCAAGATCCTCTTCAACTAATTCCCCATTAACTACAAAACCATTTCTAACAAGTATGATTTAACCAATAAATCCGTTTGATGATATAAAATTTGAATTCACTCTCCCCCTCAATCAATGACCCGTATTCTAGTTGAACCTCAACTAAAATCACGCTTAACCCCACAACTCATCAAACAAGAACTGTCATGAGGTTTTGTAGTCGTTGATTGAGTGACAAATTTTATGCATAATCCAAGTATAAACAAATTTCATACAACACATATTCACCAAGTGTCTCACAAATAATTTTCAGAAGAATCATAGAATGAAAACTATTTGTTATACTAAGAAGATTTCTCTTCTTTTACAAGAAATGATGCACTGACACGTACATCAAATCAGGAAACATGGATATGAAGTAATCCATGCCCAGGTGAACATCACCCAGTTGGAGGAACAGCCGTCTTTTTGGCGACGTGCTTTCCCCAATATGAAGCGCGGGTTGCTATCTAAAGTAATAGCAAGCCATTTAGACATGTTTTAACTGATAAGTATAACTTCTGCTCGAGCTTCATTTAAGAATCCGTGCCATTGTTGAATGACATTTCTAGATCCGTAAATGTTATCGATAAACAGAAGACATGCCTAGGTAGGACTATTTTTGATATTTTCTGATTTTTTTCGATTTTTATGGTTTTTATAGATTTTATATTTTTGTATTTTTCTTTTTGATTTAAGATATGTACAACTATGTACAAGGATATAAGAAGACAATCCTTTACTCCTCCTTTTCTTCCTGAAGACACTTGAGGGTTTCAGGAGTCATGCTTTTCATGCCAAGGCGTGGGAGAATAAACTGAAACCTTTCTCTTGGGAGGGCCTTGGTGAAGATGTCAGCTAACTGAAACTCTGTCCTCACGAAGTATAGTTCCACAATTCCTTTTTCCACTTGTTCCCTGATGAAGTGATGCCTGATGTCAATGTGTTTTGACCTGGAGTGCTGAACATTGTTACAACAAAGAGCAATGGCGCTTTTGTTGTCACAATATAGGGGAATTTTGTTGTATGAGAATCCATAGTCCGAAAGCTGTGATCGCATCCAAAGGATTTGTGCACAGCAAGCAGACATAGCAATGTACTCAGCTTCAGTAGATGATATGGAAGTACTCATCTGCTTCTTAGAAGACCAACTAACTAACTTTTCCCCTAAAAACTGAGCTCCTCCTGAAGTACTTCGACGAGTGTCTTGACATCCCGCATGATCAGCATCCGCGTAAGCCGTTAACTCCATTGCAGTGTCCTTAGGATACCAGAGACCCATATGAACCGTGCCTTGAAGATATCGGAAGATCCTCTTCACTGCTTCAACATGCTTCTTGGTTGGACTGGATTGATACCGAGCACACATACACACAGCAAACAGAAGATCTGGTCTGCTAGCCGTGATGTACATCAAAGATCCAATCATGCTTCGATACTTTGTTATATCTACTGGAATCCCTGAAGGATCTTCATCCAGCTTTGTTCCATCAACCATGGGAGTGTCAACAGGTTCACTTGAATAGAATCCAAACTTTTTCAAGATCTCGTTGGCGTATTTGGATTGATTAATGAATATGCCTCCGGAACTTTGAGAAACTTGCAATCCTAAGAAGAATGACATTTGTCCCATCATGGACATTTGGAACTTGGAATTCATCTCCTTTGAAAAACTATCACATTCACTAGGATCTGTTGAAGCAAAGATGATATCATCTACATATATCTGAACCAGCAGTAGATGGTTTCCTGACTTCCTGGTGAATAGTGTGGGATCAACAACACCCTTGGAGAATCCGTTCACTAGGAGGAACTTGGACAATGTATCGTACCATGCCCTTGGCGCCTGTTTTAACCCATAAAGAGCCTTCTTCAAGCGGTAAACATGAGTAGGATGTTCAGCATCCACGAATCCTTCAGGTTGACTCACATAAACTTCTTCCTTTAAGTCACCATTCAAGAATGCTGTTTTGACATCCATCTGGTAGACTATCATATTTCGACTAGCAGCATTTGCGAGGAAGATTCTTATGGCTTCAATTCTAGCAACAGGAGCAAACGATTCTTCAAAATCAATGCCCTCTTCTTGTCTGAACCCTTTAGCAACTAGCCGTGCCTTGTTCTTTAACACATCACCATACTCATCAAGCTTCACTTTGAAGATCCACTTTAAAGCAATGATCATTGCAAGCTCTGGAGGAGGCACTAATTCCCATACTTCAAGTCGATCAAATTCATGGATTTCATCCTGCATAGCCTGGAACCAGCAATCTTTAGTCATTGCTTCTTTGGCATCTTTTGGTTCGACTTTGGACAGTACGGAATTGAAGAAGCACCATAGTGCATCAGTGGCTAGTTGATTACGTGTGGATACTGGACGTGAAGGATTGCCTATGATGTTGTCGATTGGATGATCACTGGTCCATTTCCTGAGATGGTCGTGAGGTTGTGGGTTTTGAACAGACGTAGCAGGGCTGTGTCCTTCAAGTGAGGATGTGTTTGATGAATGTTCAGGAGCAAATATGTTTTCAAAAGGAGCCTCATCAACAGGAGCAAAAGGATTAACTTCTAAAGAATGATTAACTGAAGATTCTTGCATTACTGGAGAAGATTGAGCGTTTGATGACGAAGGCGATTGACTGGCAGCTGGAGCATTGTGACTGACTGATACTGAAGCTGTAGGGCCCTCTGAACCTTGTGGGGCTTGAACCTCAGTCATAGGAAGTATAGCAGGTTCACTCGGGATGGTTCCATTCGTTGGCTCAAAGTATTCATCAAACATAGGATCGAATAACTTCTTCAACTCCTCACAAGTAGGTGGCACATAAGAATCTGCAGACGTGGAATTCTGTACAAGTCCTGAACTAATGGGTCCAGGAGACAAAAGGTTAAGATCGGGTCCAGAACTAATTTGTCCTGAAGCAGGTTGCTCACTCAGCTCATCGAACGTAACATGAATGGTTTCCATAATTTTTCGGGTTCTCTTATTGTAAATTCGATACCCTTTACTGTCTGGTGCGTATCCAACAAAAATACCTACATCTGCTTTAGCTCTTAACTTTCCCAAGTCTTGACTATCGTTAGTTGGGTAGCAAAGTGCACCAAACACACGAAGAAAGGAAAGATCTGGTTTCTTGTTGTGAATTAGCTCGAAGGGAGTCTTCTCATGAACCGGATGAATTAGGGATCGGTTTTGAGTGTAACATGCTGTTGCAATAGCCTCTGCCCAGAGAAACATCGGTGTCTTTGAAAATATAAGCATAGTTCTTGCAGCCTCCACCAGAGTACGGTTCCTTCGTTCAACCACTCCGTTCTGTTGAGGAGTGCGAGGGATACTTTTCTGATGCGTGATGCCAATATTTTCATAGAAATTACGAAGTTGTTGGTTAACAAACTCCGTACCATTATCAGTGCGGATGATTCTGACAGTTTTATCAAGCCTTACTTGCAGCTGTTTTATCAGTTTAATGATAACCTCTGGAGTTTCGTCCTTGGTTCTCAAAAACTTCACCCATGTGAACCGAGAATAATCATCTACTATCACCAGAACGTACTTCTTTCCATTTATGGTTTGTATTCTCATTGGTCCACACAAATCCATGTGGAGGGTATGAAGAACTTCCAAGTTGGTGTTGATGGTTTTAGGCTTGTGGGTTTGTTTCTTGCTTTTACCCAGTTGACATGCAGAACAGAGATGATCTTTCTCATATTTCAGTCTGGGCATTCCTCTAACAAGATCTTTACGGGAAAGATTATTTATGGTACCGAAGTTCAAGTGGTTCAAACGACGATGCCACAGCCATGATTTTATTTTAGAGGCTTTAGAAAGCAAGCATATGGGAGAGGACTTCAACATTTCTTCAATCGATATGGTATATAGATTGGTGCCCCGACTGCCCTTAAGGAGATCTATACCATCCAATTCTCTGACGAAACATGTGTGCTTTCTGAATGCCACTTCCAGATCTGAATCACAAAACTGACCCACAGAAAATAGATTGTGCCCTAGTCCTTCCACATAATATACCCTTGAGATTACACTGTCACCAAACACATAATCTCCATAACCCATAATAGCACCAAAGTGGTCGTTCCCAAATCTAACTGTCCCGATAAACTTTTTCACGAAGTTCTTGAGCCGCGAGCGATCCCCAGTCATATGTTTTGAGCAGCCTGAGTCCAAATACCACAGGACGATTTGTACGACCTGCATTTGAAACCAGACAACAATGGATAACTGAAAAATGTGGATCCCCAAGTGCAATTGGGGTCCATTTGGTCAGCACACACATATTCAGGAACCACAGATTTCACAGATGCTACTGTCTTTACTGAGGAGACAGAACTAGAGGCAGGACAAGACCTAGATGGAAGGCATTGTGACTCTAAAGACAGGATTCTACCAGTTGGTCTCCATTCCTTATTCATCACAATTTTATGCATATTCATTTTAGATAATGATCTCTGTTTTCCTAAATTGAACTTCCTTCCAGTGGGTCTCCATTCCTTAACATTCACAATTTTATGCTTATTCATTTTAGGTAACGTGCACTGTTTTCCTAAATTGAATTTCCTTCCAGTGGGTCTCCATTGATAGCCTATGCTAGCAAATGTTTTTCCTGTTGCTTTCCAAACCTTTTTGCATGCTTTAGTTATCCTACCATTCTTAACATGGGATGATGCAGAAGACATCAGGAAAGACACAACACATTCATCATGATTAGCAGAAATTAAACAATTGTCGCATGTTTTACAGATAGCATTAGAATTCGAATTAATTACAGTACTTTTGATACTAGAATCAACACGATTCATCCTACTCATTGCAAACTTATTGTTCCTAGGTTGGGCTTCTACATTCTTCAAGTGATCATTCTTAGCTGGCGCAGTCATATCCTTTCTTTCATTTCCTCTAGACCTTGACCCGCTAGCTTGGGTGTCACTTTTTACTCCTGTAGAAGCATCGAAGGTAACATTAGTTTGTTTTTCTGTCACATGCCTTCCTGATAATGATGTGTTGGGTTCTGATGTTTTGGGTGGTAGATCCAAGGCTACATGTTTGTTCTCAACATTGGATGATGATGCAACAAATCTATCTCTATGGCAGCTAAACTTAGGAATTGAGCCTATGGCATATTCTAAGTTTTCCTGAATCCTTTTCGTGAGTTTGCATGCATAAACAACTGCCCGATCAAGTGGCTTATCAGTCCTATCCTCTTCAACTACCTCACGAAGTGTGTCAAGGCTCTCTCTAAGATGATCGAGATATGTTTGATGGGCAAAGCTGTTATTACTAAGCTTAAACGGAATACGCCCAACATCAACATCATACTTTTTACTATCAGTAGCCTTTGGTGCATCACAATTACAAGTGGTGCATGGCATTTTACCTTTCACCCGAGCCTTCAGATTCTCAATTTCATTTGTCAAAGAAGTTATTTGATCATTGTGATTGCTTCTTGTAACTTTAATAGAATCATATAACTCTTTGAAATGTTGTTTAACCTTTGAATTTTCTTCTCGATAACACTCATTTTCATAATGTAACTTATTTATGGTGTTTTGATATTGAAAATTCTGAGAATCTGACGACGAAGGTTTATTGGTGCCATATACTTCACACTTGTTGGATTTCAATTGGGCAATTTGTGCCCTCAGCAGTCGAATCGTGTTCGTGTGAGCTTGAATTGTCTCATCTCGTTTGCTTAATTCAAAATAAGTATCAAATTCAGGAGCATCCAAGGATGTCTTGTTATTTGATATTTTATGTTTTTCATTTAAATGTTGATATTTCAATTGCAAATTAAGATATTCAACTTCCAATTTTGAAAAACGTTTAACCATATTATCATGGTCATCATTTTGAATTTTTTCAAGCAATTTTAAATTCTCCCCCTCAAGCTCAACAACACGATTCTGGGTGACATTTAACGCAATAGCATACTCATTAAATTGACAAGCAGACAATGCAGAATCAGTGACAGTGTAAAATACATCTTGTGCAATACATTTAGCAATCAAGTTGTCGTTAGTAATGAGTATGTTTTTTCTTTCAATCTCTCGACTCTTAAGCTCTATTGCATATTCATTCACCTCATTTTCCATGTCTTTAAACACTACTTCCATTTCTTTTATTTCGACTTTAAGGGCAGTTTGCAACCCTTCAAAATGTTCTTTAAGTAGTTTAAAGAATGGCATGACCTCAGTTAAGTAACACCTTTTTGCATGTTCAAAACACCTTTCCCCCTCAGTAATGCCGGTTGTGTGATTCTCTTCTTACATGTTTTATCAAAATCAGCAAATAATTGCCAAAGCACATATAAGCTAATAAAGGTTTTGCATTCAGTGGGAAGAGACAAAGGCACCAGATTCCTAGGTGTATTGGGAGGATACACCGTTATGGACGCAACTTTTCTAATGAGGGGGGTGTTGGCCTTAAGTTTATCTACCTTAAGTTTTTCATTATCTTGTTTCCAAAATATCTGTTCAGGTGTTAACTTCTTTTGAGGAGCAAACACAGTCAAACGATTTTCCTCATAATAATCATGGGGTTTGATTATTATTCGTCTGGCTATGCACTCGGGATCCCTCATTTTCTCATTCATTTTTTCCCTCGTTTTATCACTTATCTCATCCTCTTCATTAGTGTAGATATGCTCAGGTTGGTCATGAATAGGCATAAGCATCACATTACCATCATATAGGGCTGGTTGAAGTACTTTCATGTCCCTAAGGATGGTTGACTTAGGTTCACCTATCATGATTTTGCTATGCTTATCACTCAACTTTCTGTGCTTATGAATCATTTGAGCAGTTTGTATGGTTTGATTTTGTGTGTACAACTTATCTTCAAGCTTATTTTTTAACGTCTTGAGTCTAGAGAAATCATTTAAAAGAGTTGTTTCTTTTTGTTTGAATTCTTGCTTAAGTGTTGTTACGCACTTTTGTGCTTCCTGTTTCTGTTTGACAGACTGTTCTAGCTGACTTTTCAAAGAACTCAACTCTAATTTTAATGTTTCTTCTCGCACTCTAGACTCTTTAATAAGTGTACTCATTTGACCTTCTAATTTCTGCTCACGATCATTAAGCTCAAACTTAGCACGCTGTTCATACATAGCAACTTGTTCTTTATAGATGTTTAGTCTAGTGATCAAGTTATCATCAGGGACAGGCAATTTGTTCTCATGGTACACACATGCATTAGCTATATTGCCCGCATTATCTAAGGCACATACATTACTCATAACACACACATCATTGTTGACAAAAGATTCACCATTTGGTACATCAGGCGAGTTGTTGCTATTCAAATACTGTTCATATGAAACAATATTGCTATTTTCCATGTCAACATTACTTGAGTCAGAAACAACTACCTGATGTACTTCTTCGGGAATCTTTTGTCCCTCGACTATATTATATGTGTCATAAATTTTTAGTACCTCAGATATCACGGATGCATTAGAAGAACCAGCTTGATGAGATGAGGCCAGGGAAGACAAGTTAGCCATGAAGATTGTTTGAGCAGTAGGTTCATCATCCACATCAGAGTCAAATGCATCACAGTCATCTGCCTTGAAGATGTTAGGATCATTAAGAGCTAGATCCTGAACAGGTTTCTCATCCACATCTTCATCAAAAGTATTTCCTCCATCTCCTGCCAAGAACAATAACTCTTCCTCATCCAATACAGCTCCATTCTCTTGAGCTTGCATTAACAGCATCTTGTCTTTGAAGTAATCTGAGTTCTGAGGACGTTTAGGTTGATTGCAGTTTCTAGCAATGTGTCCAAGCCCCCCACAATTATAACACTTGATATGTTTCCCTTGCCCCTGATTGGCATTCCCTGCTCTATTCTGCATATAACCTCGACCCATGTTTCTACCAGCTCTCCCTTGCACATTCTGAACCACAATTTTCCCATCCTCCACCATTGCTAGATTGCGTGGGTTGGAAGAATTCCTTAACTGATTGTTGGTCTATGGGAGTGATGCTTGAAACTGTTGAACCAGTAGAGATACTTGATTGGTGAGGTTGTCAATCATTTTGTCGGTCTGAGAGTAGCCTGAGTCAAGTTGAGAACTCATAGCAGGTGCTTGTGAGTGAAGTTGGTGATAGCTTGGATTTGATGATGATTGGATTGTTGGTTGTACATTTGTCATGAACGCCAGTGGGTCATTTGTAGTTGAAGGATTAAACTTTTCTCTCAGCACCCGATCATAGACAGCATGTTTCTCATGTTGTTGCAGGTAAGCATACAGCTGCTCATAGTTAGTATCCCTTAAACCTTTGTTGAGTTTGACAGCAGTAACAAATCTGTCCCATTCAGGAGTCATGTTGTTCACAAACTTTGAGTTAAGTTGGATATTGGGCATAGTCATTCTGATCATCCTCATATCATTCACCAACTTATGAAATCTCACATAGTAATCTGTGATATTCTCTCCTGGGTTCATTTTGAAATGCTCGAACTCATCATACAGCTGTGACTCACGATCTTCCTTTGTGAGTTCTGACCCTGCCAACAACATTTTAACGTTGTCCCACACAGCCTTGGCTTCAGTGTTGAAATTGATGAGTTTGTATACATCCTTTGGAAGACCTTGAATGACTATGTTTGAGGCTCTAATATCAGCATCATACCTCTTTTTTTCTTCTTCATTAAGATCATTGTAGTTTCTAGGTCTGTCGATGCCCCAAGTCACAGTCCCATCTTCACCAGTTGTAACAACGTCTCTGGTGGTACCCATCTGATAAGGTCCTTCGTCAATTGACTTAAGAATGTTAACACCATTATCTTTTCCCAAGCAGTAAAGTCTTATTCGTTGTGCCCAAGACTCATAATCCGTCCTATCTAGCATAGGTGGACGAGTGTCAGATCCTGCTGCTTGAATATCATCTGATGGTGTACTTGATGTGGTAGCCATAGTAACTACGGGATTTTACAGATCTTGTGATTTAACCGAGAAATTGAATCTTTCGCGGGAATTTCTAAAATCACCAAGACACAAACCGCATACAAGTCTGAGAGACAAACCGAGTATACACAAGCCGACTACACACTGCGAAGATAACTCAAGTAGACACAAACCGAGTGCACGCTGCTGGAACAAACCAAGTAGATACAAACCGAGTAAATTCCTCAGAGACAAACCGAGTCTACACAAACCGAGTACACACCGGAGGGACAAATCGAGTAGACACAAATCGAGTAAATTCCTCAGATACAAACCGAGTCTACACAAACCGAGTACGCGCTGGAGGGACAAATCGAGTAGGTACAAACCGAGTAAATTCCTCAGAGACAAACCGAGTCTACACAAACCGAGTACGTGCTGGAGGGACAAATCGAGTAGGTACAAACCGAGTAAATTCCTCAGAGACAAACCGAGTCTACACAAACCGAGTACGCGCAGCAGGGACAAACCGAGTAGACACAAACTCCCAAGCACATCGCTTTCACTGCCTTTTGTCTTTTTGCCTAAACAAGTAATAGGACAAACCGTATCAACGAATTGACACAAATCGAGTCCAAGAATACGTCCCAATGACACAAACCGCTGCCAAGAACACTACAACAAATACCCACGAATTGCTCCAAAATCACCACACCGTTCTTAGATCTGTGAATCCAAACACCAAATACCACTCTAATACTATTCTTAAGCTAGAAAGTACAAGGTACAACAACTTCTAATCACTAAACAAAGCACAAAATGAAATTTATGCTACTAATCAATTCGAACCAAAAAAAACTCAAAAACTACAAATCGAACCAAAAAAAACCTCAAAAACTACACAAATCCGTGAATACCAACTCTCATGGACCTAACCATGGCTCTTGATACCAATTGTAGGGTATTCACAATGCAAGAAACACTAGTTTGAGGCTTGGTTATGGATCGATTGAACAAGAAGCTAGAGAGAGATAGGAGAGTTAGGGAGCCTTTGTAGAGAGAGAAATAAGATGATATTAGATTAACATGAAAGGTCCAACCCTTCCCATGGGTGGGAAGGGAGTATTTATAGTGTTACATAATATGTCCCTAGTGGACTGTGGAGCGAGCTAACAGAGGGTAAAGACCCGACCCACTCCACAATACTAATTATAACTAAACTACTAATAATATTACTGATAATCCTACGAGCTATGATGATCTAATAAGTACTCGGGGTGACCGAGTCTTCAGCTGAATATTCATATTCGTATGTCGGGGGTGTTTGTTCGTCTGTCTTGGACCACCAACGCGAGCCCCATCAAGGTCCGTTTGGCTTGTTTGCTTTGACCCACCACCAAAGCACCAAAAAGGTGTTGTTGTGTTCTGTTTTCGGTCAGCAGGAAAGACCCACATAGGGTCGTTTATTTTGTGCTCAGTAAACCCACACATGGGTTGTTTTCTTTGGTTCTTAGTTTACCGAAAACACACCCGAGGGGTGCTTGTGTTTGGTTTATGTGTGGTTATGTTTTCGGCTTATATTTTCAGCCACGATAGGGTTGCGTTTGGTTTGATTCTCGGCTGCTAACAGTCCACAGAAATGGGTGGTATTTGATTATGCTTATTTTGGTCTTGTGTTGGTACTCAAATTATTTTAGCCGAGAACCATGAGTCCATAGTCATGTTTTGGTTGTTGGTTTCGATTCACAGAAAATACCCAAGTGGGTGCGTTTAGTTGGGTTGTGCTGTCACAGCAGCCCCGCCTAAAGGTGCGCTTGATTTGGCTTGCTTTCGTTAGCCCACCAACGCGATCAAATTATGGTTTCGCTTGGTGGTGTTGTCTGATTTGACCCACACCACAGCTGATAAGGTGTGTTAGTTTCTATACGGGTCAGCCACAAAACCACCACCGTGGTGTTTGTTTGGCTCGGTACACGACAGCCCCGAAGGGGTGTCGTTGTCGTTTGTTTGATTCCAGCTTATTTAACTGCTTATGAAACTACTTGTACTGATACTTGTAAATCTTTATTTATGTTGGGCTTGAATGGTTTGTATTTATTTATTATAACATATATTGGGCCTAGCTTATAATTTAGTTATGGGCTGAATATAATTAAATATTATTGGGCTAATGATATAACTTATCGGACTAACTAATTCATTGTTTTGTTATATCGATCATTAGAGAGTTTCGATATAATTTTGGACTTAATACCTTGGGTCGGGACATAATAATAATAAACGGATTGTACGTATATATTGGACGTTAGACGAAAAGTATTGATATCGAACATATCGGACTTAGATAACACGGATTAAGACTTGACAAATTAGACTTATATCGTTTGGACAAACTAGACTTATTGGACTTAGGATTGTTAAACTACTTATTTGACATTTTGGACTTTAACATACTTAACATATCGGGCAAACGCCCATTGGATTATTATTGGGCTATTAAGCTTAATAACCAATAAATATAAGTTGAAACTTCTAAGACTATATATTAGTTAAACTTAACTAATCTACATATCTCTAGCTTAATTGTTATTTGATCCTTACGTGTTTATTACCTTTTATACTTATGCTATATGTTTTATGCTTTGGCGTGCGTTTTGTCTGAGTCTATGACTTCATACCACCACACAAATGAGATACTAAACTTTTTACAAACATTGATACAAGTCTTCCATGAAAACTAAAACTCTCTGTCTTTTGAAACTCATATGCATCGATTACTTTCCGTGTGTCATATTTTGAGACAATCTTATATTCATTAGGTTATGACGATTCCGTATCATTGAGCTATACTTCTTTATACTATTCTGCTGTACTCTTTGGCACCGTTGTGTTACTTACGTCACTACATTCCAAGGTGAGTCATAGCCCCTCTTTTACTTATTTTGAACTCTTTGGGGGAGACACATGCTCGTTTTACTTACAAATTTTACTCGTTTACCTTAAACGTTGTACTCAGTTGGTGACACACTCTATTCGTTTATTGAAACATAATACTTGCTTTTACTTACACAAGTACTTTAAACTTTTACGAATTACCGTGAGTTCATATACCCACTTTTATGTGTTTTTCTATCTCTTAGGGAGATACATGCTACAAACATGAACACAAGTATTTTTCTGTATGCTATACCTGATTGATATTGCCTAAGTTACCACTATTTCCAAAAGTCCCTCATATCATGAACCATTAATCACTTGCGAGTGAACGCGAATATAGTGAATCGATCTATTGGCAGTTGACGCCCCATTTGAGTTAGCCGGAATGGTGACCAAATGCACTTTATTTGAGTAAACAATAGGAAGATGGAAATCTCCTACACGAGGGCCTCATACTTACACCATTTTATGGTGTATTTTATTTATATCATTTCTATGGTATCACACATGTTAACGTTTGAGTGTCATGAGACTTAGAGCAATAATACGGTACTGTAGTCATGATACGGTACTGTCACCACTGAATATATGGGTGTATAACAACGTAACCCACTATTTATTTTACTATAATTGTATTCTTATACAATTATCAAACTTGAAACTTGTGTTCAACTGATTTGCATACAAACCCTATGGATTCACTCAACCTTTGACCCGGTTAAGGCAAACAAACGAACTACTTTTGTGTTGACCCGGTTAGGGCAAACAAATGAACTACTTTTGTGTTGACCCGGTTAGGGAAAACAAACGAACTATGGGTGTATAACAACGTAACCCACTACTTATTTCATCGATATTTGTATTTATTACAATTATCACCCAAACTTGAAACTTTTGTAATCAGCTGTTTTACTTTATAAACTCTATGAACTCACCAACCTTTGTGCTGACACTTTTAACATGTTTATCTCAGGTCCATAATGAACAAGGATGGCACGGAGGAGCACGGATACTGATAGAAGGCTAAAATCTAACTATCATTCGAAACTTATTTAACAAACTGTAAAACTACTGGGACCTCATTTTGTAAACTCTGATATTCGAATGATAAATCTTTTAAAACGACTTAATTAGAGATCATTTTCTATTATTATAACTGTTGTGCCATGAGGTAACACCCAGCTTGAATTTCGCTGCGTAGCATGAAATTGGGGGTTTTACAGATTGTCACTTATCAATAGACTTAGTAAAATGGTTGATTTAGATTTGTAACAAGATTATTTTAAAGGTATGTTTGTTTAGGCTGAGAAACATGAAAGTAAACACATATATGGACAGATTTGCACTCACAAATAAAGTATATAAGCTAGAGATGACTGGTGATCACTCAAACATATAACTACCCAATATATCAAGAAGTTCTTTCGGCCTATAATTCTCAATATACCAAATGCAATAAGATAGGTTTGTGATTGATGTATAAATAGGTCACTTTCCTAGTCAAGTTCGTTAGACATGAGACTAAGCATTAAACAAGATCATGCTAGGGTTGATAAAGGTTTTATTAGCCAATTTCTGCAAAGCTAACACCAAGTTGCCATAGACAAACAACTCGAAATAATATCAAAGCAATAGAGCCTTTCGACCAATTCTATCACAGATATACATCAAACAATTAACAATGGTCTTAACATAATAATATCAAGTGACCGATTCATAGCATCATTAGCAAGTATCCGAATAATATGTCAACAATCATATTCCAAAATTACCCAAATAAACATAATTTGACTACTTCATAATTGCAGTAACAAAACTCATAACAAATAAGAGAAATTCAATAAACTTCATAATAGAAATGTTATAAAGAATTGTACCAATGATTACAAGTGAACGATTGAAAATAGTTTTCACAAATGAAAACTCCAACTGGTATCCTTGCTTCCTAGACTCTGTCCCAGCACTAAAGAACTTGGAATACCCCTGCAACTTGTGGCCTCGATATGGTGAACTTGGTGTGAGTTCACCAATATCCTCTTTAATGATAATTTTGGTATAATATTGTGTAGCTCTTATTTCCATGACCCTAAGGTCTTATTTATAGCACTCAGAGACGTGGTGTATCTCCCAATAACGATTAGTAGAGGCAAGTGATCAGCTTCTCAATGAATGCAATCATCATTAAGTCTTTGTCTTGTAACTGACAGGATAAGTGCGCCGCACTTCATAGAAAGTATGCCGTACTTCGCTTTAAATCATATATCTTTACCCGCCAAGCAAGTACGCCACACATGGTCATAAAACCAACGTACTTGGATCTTTCTCCTTTTACTTTTCACTCCAAGTCCTTTCTCTTTAACGACCGTTAACTGTTTCAACGGTTTTTAGCTATATTTCCAATCACTTTGATTCATTGTTCCTGCAACAGATTAGTACCAAACTCTATACAAATAACATAATAATCTATATAATTAAATAGATAAATAGTATATAATAGAAAGAATAAATATGTATAAATAGAGCGTTATCAGCAATCTTGCCAATAAACATAGTCTAACTATTATAGAAAACAATAGAATCATTTATGATAGTTGGAATTTATTTTTATGAGCCGCCGATAAACCTATTATTATTATGTTCAATACAGTGTATCCTTTGACAGTGATATCGTATAGATTAGAGGTGGCAAAACGGGCGGGCACGGGCCACAGTTCAAACGGGCTATGGGTTAAATGGGCACGGGCTAAACGGGTGCGGCCCAAACAGGCGATGTTATACGGATCCCTTTAGAAAATACCCAAAACGACGTAATAAATTCCTCAAACGTAACACCTCATATATATTATAAAAATTAAATATATTATATCTATAAGTTTTTCTTTAAAAACAATTATAATGCTCTCCAATTGAGAGAAAATATGTTCCCGTTTGTACCATTTAACTTTTAAATAGTCAATATATGCCTATTTTTAAAAAAATAGAGGGTTAAATGTGACCAAATCTTTTACAAATTTGACTTTTGATTTTTGGCCCACATAAATACTACTCCCTCCGTCTCAATTTAATTGTCCATATTTCCTTTTATTGATGTCTCAAATTAATTGTCCACTTTCCTTATTTAGTAAAAACTAGAGAATCTAAGAGGAATATTCCATTTTAGTTGTTGAAAATTAAAGTAGCCCCACTTTTATTAAACTTTGTGTTTCCTCTCTCCTGACAAATAAATTTAGACGGAGGGAGTACAATTATAAATCACATAAATACTACAATTATAAATGTTATAAACGTT
Organism: Artemisia tridentata subsp. tridentata; assembly: GCA_021014915.2. NCBI lineage: Eukaryota > Viridiplantae > Streptophyta > Magnoliopsida > Asterales > Asteraceae > Artemisia > Artemisia tridentata. The sequence goes on along the minus strand of CP139509.1, from coordinate 367,250,256 downwards.
TGCCGTCCAAAATTTTTTTCGATACTCCTCTGCTCTTATAAAACATCAAAAGCATGTAACAAGCTTTCCTTAACCATTCATTATCCTCCCGCCAACCTTTTTGAGGTAGGTGGAATAGTAAACACTCCACAGCCCACATGGCCGCCACCGTGGAAACACCATTGTTAGACGGGACCGTTGACGGCTTCGTTGACTTCAAAGGTCGTCCAGCCGTCAGATCCAAATCCGGCAGCTGGAGATCCGCTTATTTCATTATTGGTTTGTAACCTTCAAATAACAAAATTCCAAAATCACTTTTTTTCAACTTCAATTACCATAGATAGTTGTACTTCTTTTTTTATTTTCATTGTATTCTACAAAGTAGAAACTTTTGAATGTTTTATTCTTGCTAGTGCCGTATACGAGGGTGTGCAATGGCACATCCGCACATGGCCTCAAAGTTCACTTCTAACAAAAAAATGTTAAAAGATATATGATTTAATTAGAATCTTTTATCGTCATGTTTAGTTATCTTTTGCTTGCACATAGCCTATGTTAAGTTAGCCACTTCCCTTCCCTGCTTATCGCCGTGTCTAAACCTCAATAAGTATGATATTGGGACAATATGTGAAGTTTGTAGCATATAACATAACTGAAAAAAATACACCTTAAAAGTTACCAAAACACCATAGATAAGTATAATATCGGGACAATACTTATGATATTGAGACAATATTTGAAAGTTTGTAGTATATAGCATAATAAATAAAGAAGGTACAAAGGGGCTTGAAAAGAAGTATGTTTCTATTGTATTCCTTTTACCGAAACATGACTAGACATTTTTTTAATGTTGTTTGTATAGGTGTTGAGGTTGCTGAGCGGTTTGCGTACTATGGAATAAGTTCAAATTTGATAATGTATTTGACTGGACCGTTGGGTCAATCTACGGCCACGGCAGCTGAGAATGTGAATGCTTGGTCTGGAACAGCGTCACTGCTTCCGTTGTTTGGTGCTTTTGTTGCTGATGCTTTTTTGGGGAGATATCGTACTATTATTATTGTGTCTTCTCTTTATATACTGGTTAGTTACATATTCTGTTGTTTTGTTTAACATATAACAAGATGTGTCAAAAGTGGTGTGCCACGGTTGAGGCGACATGACTCTATGCACGTCATGGAGGTCGCATACGCCCAGGGCTGATGACCGCTTTGCTGTGCCTGCCACCCTCTGTTAATTCAGGATTATTGACGAATGTTCTTAATCAATATCATTAACTTTCTGAATGGTAACAATAAGATTGTGTGATAATGCTGAATGATATGTACTTATGATCTTATCTCAACCTCATTTAGTGATAAGTTCAAATCTAATTAGTCAGCAAGGTCAATTCAAAATCTGCATAATATCGGTGATCTAAAGAATCCGCTAGTAGTAGTTGTATACCATTATAATGATGGGTGTAGTTATAGATTGCATTCCTATTGTATTACTATTATGTCTGATAGTTTCTTGTCTACTTTCTGTTGTCTTATTGTTCTTACATTTAGCTGGTAAACATAGTATTCTGATTTAGATCAGCAGATAATTGACTTTAATTGCATCCCCTTCTAATATCATGGACAACAAAACAAACTAAGATAAGCAGTTATTGTCTTTAGCATGGAATATCTTGCTTCCAAGTTACCATAAACGTGCTTAGTAACATCTTAAGTTTTGTATTAGCCTGATTGAAAGCTTCTTCTTTTGTTTAAGTACCTAAGTGTCAGAGATCTTCTTATTAACCTCGATATGACATGGACCTATAGACTCATAAGAGCACTGGGTGTGGAGCTCTTCGTGGCTCGCCATGGGTGACATGGCAGCTTGCCATGGCATGCCATGACACCATCCCAACTCTTCGTGGCTACTCATCCATGGGTTACTCGTCTGCACGGCGAACCCAACTCCTTGCAAATTTTGTACGATCCCAACTCTTCGTGGCATGCCATGATACCATCCCAACTCTTCGTGGCTACTCATCCATGTATGTGGGACCCAAATGAGTAAGTTGTGGTTTGTTATGATAAGGGGGGGTTGTAAAGGGTGGTATGTCATGGTGACGTGGCAGCCCATGGGACCCGAATGAGTAGTTTTGGGATGTCATGACACCCAGTGCTCTAAGTGTTGGACTATCCAACATTTCATCTCAATCGATGCCTGAGTGTGAAAAAACTTATATCTACGCATATATTTTGAAATGTAGAAAAAGTAGTTAACCTCATTTCTTTGGTGAATGATACGTATTTGGTGGAAGAAATAGAAATTTAGAAATTGGGCCAAATTCCACGTTTGTTGACTTTCTAGAACTATCTGATATACGCTAACAACTGTGAATAACATGTTAGTGTCACGTATTTCCAAGACTTTGATATAATTTACCTACTCATCCTCTACGGTGAGTTTGTTGATCCATCTAATGCACATATCGCTCTCTTTATTAAAATAACAAATACTATTAGGAACTGTGTCATATTGTTCAGAACTTACTATCATGCAAATCACTTCCTTCTTTTAAAACAGTTGCCTAATCTTAAATTTGCATTACGAGAAACATAAACCAGTTAATGAAATTGTGTATTAGATGCACCTAATAATTCTTATTTGAACACATGACCAGTAATGACGAATTTTTATCTCCTATCCAATGCATTCTTGCTGAAGAAACATGAATCAAATACCAACATGCAGTTTATAAAAACAGAAGTTGGTCATCGATGACTTTTCTTATCACTATTGCTATATATGACTTTCCAACATCATTAACCTACATAGAATGCGACTTCAGTTAATTATCATATTACCTAACCCAGCAGAAAATTGAATTGGATTTTGTTAGCGAATTTGGAATCTGAACTTAAAAGCTCTCATTTGATTAGCTTAAAAGTTTATTAGGTTAACAACGTTTGTGTTTAACTTAGGTCTTTTATACACGTCTTCAGTCAAGTGCAGTGTCATATTTAGTTTTCACTTTCTGTCCTTCCTAAAAGAAGGCAATATTTAACTTGGCATATAGTTTATTTAGAATGTTCGACAATTAGTCATATATGTAGTATGCCCCTGGATAACGACGATATAGAGGAAATATGTAGATTAAAATCAAAGTTATCAATGTTATATGGTGGTTATTGATGGGCGGAACAGTAAATTTGGATTAAAAAACTTATTTAAGAAAGAGATTGTTGTGTCTTATTTTTTCAAATGATGTCACCTCTTCTGCTTGAATTGAAATCAACTTCTGATTATGTTACAGAGAAGATATAGAGAAAAATCAATTCAATATTTGGAAAATCCCACTTTGATAAAAATCTGGTACTTTGTATCTATCATGACTAATAGAATACTTGGGTTGTGATGATTAACAGGCACTTGGGTTGCTGACCGTTTCAGCTTTCCTTCCTTATTCTGTCTGCGAAAATACCGCCGATGCAACATCATGTTCACCTCCTCAGTACCAAATTATATTATTCTTCTTTTCACTATATCTAGTCGCATTTGCACAAGGAGGGCACAAGCCTTGTGTTCAAGCTTTTGGAGCTGACCAGTTTGACTCGGAGAATCCAGAAGAATGTAAAGCTAAAAGCTCATTTTTCAACTGGTGGTATCTTGGATTATGTGGTGGTCCATTAATGGCGTTAGCTGTTCTTAACTACATTCAGGACAACCTTAGTTGGGCTCTTGGATTTGGGATTCCTTGTATCGTTATGGGTCTTGCATTGCTTATTTTTGCAGCTGGTACTGTAACTTATCGGTTTGGAGAAAAAGTTAATGAAAAAAGTCCTTTTCTCAGAATCGGGCAGGTGTTTGTTAGAGCATTCCAGAATAGGAAAACTAGATCTTCATCGATATCACTGGAAGAGGAAGCTTCTGGAACCTTGCCTCATCAAGGTTCTCAGCAATTTAGGTAATTGTAGTTATTTTAAAACTCTGCTTTCCCTTGCTTTTTCTGTCTCTTATTTGGTTTTATGCCATAGAACATTAACACTTGGTGTTAAAAGCATGTTCCCTATATAGAAAAGGGTTTATTGAAGAAGAAAATAATCTAATTTGGGCTATTTCCGTCTTGGGAAACCATCTTTATCTTCACCCATAAGAACTCTAGGTTACCATGTCAAATGATGACGTGCCACTAAGTTTGGTCGTGCTGAACGTTTTTCTAAGCTATAACTTTACCTTAAATAGATAGACATTTTGAAAGTTTGGTTACCTTTTTTTTTTGGTTACCTGGGTTTCCGACTCGACATTACGAGCCGACTAATCCCTGGGCGACTACCCTTTTGGATAGCCTGGAGTCGGCGCAGGTTACCAGAAACTGACTGCAAGTATGTTATATGCTTATATGTGCAACTTCCCTTTACTTTTGAGTAGGAACTGCACATGCTAAAACATAAAGATATCGTATATGCCATTACATAGTTTCTTAACATCTTTTAAATATTGGTTTTCCACAGATTTCTCAACAAAGCCTTACTTTCACCTGATGGGTCAAAGGAAGAGGGGGAGGTTTGTAGCATCAATGAGGTTGAAGAAGCCAAGGCAGTACTTAGGCTAGTTCCAATATGGGCTAGCTGTTTAGCTTTCGCAGTCGTATTTGCTCAGTTTTCCACGCTATTCACCAAACAAGGAGTCACTATGGACCGGTCAATCGGGTCAAACTTTGAGGTTCCTGCAGCCACTCTACAATCTTTCATCAGCATCGCCGTTGTTATCTTCATTCCCATCTATGACCGCATTATGGTTCCTATTGTCAGATCCTTTACTAAGAAACCGTCTGGCTTAACAATGCTTCAAAGAATCGGAACTGGTATCTTCATATCTATTATTTCAATGTCAGTTTCAGCACTTGTTGAGATCAAACGACTTCAAACCGCTGAGAAATACGGGTTAGTAGACGATCCAAATGCAACGATCCCAATGAAAGTATGGTGGTTATTACCTCAATATCTGCTAACAGGAGTTGCTGATGTGTTTACAATGGTGGGTCTGCAAGAGTTCTTTTATGACCAAGTTCCAACTGAGTTAAGAAGCATAGGTCTGGCACTTTATCTCAGTATATTCGGTGTTGGTAGCTTCATAAGCAGTTTTCTTATCTCAGTAGTCGAGAAAACCACAGGTGGAGATGGTAAGGATGGTTGGATTTCTGATAATTTGAACCGCGGTCACCTTGATTATTTCTATTGGCTTCTAGCAGGTATAAGTGCAGTTGCTTTTGTAATCTACTTATATTTTGCGAAACATTACATATATAATAGAGCAAATACCCTCTGAAGATAAGATGGAAGTGATGATGAATATATATTATAAATTGTATCAATGTAGGGGACATATGCGAAACATTATAGTCGTCATAGTAATGTATTTTAGTATTCTTGATTCAGGTTTTGGCTTGTAAGATAATGTATACACTGTGAAATGGAGAGTTTGTAGTCTTGTAATTTGTCGTATAAATGGTTTTATTTTTTTTATTTTTATTTTATTTTATTATTATTATTATTATTTTTTAATTTATTTATTTATTTTTTTTTTCTAAACTATAAGAATCAAAGGAAATGACTTTTAAGCATTGGTGGACTCATTTAAATCCAATCACCAAATTTATACAAATTCAAGAAGAATGTATAGATCAACTCAAATTAATCCAAGTTTTCCTTCAAGACCTACTTCAGTAAATGTTGTCTCGTACAAAACTTTCCTTTAACTCGGCCTTAAACTCTCTGAATATGGACTATATCCATGTAACAGAAAGCTTGACTAAGCCACAAAAAGTAGTTTCTCTACCTTTCAATGTACACAGTTCTGGCCTCATAGCGAACACGTCAGAGTTGTCAATATAATTAGGAAAAATGGGTGGGTCGGGTACTCTGCTCGAGTTGATGTCTATTCGTGTATGTATCCGGATGACCCATGCCGGACGGAACATTCCGGACGAATCCTATTCAAGCCATCCGGTCCGGACCTCAGAAATATAAATAATAAATAATAATAATAACAGAAGGAACCTTGAGAAAAACCAAGATACGTACAGTACCGCCGCCTCCAGGTTTAACGGGATATGTCTTTCAAGTACGCCGCCCCGGGTTTCGCGGAACAGTACTCCAAGTACATGCACAGTGGTCTATAGGTCACTGTGCATAGATCGGCTCCTTGTCTCCAGGTACAGTAAATACACAGTGATTGGGGTACTATAAATACCCAACACATTCAATGCAGGCATTAACTTCTTTCACTCTCATTTACTACTCACATATAACCTATATTTATTACTCCAATCCGGACAAATACTCATCCTTACACCGGAGCTTGGTCTTGGGATAAAACCCAAAGCGAGGCTAACGTGTATTATCTTTGTTTCAGGTTCACACAAGGTCAAGGAGCAGACCCAACGAACCAGGGGTAAGATTTTACCTCAACAAACTGGCGTCATCCGTGGGACCCAAATTCAATCTACCGAAAGCCTAGAATGAGTCCCTTTGTACACTCAGGGGAAGGGGAAAATTCCGGAGGAGGAGGTCCTCCGGATACGCGAGCCATCATGGAGGGTCACATATCAGCCCTCAAGGAATTATTGAAACAAGAAGCCAATCGTGACCTGATAAAACCGATGCTTTTAAACTTCGAAGATGATTTCACGGATAACGATGAGTTGAGCAAGCCATTCAAAGAAGTGATAAAGTGCCCATTCACAAGGAAGATCATAGAGTTGTCCGCCCCAAAACATAAGATACCAACGAACCAGGGGTAAGATTTTACCTCAACAATGTCAAAATGGGTCATTTTTGAAAAATGCAAAGACAGGTCACGGGTTGGGTTGGGTTGACCCGTTACTTATCCCCCTCTATTTTTATTTGATTTAACAAACAACAAATACTCACTCATGTACATTATAATTCAAATCAATAAGTATGTAAGAATTTATAGTTACAATAGCGGATTAAGTGGTATATCTTCTCGTGACTAGCATAGGAGTTGTTGTTTATGGTCAATTAAACCGATATAGCTGTCATAGTTATTTATTTTATTATTGGCTTCTAGCTGATACAAGTGCAGTTGCATTTGTAATCTATTTATATTTTGCGAAACATTACATATATAATCGAGCAAGTGGCTTTGGAGCTTAGTTGGAAGTGGTGGTGTAAACTTGTTATACTCTAAATTGTATCTGTATAGGGGACAAATATGAAACAATATAGCTGTCATAGTTATGGATTTCATTATTCTTATTCAAAGTTTTGGGATGTAGGCAGGCATCATTTTCCCATTATTAATGGGGATAACATACCTGCAGCAGGAGGTAGGGAATTTGCCTGCCTCCCCTTTTGTAAAAAGTTTGAAAAATGTACAATTTAGCCCCTCCGATAAGCGACTGATACACATTTTCCCCCTGTCCCCACCCTTTTTTACAAAGGAAAGCAGGCAACTGCCTGCCCCCAAACTGCAGGCATCATTTTCCCATTATTAATAGTATAATACTGTGTAATGAGCAGTTTTGCAGTGGTGTAATTTTTGGCGTAGGATTTTGTTTTAGTTATGCAATTATGTTTTGTGTTTCAGAAATTGATCGATAGAATAGTATTGTATGACTCAATGATGAATACATAGAACATTTAGTTGAAAAACAGTACTAATTTAATCAATGGGCTGTTCTTAACGAAAATTGATTTGAATGAACAACTTTGAGGACGGAAAATCACCATATCAACCTTTTGTAAGATTTAGTGTTGGGTGAGTCTTTGAAACTGAATAAGAGCCTATCTTATTCTATTTCGTCACCTACTGCCTCGGACAGGGCATATTTGCAGGGTCCAATGAACTTAAACAAGGCTGGCCTTAAATTCTTAATCAACTTAACTTGGATACTAACGCAGTCACAGAAAATGTGGGAAAAAAATAAAAGTATGTGCGCACAATCCATTTCTATATATCAAATTTCAAGTACATCAAATCCCAACTATTTTAGAACAAACCAAACAAACAAATCAAATCACAAAATCGATATCAATTCAAGAATAATATATAGATGAAATATGAAGAAGCTTTTAGTCTTATGCCGCAATGGTCTTGAACCTGTATAGTACCTTCTTCTTCTTAGAGGTTTGGTTATAGAATTTAAGCTCCACTTTCCCTGCTTCTCCACATTTAAACCTTCCACTGATCAATGATTCATCGCCTGTAATCTTCCTCGACTTCTGAACAATAAGTGTGTATCCATCTTCTGCACTTGGCACAAATTCTGCGCCATATGAGACCTCACATCCCACCACTCTCGCTTCCCATACCAATGTACATGCCTACATTTAATCATATTCTTATTTAGAACATAGTTCGGAAACAAAATAAAGGTGGCGATATACTTTTGTCCCTTTTTTTATTATTTATAAATAGCTACTAAAATTAATTATGATTTAAAAGCAGTACAGTAAGAATCCAAATGTTGAATAGAAGGTTTGGATGTATGAAATGGAAAGTCGAATTTCAACCACTTCGACTCATACCATGTTTGCTAAATTGTTTTATTTGACCTATTTGGCCCGTTATGTCTTAGTTAAGTTTTTCTATCTGACCAATTTGATATAAGATACAAGTATACGAAAACAATCACAAAATCAATCTATCCTGATTAAAGTACCTCAGAAGTGGGGAGCTCGATTGTGTGTTCACAAGAAGGCTTGATGATCTCCTCTATGATGCAATCACTAACGGTGAATTCTTGTTCGCCTTCCCTGCTAAGTCCGCCATATTGAACTGGAACAAGCTCAGGTGCTATGTATCTGAAATTTTATAAACATGTTAGAAACTTCACAAAGATATGTGTAAAATTTGATTGTTCATGAATTCAAATCCATAGAGAACTTACTTGAAGAGGATCTCAGTAGTCTTTGAAGGACCAGCAAACACAAACTTGCTTTTAGTCCTTTGGGTAAAAAATGGATTGATCACCTTGTAGAAAGCTATGTACCACCATGGAACATTGATAAACACCTTTAATAAAACAACAAAAACCAATATCAAAATCACATCTTTCTTAATAACCTATCTGAAAAGCAAATCTTTTTTAAAATACCCATTTCAAAATCATGCCTTTTTTAAAAAACAACTAACCTCAAAATTCATATATTTTTTTAAGTACCCATGTTTAATTTTTGACATCAAACCTAAATGTAAAAATTAACATGACCATGTGGAAGTTCGGTCAAGTGTTGACCCCAGGTCAAAAGGACAGAACATGTCGTCATGTCCCACAAACTTATGCAGAATTTAAACTGACAGATAATCAACGGGCAAAAGCCGTAACCAACACAATTATATATTCTTTTATGTCTGTACCTAAAGACTTTAAATAAACTAGTAAAAAAAAAAAAAAGTACTATAAAATTTGACAGATGATAATTAGTTAAGAAATCTGGATCTAAATACCTGTTTAGCAACGAATTCAGGGTAATTATCTTGTAACACCTGAAACACATGCCTGAGCTCTTTCTTAAACGGTGCCAAAGAGTATTTCATATCAACAACTTGAACGAAAGTCGAGATCCCATCAGGACTAAAATCGAGCTTCCTAATACTCCTTTCCAAAAACTGAATCCTCCAACGAAGAAACTTTTGACGTTTTTGGGCATCCGAAAACGTTGCATCACATAGTTCTTTATTCTCATACTCACCAAACGCATTGTAACAAACGGGGTGACCTTCTTTATCAACTCCATGCATGTACACAACTTTTTCTTGCTCATTTCCTAAATCTTCGTCTAGTAATGACTCGATGTCGAATTCTTTACGCCATGCCACGACGTTTTTGAGCATGGTTAGGGCTTCTTTTGGTTTGTAGTCACGTGCACGGAGGAATTTTAGTAGGATGACGTCACTGCGGTCGTCAGCAAGTAATGGGATTCCCCATATGGATACCTTTTCAGGTACCACTAGGGTTTCTTCAGCCTCGCCATCAGCACATGCTGACGCGGCCGAAGCTACCTCGGTTTTCACTATTGTTTCTTGAATTGCTTCAATTTTTTTGGCTCCATCTTCATCAATACAAGACTCTTTTTCGACAACCACCTCAGCAACCTCCTTCTCCAGCGCCTCTTCTGGAGCTGGAGCAGGAGGAGTTGCTGTATCCTTCTCCTCTTCTTTGCATTCAGCCATTGGCAGCTCCGTCACAGGAGCTGCCACACCGGCTTCAGCAAGTTTCTCCTCCGGCGCCTGCACAGGCGCCGGAGGAGCAGTAAACTCATGCTTGTTCAAAGCTTCTTGAACAAGTACCTTAAGCTCATCCAAAGCCTTCTTACATGGGTCAGGTAAATCACCAACCACATTACTTTCTTCCTTAAACGATTTGGTAGCAGTCACCTTAGCATCTTCAACCACAACATCCTTAACCGGTTCCGACTCAGGAACCGGGACAACACTTTCCTTAACACATGTTTCAACTTTATCAGCCTCAGGAACATCACTCACAACAACAACAGGTGCCTCAGTTTTAACTACTTCAGCCATTTTTAAAAGTGTATAAAAAAAAGTTTGGATGGATGAAAGAAAGAGAAATGAGATGAATGAGATGAAATGAGGAAATGAGGTGGTTATAAAGGAGGGTTTTGAAGTTTGGAATGAATAAAAACAGTCTGTATCTTTGTGTTGTGTGATGTTTTTATTTTTTTTTATAAAAAAAAAAAAAGACGTGGGGTCCAAACGGAACAGCGGTTTGAGTTGATGAAGAACAGCTAAAATGTTGGTGTTGGTGTGATGGAAGCAATAATCATGTGTGTATGTGGGCCCCACTTCCATTCTTCCGACCGTTGCTATAGCCGTGCGCCGGCTATTCAGTAACTCATTCTTTTACGGGTATGTTTGGCACAAGTAGGAGCTGGAGCGGGTTGCTGGAGCTGTTGCTGGAGCAGGTGGCTGGAGCTTTTTTTTTACATGCTAGTACAACTAGCATTTCATTTAGTAGCTTATTTTTTAACAAGCTCCTTCAAGCCGTGTCAGCCAAACGAGACTTATTTCAATGGTAGCTTATTTTTCTAAAAAAATAAGTTCATGCTACGATAAGTCTGATAAGCTCGTGCGCCAAACATAGCTTACATGTTATATTTTTTTCGACATAATTGCACATCTCTTTATTTCTTGTATTATTTGGTTGTATTCAATTTTTTGACTTGATAATGTATAGGTTTTCAATATTATGTAAGAGTTTTACTTGAAATATCAAAATAAGTGATGTACACACCAAAAATATACATATCTGATGTCAAATCATGTGCGTTATTGATGTAATTTTGTGAGGTTCACATCATTTTTGGTGTTTTACATATCACATCTCTCTCTAAAATAACAAAACCTATATGCTGTCCTTACTTATAAAAGCTAAAAGCTAAAAAAGATATAAATATGTTCTAGTTTAATTCGTTAACCTTTTTTAGTAGGAGTAAAAAAAGGGTTTGCTGGATAAACATTAAACGTGAGAGGTCATGTGTTTCATTTGTTTGAAAGCATAGAACATTTTTTATGTGTTTAAACATGAATTCGAGCCTAACGTTTATGATGCATCATATTATTTGTGTGTCACATGAATTCCTTATCTGGAAAAACTCGATCTTGCTCAAATATATCACGTAATTAATGCCTCATCATGAACTTGATGAGCACAATATCGGATACCACAAGAAAATGTCATTATGGCAAAAACGGATTTGTTTCACATGTTGTCCCCCCGAGTTTGTGTTAGGCATCTGTCACATCACACATTGCAGCTAGTGTCTAAAAGAAGCGACTAAGAATGTGACAAGTACTATGAGAAACAAGGTGAAAGTATATTCTTTTGCAAAAGGCGGTTTGTTCCAATGGTTCTCAATTAAATGGTTATAGGTTCAAACTTATAACATCTGAGTTAAATTTGTGATATAAATGTTGTGAGATAGTTAAATTATTGTTACAAAAAAAAAAAATGGTTTATAGAGTTTCACATGTAATCACCACTATATATTATGTATCAATAAAACATAACAATTCAAGGTGTTTATAATATTGAACATGTTATCAGAGTAGGTCGATCCTCCAACCTAGTCGGCCTTGAGTCAGTGCCTCTACGCCACCCATTCTAACCCGAGTCATTGTTGTATCCTTAATCTTAAATCAAAAAACGTTGCCCGCTATTTCAATCATAACTCCCAAACCGTGAGGAGTTAACTACGTCGTTAGCGCCCTTGGCTATGATCGGCTCATTGTTTTGCTTATCACTCTCAAACCGCTTAGAGTTAGCTGGCGCCGTTATCGGTTGTGGATTCGGAATTAAATTTCGAGGAAAAGCATAGCGGAATCGCCTCCTCTACCGGTCGGACGCTACGTCACGCGTCATTATAAGTCATGACAATCATCGAAAATAATATATTTTTTTCAAGGTGGCTATCTTTTTTTCTTTTTTAATGTTTTAACTTTGTTTTTTCAGTTTTGCAATTCGAGCTTTCACGATTTCGGTTCAAATTACGAGATAGTATTAGATAATAGATAAATAAGCTCATGCCCGTTTGTATGTTTACAAGGGTTCGCATGTAAATCACCACTATGAATTAATAAAGAATTGAGATCCTCTCTCTATCCATTAACAAAACAAAACACGTTTAACAGAATCATGATCAGTTTCATATGTTGGAATGTTGCCTTTCTAAAATTGTAACATTTCCTATGTGTTGAAACATGAATTCGAGCCTATTATGCATATAATTTTGTGTCACATGATCAAATTGCTTATTTGAAGAAACTCTGTCTATTGTGATGCCTCATGAAGCCATGATCTTGAGTTTTCGATAAACAAAATACCACCAATCCAATATAATAAAAAAATTACCCGTTTACTATAATCATCGGATGGAAGTTTTTGTAATTACGTTGATGGTTGTTTAACTTCTCTCTTCGATTATAAAAGTTCAAATTTGCAAAGCTACAGTATTCATACTAATCACCTCTAATCAATCAAACACACAACCTTCAAAATGATACTCATTGCAAAACAAAAACAACATAAAATATCACCATGCGAAGCTAAAAGTCCATTGCAATTATTAAAGTAACTCAAAGATATTGATTACAATTCATAAAGGTTACATCTATCGGCATTTCAATGAAGTCACTCAATTATAGCATAGCCAACAATCATGTCAAGTACGCATTATAATCCAGATCTAATCAAACATAAAGCAAATTAATTAGATCAATGGTAGAAAAATACCAACTTTGTTTATAAAAGCTTGCACAAATGTTACAAATCTCAAAATAACATGGCCTTATAGGAAACTACTTGTAGAAACTGATGGTTTTTTTTTTTTTTTTTTTTTTTTTTTTTTTTTTTTTTTTTTTTGAACAGCGAACTTTATAAAAGAAGAAAAAAGTCTAGCAAAGAACTAGACTAATACAAATATAGGAGGCTTTGAAGTCACTCAACCCAATTAATACAAAATTTTAGGTTTCGATACTTTAACCAATTAAAAGAATACAAAATAATGTTATCAACTAAGTCTCTTTTCCGCATCTTCCCAGAATAAAAAACGACTGAATTTCGATATCTCCATAGGAACCAACACATCGAAACACCTATAACCTCGAGATTGACTTTACGATTTCGGACGTTAGCATTCCGATCACACCAATCTAGCCATTCGGATAAATCATTCATATCCCTCGTAGAAACATGGCACCAATTATATACCCTCGACCAAACCTCCCTTGCTAACGTACACGTGAATAGAACATGAGATATCGATTCCATTGAAACCCCGCATACAGGACACATAATAGATGCGATTTCGATCCCTTTGCGGGATAGATTATAACGCGTTGGCAACTTGTCTAATCTAGCTCGCCACATAAATATGTTTACTTTCCTGGGCAACGAAGAGCACCATCTAGTGGCTATATTTGAACCTAACAAGGTCTGGTTATCAATATATTTTCTTGTAATGCCAACTGCGAACATACCTTGGGTGTCAATATCCCACCAAAGCTTATCTTGACCTTCATGGAGAGCTACATTCAAGACCGCTTCAGTAAGCAATTGTAATTGTTGATGCTCAGTTCCCCCTCTAACATCACGACGCCAGTCCCACCACCAATGACCATTAATCCACCGATGCCGAACCAAACAATTTTGATCATTTTCTAGCCTGAAAAGACGAGGGAAGCGGGTAGACAAGGGTTGATCATCTAACCAAGTATCCTTCCAGAACCGCACCTTGTCACCACTAACAAGATTGTACCGCAACGTATGACGAGCTAATATATGTTTGTCATGCAAATAGTTTACCGATCCAATAATACGAGCCCAAGTACCTGTTTTCACCCTACTAACCTCTCTGGTATCCAACCCTCCGTATTCCCCATGAATAGCTTTTATGACATTACACCATAAAGCTCCATCTTTATTTAGATGATAGATAAATAAGCTGACGCCCGTTTTTGAATATA